>CM025784.1:33517001-33533325 GCA_014636745.2 Centella asiatica | reverse complement strand
AAAGCAAGTCTCTGGACGACTTATTTTAAAAATCATAGCTTCAAAAGTACTGAGCTGCCCTTCACCCATTTCTGCACCTCTGGTAGTCTTTGAAGAAACACCTCTCAATCGAGCTATTGTCTATCAAAGAAGATTCCCAACCCTAGTTGCTGTCGACAGTCGACACTCCAGGTAAGTTCTCTCCTTCTGTCCTTCTCGGCTTCTTCTTCTGCTCCTCTGTTCCCCACTTCCCCTGTTTGAATTTTTTTCTCCCATGTTGCTTCTCTGTTTCTTTTTCTCTGGCTGTTGCTGTTTCTTTCCTATCCTTTTTTTTAGCGATTTCTGGCTTCATTCTGCTCCCTTTGCTGCTTCTGCTTCTGTCTCTGCTCCCTTGGCTGCATTCGTTTCTGCCCTGTTTTTTTTTTGGGGTTTCTTTTGCTCTGGCCACTGCTCTTATGATTTTTCTATATTAAAAATTAGAAGTTTTATGCTCGTGGTTGCTAAAACTTGGGACAAATATATAAGTTTTATCTATATATATTTATGCCACTGGTTATGTTGTTTATAAATTTATATGTATGTTTAAATATTTTTAATTTTTGTAATTAGGTGCGCCTCACTTCGATAAGGCGCACGCCTCTCCTTGTGCCTAGGCTCCAAAGAGACCTTTGCGCCTCTGTGCGCCTATTGCCTTTCACAACTGTGTCTAACAGGCAAACTGGAGTAGTGAAGGTGATTTCCCCTATTTCCCAGGAGAACTGAGGGCACCTTTCTTCACAAGTAATGTGCCCTACTTTAACTAACCTAACCACCTGCATCTTACATGGCTGCCCATATTCCCGAAGTTGCTCCGCCACTGAAGGAGACAAAAAGCACAGTTCGCTGCCACTTTCCACCAAAATAAGCATCTCTTTGTTTTTAAATTTCCCTTTAAGTATATAGGAATGGCCTGAACCATTCATACTCTCAACTAACAACATTGCCAAGGCAAGGCTATCATCATTCCCAACATTATACTGTCTCATGAAAATCAGGCGGTCCATCACAATGTGTTTCCTCATATCATCTTAAAGGCCTTAAGAGTTTTACATTGATGGTCCCCGGTAAACTTTCATCACAGGAGTTTTACATTGATGTTCGCCGGTAAACTTTTCATCACAGTTGAAGCATAGTCCCCCAGCCATTCTCTCATCTCTTTGCGCCTTGGTTAGAGCAATTGGCTTCTTAGTTTGTGATTTTGGATAAGTCAACAGAGCTTGTTTTCCACTAACTTCAAAAAAATGTGGATATGATGCTCGAGTAGGATATACTTTATTTCTGAATTTTGATCTTAAAGTTCAGAGTGAATAGTAAGTTGCTAAAGAAAACAGAAGGTTATTATTTACTGAGATTTGATACTCCCATACTTGCCTAATGTTTAATTAATTTGTGAGATTGAGAATTTAACTTAATGCAGTTCGATTGAAGAACTTAAAGACTCAAGTTTTAATCAGGTGCAAACTAAGCTTTGAAATGGATGAAGAAGATGAATAGCAGAGATGGGAGTTGGTGTGCTTAGTCGCACTCCAGTATCATTTATCAGAATCTTGTGTGATGGTTCTTGTCCAAATTTGTCCAAATTCGTAGGATTATAGATGATGTAATAGAGACCTATTTCTTTTCTTTTTCCTCAAATTTAATACAATACGATATAAGGTGTGCATGGGTTTCTTTTCACCAAGATTTTGAATATTTTGGTATACATTTTAATAATTTTAATATATGTCTTTTATGAAATTTTATAATAGTTTAATGTTTTTGACAAGTTTTTACAGTTTTCTGGTAGGTTTGTAAAAGGTAATTATTATATACCTTACGTTGATTCCATTCCTTTGATTAATAAATTCTTTTACTTTTAAATTATCAACAGAGTATTGCAAGGGGGCCAGGTAAGAGACCCAAACCATTTGTCAGTCCAAAAGGAGAATCCTAACGAATTTTCCTACCAACATAATGTTTTGACTTTTCTTTATTTAGAATAATAAACTTTAAGGCGAGACTATAGTGTGTTTTAGCTTTGGCATCAACAAAGACAATACGAGACTGGTATTTTGATTAGTATGGAATTGATTTTTCCGAAGTCTCCATGTCAGTTTAGAAGAGTTGGTATATCCATTCAATAATGATAAATAAGCCAAGTTTGATGATGCCGAAAATCTGTTCCAACCGAGGTGTTATATTCTCAACCCTCCCGTGCATGCATTGGTAACACGCCCTACTGATAATGAAGAAATGATCCAACCTCCCAACGTATGCACAGAGTTTCCGGCATGATATTTTTGGCATGCGCAGCATGATTCATATTTTTTTGCATCAAGTGATATTTATTGAATCCAAAATATCCGAGGATACCCAAACAAAACATTTACCAAAGTTTATGTATATAGAAGATAAAACTGACTTAACAGGGATGGTTGTACCTGCCATTGATAAATTATTATGCGCTAAGGGGGCATGGATTTGTAAATTTTCAAAGATATGACCTATGCTGTGTTTGCAAAGTCTTTGGGCAAGAGCGACAGGTCCAGATATGTTCTAAGATTTGACTTTTGTAATTTATGTTGTGATTTACTTGGGAGGATGGTAAAATGTCATCTGGAAAGAATGAGAATGAATGAGATAATGAAACGAGGGTCATGGTAAGGTGCAAGTCATCCATTCAAAATCTGACATACCTCCCCGAGTCACCAGAGTGAGGGTGCAAGGCCTTGTGAGACTTCAATGGAAAAAATATATATGAACGTTTAAATAGGAGACTTTAAAAGGATTAGCTTGTTTCGTCGTCTGCTTGGTGTGGATCTTTTGGAAGCTAATTCAGAAAATAATATCGGAATAATTCATATAAACTCACGAGTTGAAGTTGACATTATTTAGATCATACGCAAACTCGTCATAATGATGGACCATATGTATGGTCAAAATTTATATTGTTTTTAGTAGAACCGTAAATGAGTTACTCGAACCGAGTTTAATCGAATATTTTATAAATGAGATGAGTCTGAATTTCTTAACGTGGGAAAAATCGTGTTCAAGATCAGCTGGTTCTATTCGAACGAGTCGATCCGAGCCGAATACAAGTAGAACATTTTAAATTAGTCGAGTTTTTGAATTTGATTTGAGCCGAACTGAACTTGAAATTCTTAACAAATGAAAAATTGTGTTCAAAATTGAATTGTTTATTTTCTCCACCCGAGTCAAACGAGTTTTAAATGAGCGGAAGATGAGTTTCTTTGCGAACCTCAGTTGGTTTACGGCCCTCCTACTTTTTAGTTCTCTGGCTTTTGGTTCTCTAGTTGCAGCGTGCAGGTGGCCTGCAAAGCTCTTGCCCATGTCTTTTAAGTTTTAGCATTGCTTCGGTTTGTGAAGGTCATAATCTGTTGGAATTATTTAAACAAAGCGCAATGAGTGCTAGTGGTTTAATTGGTAAATTCATATTTTCTGTTTGACAATTAGAAATGAACTTAGAACATGAAATTGGTCGCTGGAAATTAGATAATATTCCGCAAAAATGTTATATTTGAGAATGATATCCGTTAAAAATAAGAGTTACATTTGTATAAATTTTTTAAATTACCATAAGACTATAATTTTTAATATTTATCATTATAATCTTCTTATTTTATCATTAATTAAATATTTATAATAAATTTCATAAGATTTCTAATTATTTGAATATTTAACTCTCTTTTTTCGTGAAACGGAGGTATGAGTGACACTACGGGTCTCGAATAAAACCATGTAACTATTTTTTAGTAGGATGTCTCCAAAAGCGAGAGACATGGCCCCTGACAAAGTATTTCAGTAATGCCACTTATGCTTGTGAAAATAATATTATTATCTGGATTTTATTGTACATTTAATTATCAAAATTAAAGAAATTTTATCATAAATCTAATTATTGGAAAGAAAAGTCAACCCGTAATCACTAACATCTATATAAAACATCAAAAAGTATCGTGTACAATTCTCAAAATTAAAATATCACAACAAAAAATAAAAAAATAAAAAATAAACCAACAAGATAATCAATAATTAAAAAACAAAATAACTAAAAATATACAACTTATATAAATATAATAGAGCAGCACAATAAAATTACTAAAAATAATAAAAAAATTAAGAAATTTAGATTTATTAAATTATTTTGATTAATTTAAAGTAAAATATCTTTAGTATTATGCCATGTAAATTATTTTAGATAACTAAAATAACTTCAAAAATATAACAAAATACACTCATCAAATTTCAAATTTGTAAATATTAAATTAATGATATTATACACAACAATATGAACTTTTAATCTCAAATTTAATATAACAGAATTTATTGAAAATTAAAAAATAATACATTTTATAGATTCAATATTGTAATTAATTCAAAAAAGAATAAAAGCTCATGTTATGCATGAGTTGACAAATTAGTCATATCATATTTTAGCCCTTAGGTCATTCACATCATTTTCTCTTAACATATTTTTTATTTTATAAAATTAAGCAGAACTTTTTATACATATACAGAATTTTTATTTATGTCATATAAATTAGATTCTCTAATATATGCAACACTATAATAAAAATAATAATATTTAGACGTTTATCATTTATACTTGTTAATTCTTTAATTAATAGATAATATGTTATTATTCGCTAATATATATATATATATATATATATATATATATATATATATCACATTTATATATAAAATAATTACAATATTAAAAAATTAATACATATAGATAATATATTAATGCATATCATAAATTATAATTTTTAATATATTATAACATATAATATTTAAAAAATATTAATAATATTAATGTAATATTAATATATGATATATTATATATATATCTAACATTTACGTATAATAATTATAATACAATATAATTTTACAATAGTATATATATTAATATTTTTTACTAATGTAGTAATTAATCACTATAATATATGTTAAAATATTTTATTTAAATATAAACAAAATATTACTTTTTATATTAAAGTAATATATAATATATTAATATAAATAATGTATTAGTGTGTGTGTGTATATATTGATATATGTAGTAAAGTAAAATTATAGAATAATATAAAATATGATAAAATAATATTATAATTTTAATGAACGTAAATGATACTATAGATTTAAAAATTAATGGTTCATAAGTATTAAATTAACTTTAAAACAAATATACCGATTAATATAAAAAACATAATTGAGTTTAGCGAAACTAATACAAGCGCTCTTAGATATATAAAGGGGCAATCATGCCCTTTGAATGCGTGTTCGTCTTTCAGATGCCACCGTTCTGTTTCATTTCCTAATTTGATCTGCTTCCGTTGCAAAGCAATTTATTAACGAGGCTTAGTCATTGACAACGATGTTCATTTCAATGTCAATTTAAAATTTACTTAAAAATTTTAAAATGCATCTTTATTTTTAATTTAGTGGTTAACTGAACATTCTGAATATCATTTTTCTCATCATTTCTCTTGAATCACCTAGATTGATTGGCTATAGCAACATACATACATACACACATACAACATACATACATACGTGTGTATATATATATAGCTTTAACACAATATAAATGCTTAAGTATTTAAAATGAAATATATATAACTCACTTAATAAGTAGAAAAATGATCTAAAATAAGGCTATGTTGGGCATACTGTACTTTTAGAGCATGTTCGCGAACAACTTTTTTGTTTTAACTTTTAAGTTTTAAATTAAAATACACTTTGCAAATATTTAAGAATTATTTATCCATGAACTCAAAATCTTATTTTAAGTCACAGGGGTGACTAAGAATTTGCAAATGTCATTACATGCGCATCTCATCCGCACGTGGATGCAGTTAAGCAATGTTGTTTTTATTTTAATATTCATATTATTGTGAATGCGGTTGCATATATACATAATTTTTGTTCGATACGAAATTGTTGCTAGTTTGTAAAAAAATAATTATACCGCACAACCAATATATATAAGATCTCATATACAATTAAACAGTGTCGAGATCAGGATTTTCTTAACAATATTTAAATCTATCAAATAATTAGTTATAAGTTGGATTGATTTCTTTTTTATAAGATATCTCACCATCATATCTCATTTTGCGTCATGTCGTATAAAGTTCTTTTGCAGGGACTTCATAGGAGCACATGTGAGAAGTTTTCCTAAAATAGGTAATTTTGTAATAAAATAAATATATTTTGAAAAAATTGTTACATCTCCGCAATTTAAGTGAAACGTGTTAGTCTCATTTCTGCAATACTCAATCAAAACTAATACGAATCGATACGAATGATGCATCGTGTCCCAAAATATACTTGAATTGACAAATACGCCAAATCCAATCCGCTTTTACAATCTATCATGCTCCGGTCATAGATATTGTCATCACTCATTATATGTACCATTTGTCTGTTGAATACAACGAATTGTCGGAGATTCTTGATAATTTCGTATTCGGGTAGATATGTGATTATGTTAATTATTTAGAACACTAGTATTGTAAGGAACACTAATATCACAAGTACCCAATTAATGAATTTTATCCATTTTAATATGAAAAAATCACAAAAAAAAATAACTTGCATCATATTTAGAACGCTAACATCATATTACAAATTAATATGAACATGCATCAACATGTTTCACTTAAACAAGAAATAATCAAATATGAACAAATTTACATACACTCGGATAGAAATTTTGAATTAAAACATGGATAATTATAAATTAAAATTAAACCTAGAATTTTGAAGACAAAATATAAACTATTTTAAAACTAAACAATAAAATAAAAATTAACCATACTACTTGCTTGAACTTTGTATGTTGTAGAGCAAAGATGATGAGACGAAGAGAAGAATAACAAATACGGGTTCGTAGCACTTCTGAGTATGCTTACAAGAGAGTATAACTGGACCAAAAAAGTTAATGCAATCTATGGATGACTTGCATATATATATATATATATATATATATATATGTATGTATGTATAATATTTTATATATTTTCACAACTATTTATTATTTAATTATTTATAATACAAACTTATATATATTTAGAAACATGGTAATATACTAATTAGCTCAATTATATGTTTGGAAGGGAATCTTGAAATTTGTGTTTGTATTATTTGTACTGCAAGTTTGATATTTATTATGTTTATTAGCTTTTACTAATTACGGAAAGTATTAAAGATGTACTCTTATTTTAATAGTTTGTGTTAAATAAAGTTTATGAAAAGATATTGATGAAACTTAGTATCTATTTAAATCATGAATGTTTTATTTTAAGTTATGATATTTTAATTTTAAATAATAAAATTATGTCATAACTATGTTCGTTACAAAATTTATTTGTTCACTCAAATTTGATTGTTAATTTGGTGGGCTGACTACTCGCAAATTATCTTTACTCAAATAATTTGGTAATCAATGTTGACTTTGTAGTGTGATGACATGTCATTATTATTTTGGTAAAATCTTAAATTATAAATAGAATGCTAAACTTTTTAACACAATTTAGTATTAATAAAATGTCTATTTACGATTACAAAAGAAAATCAATATATATATATATATATATATATATATATATATATATATATATATAGCCTTAGCACAATATAAATGCTTAAGTATTTAAAATGAAATATATATAACTCACTTAATATTACAAATGTGAAAGTAGATAAAAATTTAAAAGCTAAAATAAGTAGAAAAATTATCTGAAAAAGGGCTATGCTGGGTAGAGACCGCACTCTTAGAGTATGTTGGCAAATAACCTTTTTCTTTTAACTTTTAGATTTTAAGTTAATATTTATTTTTGATTCAAGTTAAAATTTAACTTTAATCCAAAAAATACCACGTAAGAAGTTATTCTGAGCAGACACCTGGTTGTTTTTATACAGACAGGCACTAGCCATAACAAACCCACCAACAAGAAATCCCTCTCTGTTTGTCGCTTATCGCCATTCCCGCCAACAATCGCTTCCGCCGCACTCCGACATTCATTCCGCCGCTTTCGGACTATCATTCCGCCTCGTCTCGAAGCATCAAGAACTAGGTTTTTATCTGTCATTTCCCTAATTCGTTCCGGTTATTTAATTATGATTTTGCGATCCTTGTTATCAAATTCAATTTCAAGAATGTTGTCATAATTTGGTTGCTGCTTCGTCTTTGTACATTACTTGACGTCTATAGTTATGAGGAAGACTGCATTCAGAAAAGTGAGAGTTACAAGTAACCTGGAGCAAATCATAGACGATGATGGCATTCTAGAAGCATCAGATGATGTTGAAGGCACAGTTCAAATTCAATGCCTGAAGGTCGAGGGGCAAGATGTACTAGAAGAACAGGAGAAAGAGGGGCAAGATGTACTAGAAGAACAGGAGAAAGCCAACTATCTGGACCTGTATGAGAATGTTAAACTCCACTACTATGAGAGGGTAAGGTTTCTACTCTCTTGTATGAATGTTCTTTTATTATTGATGATTTGTAGAACTTGAACTGCATGTTTGTTTGTGTTGACAATTGGAATTAGACAACAAACCGATCAATATGTGATCGGTTTCTTGATTTTCCAGAACAGCAATTGAACAATCCAGAAAGATAAATGGAGAAAGAGAGATAGAAAAGAGTGAAGGAAATATTTCATTTCATCGTCATCATAAACCTTTAGTTTCTCATTTCAATACATATGTGTGAACAAACCAAGAATACTCCTCTTTCTCTCTCTCTTCTAAACCGACTAAAGCAGAATTAAAAGAAAATGAAAATAAAAACAATAATATGTAATTCCACTAACTTCCTATGTGCCCTCTGATTACATGCTTTCCTTGACTAAGCTCCTACGACGTCATTCTCTTGGTGACTAGTTCCAATTATTCCACTAGCTATATCTTTCCCCCCAAACCGAATACGAATTCGATTAGCTCTCCTGTTTACAACAGTTTGGAGCTGAATATACACCTCATCAGTTTTGTCATATCATTTGACACCACATTATTAGTTGCACTACCATGTCATTGAAAAGAAAACTGAAATTATAAGAATTTCCACATCAGACACCCACACGAATTGCAGCTAACCCAGGTTAACGTTTGGGTTTAAATTATGTTATCATGTCATCTTTTGATTGGTTCCAAGGTTTTTACGTTAAACTATTACCTAAGGGGTTACAGTTTAAACGTTTTCTTTGTCATTAACTCATCTTATCAGTTTTCTTATTATTTTTCTATTATTGTGCTTGCTTTTATTTTTCTTTCTGCTATTTGTTTTGTCATTCTTTTTATTTATCTTAGTTTTTATTATGCTTTCATATTGGTTATGTGAGTTGGATACTACTACAGTGATGGATAGAAAAGACCAAAGAACAAAAAGAATAAAGAAATATAATCCTATTGTTAAATTTGTGTCATAATTTCAGATCCCTCAACAAGAGATCGCGTCGGTCGGGTTGTATCTTTATGAAGATGTCGCTGTGACTCCACTTCTAGTGCTACTACTGGCCGTGGTATGCATGTAGATGTTTTTTTTTCCGTGTCGTGTATCAAACCTCTTTATTTAATTTATGCATCGTGTATCAAACCTTTTTAATTACTTTATACGTTTACTTGTGTGACAGCCACTGCAGCTACGTCACTGCGACATGATTGTATTGGCTGCTCCGGCTACGAGCGTCACCAAGGTAAGGTATTTCTTTATGGCATTTGATGTGGGGATATAGTTAGAAGATAGAACTTTCGTTTCAGTTTTTTTTTTCCTATTTTACTGGTCGTTGTCCGTTTTTGACTTCTATCAAAATTTATATGATTATCATATGAGAATTCGATAGATTATGTTTCTTCATGTTCCACATGTATTATGACAATTGATTCTAAAGTTGAAGAGGAAAGATTATTAAATTGTGGATTGTTGTCTACTTGTCTTGTTGGGATGGACTGTGAATTAGATTTGGTGACAACATATACTTCCAGTGTTTCTGTAATTACTTGTGCATTTGGGTTTCAGCTTTGATACTCTGGCCTGGTATCACCTTGTAACATGTGGTATTCTTTTGGTAGTTAAGAAATGAGAAGACTTATACCCTGTTCCTTTACCTTTATTCGCTAAGAGCCTGAAGATGTTATCACTAAATCTAAAGGTCTTAACAGGATAACATGTTCTTGGTGAATCTTGCTCCCATATTAAAATGTAGATTAATGTTTTTAAATTGCTTTCGTTTTTGTGCACTTTTTTACAGGAGTTCCTTTTCTGTTGCCATTTGGCGGGAGTTACCCATGTTCTTAAATCTTCTGGTGTTATGGTTAGGCTTTAAACTTTCTTGGCTAATTAATATGTTTTCTTCGTTTTTTGGTTGCAATATTTTAAGATTTCATTTTTATCCATGTTTAGTCGATTAATGTCATGAAAAGGGGTATTGGGGCTTGCCCACAAGTTTCGGAGGTGCTTAGGCCCGATCATTCATTTCTGAGAGATGTGTATGCCCTTTTACAGGTTTGTCTTCGTTAACTCTTTGTTTAAAATATTAAAAAGCAATGAAATTGTTTGTTTCATTCTTTTATTTATTTGAATTTTGTATTTGAAGGTTGACAAGGACTCAAGCAGCCTTAGAGACTCGGCTACTACAATTGCTCGCTATCTTCGTCAGTTTCAGATTGAGTTCTTACTCCTGGAGATCCAAGCAGCCATCGTGATATGTGGCAACCTCAGTTCTGCCATGGGCTTGCTTCTAGGTAGCTCTACTTATTTATATTCATAATACTGTCATGTTTTCTCATTAGACCGTGGATCACTCATTGATCTATGTAGTCTAACAATTTTCTATTCCATTTTTCAGAAATCGATTATGCAAAAGATGTTGACAGGTCCATATCAGGATTCTCGGTAGGAGCAGACCTGATGTGGGAAATTGTGCGACGGCTACCAGCAGCTAGTCAGGCTCGCTGCCGTCGTGTATGTAAGACCTGGAGAGAAGATATTTCGGCTAACTCCGCTTTTTGGAGGAGGAATGAGCAACAATACCGCGAATGGAGGCAGGGGTTAGCTCGAAGAGAGTACCATGACGAACTAATACGTGTATCTCAGGCAGAAAACATACTAAGCAAGGGGCATGATATGAAAAGAAGGCTTAAGGCAATTATTGCTCTGATGAGACCTGAGGAAACTGTAAGTTTGCATTATGATGTCAGGTGTTTTTGGTATTAGTTTTCCTTTCTAATCTTCTGATGCTTCTAAATTTAGGTTGGCCACGCGATTAATAGGAGATTGGCAGATCGTACTACCCTGCCAATGAAAGCTGCTGAGATATTGGAACAAAATGTTGCTTCTATCAGAGAAAGAGGAATAGGTAGAACGAAAATAAACAATTCAAACTCTTTTTACTATATCTTTTACACATGCTTTTATCATTCTTTTTTTTTCCCTTCTTTGTTTTCGTAGGTCTCTGTATCACCCTAGATCTTCTCTTTCGTTGCATATCTTTCCGGTCTAAGTTGCTTTACGAGTGAATGTCAGATAGTATATATAGGTTGAATGCAAATTATGCTTTAAATACTTACGTATGTCCTCCTATCAGCATCTTATTATCAACCAGTTTTAGGATAAGCATGTGGTGAATGATCCATATCTATAGTGATACTAATTTTGTGTATTGCCTTTGCAGAGACCTTTTATTGTACCAAAGAGGCCCTTGTAAGTTCCTTTTTCATGTAATTGCTATTTTTTATTTGATTTTGAATTTCTGTTAACTTTGTCTTTTGTCTCTTGAACATGCAGGAGCGTTGGCTTTCCAGAGATTTGGATGCTGATGAAGCTCCAGAGTCAAACAAAGAGAAGGTACTTGTGAACTTAAAAACAAATTGTGGCATACACATGTGCATTGTAAACATTGTCTTCACCTCCCATATTGGTAGAGCATTTTTTGCATTATTTTCCACTCTACAGCTAAAGATTTAATATCTTCTTGTTGCTACAGTAACAAAACTGTTCCAGTCCTATAATGCAATCAATTAATTAAATAGACGGTAAAAATACTCACAGTATCTGTTAGTGAAATTAAAGATTTTTAATTTCACTGCCACTTTCCACCAACATAAGCATCTCTTTGTTTTTAAATTTCCCTTTAAGTATACAGGAATGGCCTGAACCATTCATACTCTCAACTAACAAAATTCCCAAGGCAAGGCCATCATCATTCCCAACATGAGTCTCTGCCTCGTGAAAATCAGGTGGTCCATCATAATATGTTTCCTCATATCATCTTAAAGGCCTTGAGAATTTTACATTGATGGTCCCCGGTAAACTTTTCATCACAGTAGTTTTACATTGACGTTCGCCGGTAAACTTTTCATCACAGTTGAAGCATAGTCCCCTAGCCATTCTCTCATCTCTTTGTGCCTTGGTTAGAGCAATTGGCTTCTTAGTTTCTGATTTTGGGTAAGTCAACAGAGCTTGTTTTCCACCCCAAGTTAATTCCATTTTTGAAAATCATCTCCAATTAGAACATTAGGACCAATCCATGTTTTGCTTGCAGCATATCCATCAAGGAAACACCAAGTAGTACCTCCATTTTCTGAGTTAAATAAATTTTCTAATAAATTCATTTCGTCTCTGGATGGTTCAGATTTTGTAGACCAACCCTCCATAAATGGACAAGGCTGGTTAGGCAGGTTCCATCTTGTGTCATAACTGGCTATGCACGGGTCCTTATCGCTAGTTTATATTGTTTTCTTAATTTGAGATAGGGTGTATTTGAGTAGGTCAAGTATGAGTAGGTTAAATAAATAATCTTCTAAGAGATAGTGATGCAAGTGGCCTTAGTGTACCTTGTGCATAAAAAAAAATGTGGATATGATGTTCGAGTAGGATTTCTGAATTTTGATCTTAAAGTTCAGAGTGAATAGTAACTTGCTAAAAAACAGAAGGTTATTATTTACTGAGATTCGATACTCCTATACTTGCCTAATGTTTAATTAATTTGTGAGATTGAGAATTTAACTTACTGCAGTTCGATTGAAGAACATAAAGACTCAAGTTTTAATCAGGTGCAAACTAAGCTTTGAAATGGATGAAGAAGATGAATAGCGGAGATGGGAGTTGGTGTACTTAGTTGCACTCCAGTATCATTTATCAGAATATTGTGTGATGGTTCTTGTCCAAATTGGTAGGATTATAGATGATGTAATAGAGACCTGTTTCTTTTCTTTTTCCTCAAATTTAATACAATACGATATATGGTGTGCATGGGTTTCTTTTCACCAAGATTTTGAATATTTTGGTATACATTTTAGTAATTTTAATACGTGCCTTTTATGAAATTTTATAATAGTTTAATGTTTTTGAAAAGTTTGTACAGCTTTCTGGTAGGTTTGTTATATACCTTATGTTGATTCCATTCCTTTGATTAATAAATTCTTTTACTTTTAAATTATCAACAGAGTATTGCAAGGGGCCGGGTAAGAGACCCAAACCATTTGTCAGTCCAAAAGGAGAATCCTAACGAATTTTCTTACCAACATAATGTTTTGACTTGTACAATGAAAAGAGTAATGACGGCGGGTCAGCGGAAGAGCCTGTCTCAGCTTTTCTTTCTTTTTCTTTTGTAGGCTTCACTGGTTTTAATAATGTTATACCCACTTCCTCCATATCCTAGCACCTCCACTATACCACCGTGACAACACCATAAAGTTATTGTATTCAATTAATTAAAATATATCCAATTGAGTAGAGTATTGATAATTGATTAGACTCAAGAAAGTAATTGGATGTTGGTTGAACTTTAGTTGTAACCTTTGGAAAAACGTTGCAGTGTCATTTAAAGATAGTTGAGACGAGAGGGAAAGCGAATGAGAGACATTCATGTCGATAGCCGGAGATATGGGTACTGCAAATTGATTTTTCCTTTTTGATTTTATATTTGCAAATTTTAGTGAAATTAGTTTCGTTGTTATTTGTTCGTGGAAGCATTATCGGTTATTATTGTTGTTGTTAAAGCCTAAAAGCTATTTTATTATTTTATTCATACAATTTCATGTCACATTAGATATCATATGTTAGATTTGTTTCTTTTTTATTTCTTGTAATTCAAAAGCTACTTTATAAATATTGATAGTTTGTCTCTTAACTTCTAGTTTTAAACCAAAATTAAGAAGTAAAGAATTCTTACTTTTGCAAAAATAAAGATTTTAACTTTTAGTCAAAACTCAAATCTTAACCAGAGGTCCTAATAAAAATGTAGGAAACCTAAAAAGCTCGCAAGTCGCACTTATCAACTAAATCTGACTCTGGTTAATTGTTAATCATAATGTTTGTCATTTTGATAAAATAAAAAAGGATTGAATGGCAAATGTGTAATTTGGAGCGCTTGATGGAATTCTTTTTTTTTTTTTTTAAATAATAAATAAAAAGTATGAGGGTGTTTTAGTGATTAAGTAATCAATCATCCTGTTTATGAATACCAAGCTCTCCATCAACTCTGATTACGAATTTGTCTTTGAATAACTTTCCAAAGCAAATCGGTATCTAGAAGTTAAGCGAGTAGCTTAAGAATTATTTAAACTACTCGCTTAAGTTCTGAAGCAAAAAATTGTTTTGAATAACTTTTAGAAGCAAAGAATTATTTACAGCTTTTCATATGAATAACTTAATTCTAAGAAGGGAATGAGTTTTCCAAACCTATGGAAGGAGTCTCTGGCCTTCGGACATTGAAACATCGATGTCTGTCAATGAGTAATGCTCGATCACGGATTGTTGTGCAACGAAAGCGTATAAAATTATAAATCGTAGACTTATAATAACAATAATATTAAATATACAAATGTAGCTATGTTTTTTAACAAATTTTATTTTCTAATGTAACCGTTTTTGTGATTTAGAGGAGTATCATAACCACAGTCCGTGTTGGATAAAAACTACTATAACCACAAAAAAGGAAAAAAAAAGAAGATAAACAATTGTACGTGTTGGATACAAGCGATTTGGCTAGTAGTATTATTAATATAAAATCATAAAGTTTGTGTACTTCAATTTGATTAGTAACTCGGTGAGTTGAGTCAATACACCTACTGAGTATGTTAACTCAACTAAGTTACATGCATATATAATTATGTTTTATTTTAAATAATTGACTTTAGTTTACTTAAGTGTCTTTTCAAATAATTTTTTAATTAATAGTTGACTTTATAATTTAGCTAATTGTGTTTTAGAATTATTAGATAATTAGTAGATTTTTAAAATAAAATTATTAGATAATTATTAGATAATTATTAGATAATTAGTAGAATTATTAGATAATTATTAGATAAGGAAAAAAGAAGATAAACAACTGTCCGTGATGGTTACGAGTGATTTGACTAGTAGTATTATTATTAATAAAAAACCTTAAAGTTTGTGTACTTCAATTTGATTAGTAGCTCGGGGAGTTTACTCACTACACTTACTGAGTATGTTTACTCGAACAAATTATATACATATATAATTATTTTTTATTTTAAATAATTAATTTTAGTTTACCTAAGTGTTTTTTCAAATAATTTTTTAATTAATAGTTGACTTTATAATTTAACTAATTGTGTTTTAGAATTATTAGATAATTAGTAGACTTTTGAAGTGTTTCAACTAATAGAATTATGAAAAAAAAAAGTTAGAAAATGAAGACATATTTAACAATAAAACACTGCACAAATCTAACAATAAAATTGAGAAAATAGTAATATAAAATTACAATATGCTCCATCCGTAGCCTTTGACATTTCCTAAATTTTAAGGAAAAAAATGTTAGTTTAATGAAATTTCTTCGAAATAAGTTATGAAAAATGAATTAATTTGAAATACGAAAAAATAATGGGAAAATAAAATGATTAAAGTAAAGTGAAAGAAAAAATAATTTTGATAAATTATTTTAAAAAACTTTTCATTTTGATAATTAAGAAGAATCGCTCATAAAAAAAATGATCTGCCGTTAAGCACAGGGGTGCGTCTATAATTCTGTTTGGATTTGGATTTGATTTTTTATATAGCGATCCGTAATCCGAGTAGGATTTGGGGCGTATCAGGTTTGTTGATATGGCTTCCAGCCCCGTCTATTTAAACCTCCACTCCACGCCGACGGAGTGTCGATAAATTGGGGATTTATGTTTTGCGTGGTAATTTATCTGTAAAAATTTGTCGTTGTTTCTTTGGGGGGGGGGGGGGGGTTTGGGTTTTGGGTTTTGGGCTCTGGGGAGGTGTCGCACTGTGGGGTCAAGATCATAATAAAGAAGGCAGTAGTCATTTTGAAGGACAAAG
>CM025784.1:33469936-33516374 GCA_014636745.2 Centella asiatica | reverse complement strand
GTTTCGAATGGATAGTTTATTCGGTGAGCTGTTGATGAATGTGGATATGGATGCGAAGTATGAGTATGAGTATTGAAGATGCAAGGCGTGATCCATGAAAAGGAGTGGCATAAACGTCCGTTACATGTTTTAGTGAAGTTTCGTGTTCAATACGCCCTTCGAAACTACATGAACAATCTCATAATCGTTAAAGCCGAGGAGTACACCACCCAGATTGATCCCTTCTTTGAGCACAACCCCAGTGTTGGTATTTCCGTGATCCAAATGTGCCTTATTTCCCAATGAGGTTTTCCTCACGACGATGCCACCAGGGGAATTGCAACTCAGATTTTTAAATTTGCTCTTGGGGTTTATTTCTCCAGTGACATTCGTATGTTTGTTGGAATAACTGTTCATGTGAAGTTTAAAACTTCACAGCTACCAGCAGTGGAGAGTGTGTCTACAGCGATGGTCTCCTTGTTTAAATATTTTTAATTTTTTGTAATTAGATGCACCTCACTTCGATAAGGCGAGGACCTCGCCTTGCGCCTAGGCCGCAAAGAAACCTTTGCGCCTCGCTGCGCCTATTGCCTTTCACAACTATGTGTCTAACAGGCAAACTGGAGTAGTGAAAGTGATTTCCCCTATTTCCCAGGAGAACTGAGGGCACCTTTCTTCACAAGTAATCTACCCTACTCTAACTTACCTAACCACCTGCATCTTACAAGTCTGCCCATATTCCCCAAGTTGCTCAGCCACTGAAAGAGACAAAAAGCACAGTTCACTGCCACTTTCCACCAACATAAGCATCTCTTTGTTTTTAAATTTCCCTTTAAGTATACAGGAATGGCCTGAACCATTCATACTCTCAACTAACAAAATTCCCAAGGCAAGGCCATCATCATTCCCAACATTAGTCTCTGCCTCATGAAAATCAGGTGGTCCATCATAATATGTTTCCTCATATCATCTTAAAGGCCTTGAGAATTTCACATTGATGGTCCCCGGTAAACTTTTCATCACAGGAGTTTTACATTGACGTTCGCCGGTAAACTTTTCATCACAGTTGAAGCATAGTCCCCTAGCCATTCTCTCATCTATTTGTGCCTTGGTTAGAGCAATTGGCTGCTTAGGTTATTATTTACTGAGATTTGATACTCCCATACTTGCCTAATGTTTAATTAATTTGTGAGATTGAGAATTTAACTTAATGCAGTTCGATTGAAGAACTTAAAGACTCAAGTTTTAATCAGGTGCAAACTAAGCTTTGAAATGGATGAAGAAGATGAATAGCAGAGATGGGAGTTGGTGTACTTAGTCGCACTCCAGTATCATTTATCAGAATCTTGTGTGATGGTTCTTGTCCAAATTTGTCCAAATTCGTAGGATTATAGATGATGTAATAGAGACCTGTTTCTTTTCTTTTTCCTCAAATTTAATACAATACGATATATGGTGTGCATGGGTTTCTTTTCACCAAGATTTTGAATATTTTGGTATACATTTTAATAATTTTAATACGTGTCTTTCATGAAATTTTATAATAGTTTAATGTTTTTGATAAGTTTTTACAGCTTTCTACCTTTGTAAAAAGTAATTATTATATACCTTATGTTGATTCCATTCCTTTGATTAATAAATTCTTTTACTTTTAAATTATTAACAGAGTATTGCAAGGGGGCCAGGTAAGAGACCCAAACCATTTGTCAGTCCAAAAGGAGAATCCTAATGAATTTTCCTACCAACATAATGGTTTGACTTTTCTTTATTTAGAATAATAAACTTCAAGGCGATACAATGATAAGTTTTAATTTTGGCATCAACAAAAACAATACGAGACTGGTATTTTGGTTAGTAAGACAGTACTGGAATTGATAATGAATGAATGAGATAATGAAACGAGGGTCATGGTAAGGTGTAAGTCATCCTTTCAAAATCTATTAGGAATCATATTTATAGAATTGATGATGGGTAGAAATAGTTAGAAGTTTTATATTTTGTAAACTATTAGCTGATTGTATAGAAACAACTGAGAGATACATGCAAATTCATACAGTAGTTTAGTAGTTGATGTATTATTTTAGTAGATTGAAAATCACTTGTAATCTTGGGAAGACGGTGAAAAGAAGTCAAAGTTCAAGAGTTAAAAGCAAATCTAAGAACCCACATAAAGTTGTAGATTCAAGAAAACAACAGATAACTTATTTGTTGATTGGAAGAACAACATATAATTTGAAGAATTCTAATTACGTGCTGATTTGTAAAACAGTAAGTAATGCTCAATTCAGCAGGTAACACTTTAACAACATATAATGTTCAAGACATTAGATATCAAAATCAACAAATGTTGACCAAGCTAAAGATTGTCAAGGCAATAATTGAAGAAGAAGATTTTGATGCAAAATTCGAGGATGATTTGGAAGCTAAGTCTACAGATAGTAACAAGGATTCAAAAAATGATGTTTACAATTTTGAAAAACAAAAGTTGATCTGCTTTCCTATGAAGGTTAAAAGACTTCATACAAGATAGAGTTTTTATTCAATATGAAAAATTGGAATTCAGGGATTAATTAGAATCCTATTAGGAATGTTTTATTTCTTTTTTATCATTGTAAACATATATACATAGATAGGTTTTTAGTTGATAGTTGCGCTGCACAGAAAAGAAAAAGCTAGAGAGTAGAAGCTGTGATTTCAGAATTACAGAAAGAGAGAAGATGTGATTTCATAAATTGTAGAAAGCAGCAACTGTGATCTAGAACTGAGCAGAGAACATTAGAAACTGTATTTTTATTTAGAAAATTATAGTCGGTGATTACTGTCAGAAAAAGATGTAAATATCTAATTGATTAGCAATAAGAGTTTATTGTTGATTGTCATTACTTGTCAAACAGTTTTTTTTTTTATCAATCTTGTTCTTAATTTAAGAATTGTTAAATTTGCTTTAAAATTCAAAAAAATTTTGGTAATTGAATTCAACCCTTTTTTTACAATTACTCAATGGGATATACAAAATCTGACATACCTCCCCGCGTCACTAGAGTGAGGGTGAAAGGCCTTGTGAGACTTCAATGGAAAAAATATATATGAACGTTTAAATGTGAGACTTCAAAAGGATTAGTTAGGAATTAGTTTGTTTTGTCATCTGCTTGGTGTGGATTCTTTGGAAGCTAATTCAGAAAAGAATAGCGGAATAATTCATATAAACTCACCAGTTGGAGTTGACATTATTAGATCATACGCAAACTCATCATAATGATGGACCATATGTACTACCAAGATTTATATTGCTTTTAATAAAACTGTAAACGAGTTGACTTGAGTCGAATTCAAGTCGATCTTAATAGAATATTTTTATAAACAAGACAAGTTGAGTATGAATTTATTAACGAATGAAAAATTGTATTCAAAATCGGTTCGTTTAACTATTCGAACGAGTCGATCCGAACTGAACATGAGTCAAATATTGTAAATTAATCGAGTTTACTCGAGTTTTCAAATTCGACTCGAGCTGAGCTAAACTTTAAATTCTTAACGAGCGAAAATTTGTGTTCAAGATCGAATCATTTATTTTCTCGAGTCGAGTCGAACGAACTTTAAATGAGCTGAACACTAGTTTTTTCGCGAATAACTCGGTTTGTTTAGATCCCTGCTTTTTAGTTCTCTGGCTTTTGGTTCTCTAGTTGCAGCGTGCAGGTGGCCTGCAAAGCTCTTGCCCCTCTCTTTTAAGTTTTAGCATTGCTTCGGTTTGTGAAGGTCATAATCTGCTGGAATAATTTAAACAAAGCGCAATGAGTGCTAGTGGTTTAATTGGTAAAATTCATATTTTCTGTTTGACAATTAGAAATGAACTTAGAACATGAAATTGGTCGCTGAAAATTAGATAATATTCCGCAAAAAGTTTATAATTGAGAACGATATCAGTTAAAAATTATACAAATATTTGTATAATTTTTTAAAATTATCCTAAGACTATAATTTTTAATATTTATCATTACAATATTCTTATATAATTATTAATTGAATATTTGTAATAAATTTCATAAAATTCCTAATTATTTGAATATTTAACTCTCTCTTTTTTCGTGGAATAGATGTATGAGTGACATCATGAGTTCTGAATAAAACCATGTAACTATTTTTGAGTAGGATGCCTCCAAAAGCTCAAGACATGGCCCGATCACAAATCTAATTATCGAAAAAAAAAAATCAGCTAGTAATCATTAACATCTATATAAAATATCAAAAAAAAAATCATGTACAGTTGTCAAAATTAAAGTATTACAACAAAAAATAATAAAAAAACTAATAAACTAACAAGATAATCAATACTTAAAAAAAATAAAATAGATAAAAATATACAACTTATATAAATATAATAGAGCACTACAATAAAGTTACCAAAAATAGTAAAAAATAAAGAAATTTAGATTAATTCTTTTGGTATTTCTGACATACCTTTTCTTTGCAAAAACCTTAGAAGATGACAACAAAGCAACGGTGAATGTTTAAACATTTGACAACTACATTGCAGACAATCGTCTTGAATATTCTTTACAATCGTATAACAAAAATGATTTTCTTCAATCGTGTCATTTTTATACACCTCATAGGACTTCTAATCTTTTAAGTTATTGTCAGTACTCCTAACAACCTCATACTGCAATGAATTAATTAATTCCACTTGAAATTTTCTAAAAATTTCCTTGGTATATAACCTCATATCATATTTCTCCAACGATGTCTTCAAATCAAACTTGCGTTTCTTATGAGTTATAACGTGATCTTTCTTTTTATTTAAATAGAATTTCTTATCAATAACTTCTTGGGACTTCAAAATAAATTGCTCAAGTCTTGTATTTCAATTCACAAATTCATCAAAATAATTATTTATTGGCTCGCTCCTTCCAGTGATAAATAGTAAGTTTGACTGATATTATACGAGGGTAAATAGTAAATTTGTCTAATTCGGATGTTTAAATAAACTCTGAACAAACAACATATTTTACATTCAGATAGTTCTACGTTTTACGTTTAGATTCAGATATATATACTTAACTCATTCAATAAAATGAATTTATTCAGATTTAGATACTTAATGAAACAATTTATTCAGATAATTAATCTTAGTTGCTTCATTTCTTCATCATTGAGCAATCTTCTTTTCTATCTACTTCGTTTTTCTGATTTTTGATTAAAAAAATTAATCGGGATTGAGTAATTTTGAGTGTTATATAATTACTTTTAATTAGGCCTTCAAATTTTCTAATTTCAGTTGATATTTACATTTTGCTCTCTATTATGCCTTAAAAATGTGAGAATTTTGTATGTGATTTGTCAAATTGAGGCTGTTGGAGTATTACTGGGTATGAGTAAAAATGTGTTTGTGAAATTGTCTATCTCAACTTCTTGCTTCATAAATGTTTGTCTTCCATGAAAATTAATATTTGCAATGTGGAAGACAATGTGTGCCACCGTGCATAATTAACCAGAATTTTATTATGTATCACTTTTGGAGTTTGACAATTTTTTGAAGAGTTATCGGAAGAAAGTGATTGAAAAAGTATAGTGTTACGTATCAAAAATATGAAAAGAAGTATGTGAGAGAAGAAAAATCTGAAAATTCAAGTTTCATACACCATGCGTGCCAATGTTTCCCGGAAAATAAAGCTGATTTTGAGACTGCCCTTTATAAGAATCAACCATTAGATCAAAGGTTTATCGTGAAAAAATTTGCTACTTCCGTCGTCAAACACAATTATCCATTTAGTTGTGTGGCGCATGATATTAGAAAGATTTAAAAATGGCATGCATGTCTCTTCTCCCAGTTCTTCTCACCCAAGTCCCCCAACAACCCCATTTCTTCCCCCACCCGCCCCTCGTCCCAAACCAACCCACTCGAGAAATAGGAAAAAAGGATTGGGAAGAGGAAATGCATCAATATTTAATTATGAAATCACCATTCGCAAGATCAAGAAGTGCTTCATATATAATAATAGTAGCATACGGTTGTTTTAAAAGAAGTGACATTTTAGAGTTTAATTGTGAGGACTCCACAATTTTATAATGAGCGTGGAGACCGTAAATAAAATAAATAACGTAAACATCAACATCCATGACATGAATAGATTTAAAGTAAAGTTATTACAAATCCCAAATCTTGGTCTAACAGTGGAAGCTAAGGTTCACCCAAAAATATCTTTTCACTCCTTAAGAATTCAAAAATATCTTCTTCCATTTACAACGCCCTTTCTTCTGCTCCTTCTTCATCGTCGGTCGGACTTTCATTTCCTCCTCGGTCGTCGTCGAAGACCCTCATCTCCTCCTCGATCTCTCTCTATTTTGCCGTCGTTCGACCATTCCGACAACGTGGCTGCTCTAGGTAGCCTCTCCGTTTGGGTTGCCATCATCTACTGCCTCTCCTGTCGTCGATCTCTTCTCCGTTTCGAGCCGAGGGCGGCAGTGGCCATAGCCATTGCCTTCTCCCCTTTCTCTAACTCACACCCACAACCCATATGCATACAAGCCACTGATTCCGGCCAAAATACACATACTCAAGCACATACCACCATACCAATAAACTTCCCCAACCAAGAAACACACCCACACAACATACTATACAATACACCCACATACATCATACATACGATATACTCACAAGTCGCACAATCCAGTTTCATGCGCACATACATTCATAAATCACAGAAACCCAAGGACGTACTACACATAATATATTTATATTTCTTCCTAAATCCCGAAACACGTACGCACAACAGAAGCTTTAGATAATAAATCTATGTTCGCAACACCCTAAATGAGTTTCATGCTACTTTCCCCCAATTTCAGAATTTTTTTGGTGTTAAAACAGGGATAGAAATCTCAATAATTTTACCCAACAACCATTTTTCGGTTTTAGAAAATGAGAGAGTCAATTGAAGGTCAAACATGGTATTTTCTCCATGTATGTACCAAAATTTTCCAGCACAGATGAACAATCCGTGCCAAAACAGTCAATGCTTAAAATTTCGTATATAATTGAGAATGACTTCAAATTGTGCAGGGGTTTTTGTGTTGTAATGCTAACAATATGCACTATTTTATGATGCAAAAATATAGATAATAACTTAGAGATATGAACAAGTGATTTACCTCCAAGCTCTCAATCCGAATTTTTTTACTGGTTTGATGTAATTTTAGACGACGTAATTTTCTTATATGTTTGATTTGTACTAGCTTTATGTACAAATTGTGCATTAATGGTGAGTACAAAGCATAATTTGTCATCTTATGGGTACACTTTATCTTAATAGTTTACTTGTCATTTTTGTTTCTATTATCTTGTACTTGAATTGGACCACAATTGCTTCATTATCATTTGCTAATTTCACTAAACTTAATTGCATAAACACTTAGTTAAAGTTCCTTAATCTTGTTATTTCAAGTTTAGTGGTGCTAATGTGTCAATTAAGACCCATAATACCATCTCTTTGGTACTAATCAACATCATTTTACATTCCAAAGATTTGAGTTCTCACATCCTGCCCCCATTAAAAGAAGTTTCACATTGAAACTTAACTAGTAAACAAATGAGGGTATTTCTCAATCATAGCTCTCTTAAGTTCTTAAGTAGCTTCTTCTACATTATAACATTCTTCCATAATACTTTCACATAAGAAATCTCTTTATTCTTAAGAACCTTGACTTGTGTATATAAACTTTGAATAGGGACTTCATCACAATTCAAATGTAGTTCTATTGGTTGCAAGTCAATAATTTCTCTATGTCAACTTTGTAAAGACGTAAGACTGATATATGAAATACATCGTGAATGTATCATAAAATTGGTGGTAGCACTATTTAATATGCTACTTCACTGATCTTTCTCAAAAGTTAAAAGGGTCCCACATAGGGAGGCTTAATTTTTCCTTATTGTCAAAGTGCATTATCCCTTACCAAGGTGAAACCTTCAACAGTGCATATCCTACTACTTCTAAAGTCTGATCCTTCCTATGTTGGTCATCATATTGTTTCTATTAGTGTTGAGCGACCTTCTCCTTTTTCTGATGGTCATAATCATTTACTTAGTCAGTCAGTTTGTTGGATCAACACATATCTAATTAGCTTCCTCTTTTCAACCTCATTCCCATAGAGTGGAGTTCGATAGTTACTACCATACATGGCTTCAAAAGGTGTCATGCTAATAATGACGTGGTAATTTTTATTGTATGCAAACTCTTCAATTGTACGTGGTTGTTCCAATGACCCTTGACATTGAGAATAAGGACTTGTACCATGTCTTCTAAAGTCTATATCATGCGTTCTGAATTGTTTGTCTCTTTGAGGGTGATAGTTTGTGCTCATGTCTAGCCTTGTCCCCAAATAGTTTTGAAAACTCTTCTGAAATCTTGAGGTGAATCTCAAATCTCGATTAGTGACAATAGAAACTGGTACTCAATGTTGACTAACAATTTCATTAATGTATAAATTCACCATCTGATCCATCTTGTACACGTCCTTCATCGCCAAGAAGTGTACCGATTTTGTCAATCAATTGACTATGACTCAAACGAAGTTCATTCCTCCTAATGTGGTTGGCAATCCTACTTCCACCCAAGAATATCTAGCCATTGAAATATATCGCTCAATTTTTTGGTGTTTAGTTTTTACTCTTTGACACGGTAAGCATTTGCTTACGCATCTAATGATTTTTCTCTTTATGTTAGGCCACCGAAAGGTTTGTTTCAGGTCTCAATACATTTTGGTGCCTCCAGGTGAATAGAAAATTTCGAGTTATTGGCTTGATGCAAAAGTCCATGCCTTAACTCAATAGTAGTCTTGCTTTCTTTTGCCCTTAATTGTCTGACAATTCAACTTTTTGGCTATATCTTATAACTTATTAATTCAACAAGAGTGAGCGATATACGCTCAGGAAATATATGCACAGCAAGGGTAGTTCAAAAATGCTAATAGAGTTTAATTCTGTATATGAAGTTTTGTGAAAAAATACTTACCCTTTGGAAATTCAAGAAATAGTTATGTGTGTCACTTATGATATACAAGTCATTTCATGACTTTTCTTGAAGAAAGATAAGATTGAGCATGTATGTGTCTATCTCAAAGATAACCATTAGAACTAAACTCGTTGGTTATGCTAACCATATTGATCCCTCTATGAGTGAACGAATGTAATCACTAAAATTCTTCGAGGTTGGGAGATAGAATAAATCAGTACCCTTCCTTTCTCCAATCATTTAGTATGTGATCCAGTAAGGGACATGTCATTTTTACATATAGAAGAAATTTAAAAATGATATGATTGAAATTTAAGTGTGACCTTGTATTTAAGAATAATTAAAAAATAATTTAGATAATCAAAGCTAAAATATATATGTACATTATTAATCATATCACGCTAGCAAAAATTAAAGCACAACATATACATTGATAAAAACAATTAAAACATATCAATCTTAGCATCGTATGAATATCGAAGCAGTTTATTAGGTACATTTTATGCTAGATTAGGTACAGTTTAGATAAGTACATTTTATGCTAGATTATTAGGTTTTTTTCTTTTAAACCCATCTTTTAATTTCAATATCATCCGATGACTCTCCTTTCTTTCCATTATAAAGTAAATAATTATAATGACTACTAAAACTAAGACAATAGATAATAATATTAATATGAAACACATAAATGTAAAAAGATCTACTTTATTTTTATTTATCATTTATTTATATATTTAAATTTTAAATAAAAAATTTTAGGTATCTACAGATTCTATAAGCATTAAACACTAATATATTTACTGAGATTAGAAAAGAAATCAGAACCTAAATATAAAATTGAAATTGACAATTTTTAATATAGAAAGTTACTTAAATAGTGAGGTTGTGTTTATGTCAAGTGGTTAAAGCATATTTCCTATGATCTCGAGGTTAAGCAATCAAACATAATAAGGATAAAAATTGAGTGAGAAACATAGGTGAGATTTGAATTAGTTGTAGGAATAATTTCATCGATTAAAAAAAAAAAGTTACTTAAATAGTACTAGTGTAAGCAATTAATTATAGAAAATAGTGAAAAATAAATAAAAATGTATTTTATATTTTTTTTTTCTACATCGTAAACATAATATAGATTACAAAAAAAAATTACAATGAATTTTGAAAGTTGTTTATAATTTATTAATTTAATAAAAGTACTCTAATACTATAGAACAAAATAGAAGAACAACATAAAATAATTTTTAAATTTTATATTTAAATTCTACGCATTTTTCAATGGGGATCTGGAGAATTGCACGAGTTTTGGAAAAAATTTTAAAATGCTCAAACAATTTTAAAGAAAAATCATGCCATTTTTGGTTAAATTAAGAAATAATTTTTAAAACCGAACAAAGAATATTAAAGTTTTGATTTCAAAATTTTTACAAGAAAATCATACATTAAAGAGCATGAAATTTTTTTATTTTAGATGTTTTGGATGTTTTTAAGAATTATTACATATTTAATACTAATGTGGACATATATGTCATACAAGCAAAGATCAAAAAATATTTTAAATTTTAGATTTAGAGAACTGGAAATTTTGAAATTTTTTGAAGAACATGATAAATATGAACAATAATTAAGTAATTAATTTATGTTTACCGTTAAATTAATTACGAACAAAATATAACTCAAAGGTAATGAAAAGTAAACTAAAATATCTACATAAAGCTAGGGTTCTAATACAAAATGCGTGTAGAATGTAAGAGTTTGTATGAATTTATTATGATTTAATGAAGAAAACAAACACTAATACACATTTTTAATCAGGAATACAATAAATTAAAGATTGGATCATAATAATACTTCAAATCGATGAAATTATAGTAATTTAGAGCTTTCCTTTACAATATAAAAGCCTAATCATGAATCAAGGGTTGACTACTCGTTTTGGATATATAAAATATTTTAATTTTATAGTTATTTGGGTATAAAAATAATAGTGATGGAGTATTTTCTTAAATAAAGAGAAGTAAAATACTCTTTTTTTTTTCGTTTGTGTGAAAAGTGACAGAGGAGGTGGCTTTATATAGCAGAGCCTTTTACGGGGTTTTACAATTAAAAGATAAAAAATAAAAATAAAAATTTAATATTTAATGCATATTATTTGCTTAGCCACTAAGAATAGAGCATTATAAAATTTGGGCTGGACAACTATTTTTATTGGCCTTTTATCATATATTTTCTGTATGTGTTTGTATTATTATGTGTCTGAATATATATAAATTCATCAAATCTGAATTTACTGAATCAGTTAGTATTTATGTCTGAATCTGAATAAAAATTTAATTATTTATTAAATATCTAAATTAATCTATTTTATTATTTTATCAGGTGTTAATTCATTTAGTTTCATTTTTTTGGCTTACTTGATTCAAATAAAACTGAGTCTATTAAGAGATAAGTAGTAAACTAAATAAATAGTCTGAACGATACAATATCTAAGCACGTTCAGATTCTTATTTTGTTCAAATGTATTACGAGTTAAACAAACATAACCTAAGTTTGCAACAACAAATAATTAATATTATTATTACAAAAATGCAATATTTTTATTTTATAAATGTAGTTTAAAATATTCTTAAATATTAGAAAAGATGAAAGTGGATTTTAAAATTAGAAAAAGACTTTAAAAAAACTAGAATAACTGAACTAAATTACCAAATGGACTTGACAAATTAAGAAAATTGTTATAATAATTATTAGTTCAATTTTTTCCCCGTTTATCATGCAAAACCCTATTAAAAAATCCCGCAAATATGGTAACGTAAGTTTTTAATATTTAAAATATTAAATTAAATTAAATAATATTATATGGGATAATTCTAGGATATAAAATTGATTTTTAACTATGAGATTCAAAATTTTCGGTGTTTACAATCAGTTTATGAATTCAGTTTGTCTTAATAGTGTACTTGTCATTTTTGTTTTTATTATTTTGTACTTGAATCGGACTAGAATTGTTGTAGTTTGTTATCGTTTGCTAATTTCAGTAAACTTAATTGCATAAACGCTTAGTTGAGGTTGCTAAATTTCTAATGTGTCAATTAAGACTCATAATACAATCTCCCAGCTATTAATCAACTCATTTTACATTCCAAAGATTTGGATTTCATGCTAATTTAATTTCTCCATAATAACATATTGACATTTTACATATTTTTAAAACATTATCATCTATACTTCTTAAGTTATCTTTGACTGAATTATTGGAATAATTAAAATAATTACTCTCTCTTATTTTCTTTATTTTTGTCACACTCTCTCATTTTATTTAAGTATTTCTCCTTTTTATATAGTTTTAATAAAGAATAAAATGTAAAGTTGTATAAACTTTAATTATCTTAATATAATAAAAATAACTAATATGACATTTATTATAAAGCCGAGGGAGAACCTACCGCACCATAATCTATACGCCGAGTAATTATGATGCAGCCGATGGAGGGAGCACAGAGTTGTCATGATCATGCCGTTAAATGTTTCTCCTCTTTTTTTTTTTTTTTTTCCCTTTTCTTTTCTTTTCTTTTTTTTTTTTTTTTTGTGCAACTTAAATGTTTCTCCTTTTTACAATGGTATATCCGGTCTCCCCTCATCTGTTTAGAGAGAGACGGAGAATTAGCTTTTTGTAATCTAAATTACTCTTATCTATACATTCATTTAATTATTTCCCAATTTGACAACAATTACTTCAGAAGGGGTTATTTTACTACTCGCTCCTTTTTCAAAATGTAAGGTATTTAATTTTTTATATAAGAATTTTTGGTAAAATAAATAAATGTTAAATATTTTACTTTTAAATATTAAAAATTGAAAACGGAAATATTTTAAAAGGAGATTAATATGATATAAAAATTAAAATGATATAAAATTTAACATATACTTAATATCACTTAAAAAAATCAAAATGTTATACGTTATAGAAAGTAGAGTAGTAATTAGTAGAACAGTAAACAGAATCTGAAATATTTGATAATTTTTCACATTCGTATATTTGAAAAAACGAATATTATCCATATTCGATTAAAAGTGAATATGAATACGGATACACGCATATTCGTATCTATAATATCCGTTTTCGTTCAGAATTATCATTTATACTAAATTTTATAGCACATTTACACCAAATTCCTATAAACATATTGTTTTTCTAAAGTTATGTAAAGGTTTATGGTCAAACATAATAAATAATGTATAACAAAATGAATATTTCAATTTCTATGATACTTTGTTTAATTTATTGAATGTAATAATATTTAGTATATGTAACATATATAATTAAATATATTTTTGTTGATTTGATATTCGCATTGGTATTCGTTATTATCCGATGTATATTATTCATATTTATATCTGTATTAAACCAATACAAATAAAAATACGTATAAAAACATATTCGTATCCGTGTTGGATCATTTACGCTCCTCGTAAAATCTGATTCAGGTCCGTCAGGCTGTATTAATCTGTAGGAATAGGATCATGGACAATAGCAGTTCTTGGGTTTAGACTTTAGAGGACCACGATGATATCATAACTGAAGGAGACAACAACATAAGTGCCGCTCTGTACCTTCTTGTTTAGCCTCAATAGGACTCCAATACATAAATCTTCGAGAATCGTGTGGCATCTTTTTTACTTCTTAGTTTTATTTCAAAAATAGTTATAAATAATATGATATAATTATTTTGTGTGGATTATGTTTTTTTTCTTTTTAGTCATGTTATACTATTTATAATTATTTTTTTCGTTGAAGATGTATGTAGTAGATATGTAAATATTTATTCTTCATTAAAACTCTATGCGGAGCGACCATTCACTCTTAACCTAATTTTCTATTTTTTATTTTCTCTAAACAAGTGCGTGTTTTGAATATTCGAACTGTAACACTATAAAGAAATAGAGATAAATGAAAATTTGCTATTTCAACAAAATTCTTGAAAATGTCTAAGGGTTTTTTATATATCCAAAAACTGCCGAGGGTACACTTTGCTTCTGTAGTTTCCTTACGAAGCAATTTTTTGTATGTGGGAAACAATTGCTTCTTAATCGACCCATTTTTGTAGACCAATGAAGAGGATTTTAAGATCATATTGATGAACATAAGTCTCTCGTTATTACTTAATTGATATTTTTCAGTATTATCAAATAAGTAGACTAGTTTTGATTTCAAGACTAAACACATAGATGTATTTCTAAAATAGTGTTTTAAAAACAAATGTTACATTTCAAAATAATCTTTATTCGAGCCTCTTTCTCTGTAGTCAGATACCTCCTCTAAATTTTTGATTTACTAAATTTTTTTGGTTTGAAATGAAGAAAAAGAGAAGAAAGTAAAAAGTTACAAGTCACTTACCTTAAATCCAATATTATTAATCAAATCCTTTCTCCATCCATTTCTAATTTTCATTCTAACAACTACTACCTCTTCCGCAAAAATAATAATATTTAAATTTTTAACGATTATTAATTTTATATTTTTGACCAAAAATTAAATATACAAATAATAAGTTTTTTTAATAAAATTTATTATAAATCTCTAAGTTTATAGTTGAAAATTTTAAAATTTATAAAAAAATAACAAAACAAAATTTCAAATGTAACTTTTTTCCCGAAACGGAGAGAATATTAATATTACTCTTGTGAAAATTAATAATATTAATGTAAAGCTACTTAATTATCTTTTCAATATAATAAATGATTGTAATAATTGAAAATTAAAGAGAGAGTCTTAAATACGACGATACTATTAAAGAGATACACCTATTGATTCTTCTGGAATCTCGTAGAAAATTTGGAATTTTGGATTATAAGATATAAAATTGCAAAATAAAATCTTTAATTGCATAAATCCTTACAATTAAATGAGTATAAATAAAGGGTCTGACTTAATTGGAATTGGTCTATCGACTACTGTATTTGAAAATTTAAATGTTTAAGTTTTGAAACTTACAGGCTAATAAAGAAACTTGTAAAATAGTTGACGGGTATGTAAAGAGGTGCATGAGGTTATGATCCTTTGTAACAAAAAAAGAAAAAAAGCAAAGCAAAAAGTAAAGGGTCTACGGATCAAGAGAAAAGTACGTAGACTTCTAATCCTAACTAAATATTCAAATTTTAATTGTAGAAAAGAAATGGAAACAAAATAGCATAAAAATTTAAAGATAATTTTATGTTAGGAATAAGATCTTGATAAATATCAAACCGCAAGTAAAGAGATAATTTAATTACGGAAAGAACACAAAATTTACCTTGGTTCATCCAAATCTGAGTTACATCGAGTTTATCTGAATATTATTATTATTGATCCAAAATTTTCACAAAATAGAATAATGACGGATTATCTCACACTCACTAATATACCTTGAAAACTCTAAATAGTTTTATAATATTTTCACCCCTTTATAAGAGACATTCACAAATAACTAAATAATTATTTTTTTTATTTGGTTGTTTTATAAACACAATAAACTATTGTATTTACAGGTTCCTAACATAAAGTTAGAACCCAAAAGAAATTGGAAATAAAACCAAATCCAAAACCCAAATGCAAACCTATTCTGATTAAGAATAGAAAATAAAACACATCCTAAAAGGAAATAGAAAAACATATTCCTAATTGAAAAATGATAATGTTGAAATATGAGACAACTCCAACATTTTCTCACTTGGTGAATATTTCACACACATTACAGCAGCTCTCACACTCTGAGTCTTCAATCCAATTTCCAAAGTACATCACTAAAACTTTTCCAAAGTAATTGACTTTGTCAAAAAATCCACACAATTTACCACTGTATCAACCTTCTCCAAGTGTACCACTTTGTTCTTCACCTTTTCTCGGATAAAGTGATACATAATGTCAATATGCTTCGACTTGGAGTGATACACTGGATTCTTTGCCAAATGTATAGGGCTTTGGCTATTACATTTCACCATAATGGACTTTTCCTTAAACCCAAGCTCTTTACACAGTCGACGAAGCCATATTCCTTCCTTCTCCGCATGAGTCAATACCATGTATTTTGCTTCAGTAGATGACAAGGCAACCATACTTTGCCTCTTGCTCATCCAACTGATAGATCCACCAAACAAGTTGAATACATAACCACTTGTCGATTTTCAACTGTTTAAGTCTCCACCGCCAATTTGCATCAACAGATCCCATCACACCAAGAGACAACTTATTTCTATTTCCCTCAAAATATAAAACATAATCTGAAGTTTCACAAAAATACCTGAACATCCTCTTGAAGACAGTCCAATTGCCTGGATTAGACATATAGTTGCTCAATACTTCCACTAAATGAGCAATATCTAATCGAGTGCACATCATTGCATACATTAAGCTACCAACAACGCTAGCATATGAAATGTGTGTCATTTGCTTGTTCTCCTCATCACTTTTAGAGATAGCTCTGTAGACAATTTAACTCCAATTGACATAGGTGTCTCAACTGGCTTGCAATCAGACATGTTGAACTTCTTCAAGATTACTTCAACATATTTCATTTTCTAAAGCCATAATTGTCCTCAATCTCTCCACATATGCATGCCCAAGATGTAAGTAGCAACCCCAAGATCTTTTATCTCAAACTGTTGTACTAGCTATGTCTTAAATTATCTTTTTGTTATTACCCATAAAAAGCATATTATTAACATAAAAAGTCATAATGACAAAATCCTCATATGACATCTTCATATATACACAATGATCGGCTTGACTTCGAGTGAATCCGATCCATTGAACATATTTATCAAAATTTTGATACCACATCCGAGTGACTGTTTCAATCCATATAAGGATCTATCTAACTTGTAAACCAAGTCCTCCTTTCTTTTGACCACAAACCCCTCTAGTTGCTTCATGTAGATCTCTTTCTCCAAATCCCTATGAAGGAAGGTTGTCTTTACATCCATTTACTTAACATCAAGATCATATGCAACTACTACAAATAAAATTGTTCTCATAGAAGTTACCTTTGTCACTAGTGAGAAAATCTCTGTATAGTCCACTCCTATTTAAGAATACCCCTTCACAAACAGCCTAACTTTATACTTCTCTATTTTACCGTCTACATTCTGTTTCTTTTTTAATATCTATTGCTTTCAATTGTCTTTCTAGCCTTAGGCAATTTCATAAGCTTCCACGTGTGGTTCTAATCAAGTGACCCCATCTCATCCTTCATTGTTTCCTCCCACAGATTAGCATTATCCAAGGGTTTCATCTTTTTAACTGAACTAAGTTCATCACTAGTAATTGTCAAAGCATAAGAAACATTAAGTGAATATATGCTAGGTGTTCTCTTAACCCGTATGGATCTCCTCAATGTAAGTTATACTTGAGGCTCTTGTTCAACGATTTGAATCAACACTATCACCATTATCCTGCTGAACTGATTGTTCTTCATCTGAATCATCATCAACAACTTCTAATGTACTATATGTGGATTTTTGTCTTTCACATCCCTTGCTGAGTTTACATCAAACTCAACATGACTAGTCTCCTCTGGTTAAACTTTAGTGATAGCATAAACCTGTGGTGTTTCTCTAAACACCACATCTCTGATGTACAATTTGTATCCCTTAACTCCATCTTTGTAGCCAACAAACTTGTACTTCTCAGATTTGTAGTCAAGTTTTGTCTTTTTTACCTTAGTCACATGTATATAAGCATCACAACCAAACACACGAACATGACCCATAATTGGCTTATTCCCAAATATTACCTCATATGGTGTTTGATCTTTTACCGTTGAAATAGGAGTTCGATTCTTCAAGTAACATGCTATAACAACTACTTCTGCTCAGAACTCAAGCTCCAAGGTTACCCAACTTCGCATACATCTAGCTTTATCAATGAGGGTACGATTTAGCCATTCCACTACTCCCTTCTGTTGAGGTGTATACCTTATGGTGTTTTGCCTTACAATGTCTATTTCTGTACAATAGTACTTCTGTACAATACTTGTCTACGAACTTATACTCCAAACTAGTATCAGTCCGTAGAACTTTGATTTTTCTATCAAGTTGCTTTTCAACTAATAGTTTGAACTCCTTGAACTTTTCAAGCACATCTGATTTCCTTTTCAAGAAATAAATCCAAGCATACCTTGGGTAATCATCTATAAGAAAATGAAATATCTTGATCCTCCAAGTGATTCATAAAGATCACTGTGTATAAAATCCAATACCCTTGTAGCCCTTGTACCTTCACCCTTGAATTTTACTCGACTTTGCTTTCCATATAAATAATGTTCACAAAAATCAAATCCCATAGAACAATCTGAGACCCCTTCTATTAGCTTCTTTGAGGCCATGGTAGAAATCCTCTTTTCTCCTATGTGTTTGAGCTGCTGATGCCATAACATAGCTACACCGGTGTCATCACTAAACTTTGTCTAAAAAATCAATGCACTCTCAAACTTAGGCCCAACAGTGTCTCCCAGCAGGTTGTATAAATGACTATATCTAGAACCAATCGCAATAATTATTGAACCGCGAGTCATCTTACATGAATCTTTAGTGCAACTGAAATTAATGTCTGCATCTGTCATCATGCCCACTAATACTAAATTCATGTTGAGTCTTGGAATATGCATTACTCTAGGGAGGATCTTCATCATCTCATCACTCATTTTGAGTCTAACCTTCTCACGTACAACTATCCTTAGTGTCTCACTATTCTCCAAGTAAACACTACCCCATTCATATTTCTTATACTCATAAAACCACTTATTCTGGGAAGTCATAAAATAGGAAGATTTAGTCTCAATATACCACACATCAAAATCTGACTGAACCACACAAGCCGCCACCAAGTACAAGTCGTCGTCATCCTCATTTTTATTAGGATCACCCTTGTCTCCTTTGGCTGCTTTATTTGGACAGTTTTTCTTACCATGTCCAAGTTCTTGACACTTCCAGTACCGTATCTTTGACCGATCAGTGCTTTTAGATCTCCCACGTGATCTAGATATATCGTTTGACTGCCTACTTTTGTCTTAGTTTCTACCTCTCACAATGAAGGCCTCCTTGGTGGAACTCGCTATACTTTGGTGTCTCATATACTCAGATAACAAAGTCGCAACAACACTTTCAAATGAGATCTCTGTATTCCCATTACCGATTGCAACAATCAAATTGTCCCACGAGTTCGACAATAAACAAAATAAGATAATGTGTCATCATCCTTCATATCACAATTAATTGTAGCCAAATGACTTACCAAAGTATTGAATTCCTGAAGATGAGCGGATAACGATCCACCATCCTCTATCCGCAACTTGTAGAATTTCTTCCTTAGAAATAATTTATTGACAAAAGATTTACTTTGATAGAAATTCTACAATAAAATCCATAGGTCCTTTGTAGATTTTTCACCGGCAACATTCACCAAAACAGTATCGGTTAGACATAACCGAATCAATACTCGAGTCTTTAGATCCAATTTATCACATTCGACAATTTTATTCTTTGTCATCGTATCAACAATAGAGGAAGAACTACCATTCCCCTTCTCCCCATTTTCTGCAGTAAATACCTATTTCGGATTTTCAATCACTGACCACATATCACGATCCACGAGTAGATCTTCCATCTTAAGTTTTCACAACTCAAAGTTCTTTCCATTGAATTTCTCAATCTAAACTGTAGATATATTCGTAGACATCTTAAACCCTAATCAATCCTAGAAACTCTCGTGTAAACCAAGCTCTAGATACCAAACTAGAAGTAGAGAGATAATTCAATCACTGAAAGAACACAAAATTTATTCTGGTTCAGCAAAATTTAGGCAACGTTCAGCCTGTCTCAATATTATTACTATTGATCCAAATTTTTCGTAAGGTACAATTATGTTGAAATATCTCATATTTCACTAATCTACCTTACAAAATCTGAATAATTACATAATATTCTAATACTCTTGTGAGATACTTTCACAAAAAACTAAATATTTTTTTTTATTTGATTGTTCCATAAACACAATAGATCATTGTATTTATAAACCTCTAACATAATGGTAGAAACCCAAAAGAAATTGGAAATAAAATCAAATTCAAAACTTAAATGGAAACCTATTCTAATTAGAAAAAAAAAATAAAACGCATACTAAAAGAAAATAGAAAAACTTATTTCTAATTATAAAAGGATAATATTAAAATATAAGCCAACTCCAATATTTTAGTTTACGGATTTTCGATCCAAATACGGTAATTAAAATCGAAAAAAGAGAGCATGATATGGTGCATAAAACTGGATAGAGGAATGAAGTAACATTGAGGAATATGGAGTACAACAACTTGCATCTCAATTGTGGCCAATTATTTTTTCTTTATAAAAACACTAATGAAGAAATCATTAATCGTTAATTTTCATATTACGATATTGAAAAATTCTTACCACGTGGGACTTCAAAATCATTAGTTGACAAATTTCATTTGAAAAATTCAAACCATATTGACAAAACGAAAAAGTATACCTTAAACTAAAAGGATGTATTAATGTATATATCATATAAAAGGAATACTTGTGGGAAAGGGGAAAAAAGTGTGAAAGAGTGGATAGAATTTCGGTCCAAAATTCAAGTGGAAGAGAGGCGGGTGAAGTGGGAGGATGGCGAGGCCCGTGAGATGTAACGTCCAATAAGTGGCATGTAATGTGTAATTGTGTATATTCTATATATACAGAAATTGAAAAAAGAGGGAGAGGAATTAACTAGCTGCTTCTCTAATTGTGTCCAGCTGCATGTGTACGTACGTTGTTGGGTTTAATCTCACGGGAATCTGGCAACCCTCTCTCACGAGCTCCTCCCTCCTCTCTATCTCTCTCTCCCCCACACACACACACATATTTATTCTTTTCGCTCCGAACATGAATTATCTCGACTAATTCAAACTGCACTTTTATTGATTTTAAGAGAAAAATGTTTCCAACAGTTTTCTTTATTTGCAGATTCAAAACTGAAATTTTTAATTAAGTAAACTCAAACTATTTCTATTCGAGTAAAAACATATCAGTCTTTCTAACACACATAGAAACACACACACGCATATATATATATATATATATATATATATATATATATATATATATATAATTTTTAATTAAGTAAACTCAAACTATTTTTATTCGAGGAAAAACATATTAGTCTCTCTAACACACACAAAAACACACACACACATATATATTATGGATCATCGATCTTCTATAAAATATAGACATACATGATTCGTAAAATTTGAGTTATCAGAATAATAATTATCATCATAATATTAAAGTTAAAAAAAGATATCCACTTTAACGGCATAATTTTTATTGAATTGACATGGTTTTAATTTTTTTTCTGATAATATCATATTGTCAACATATATATTTCTAGAGAGAGAAGACAGATACAGACATAGTATATGTATGTACTCCTAGCGAACTGTTTGATCTAAATTTGCGGCTCAAACACGTTTATTCTCCATCACATATAGTCATACTTTCTTTGTTCAATTTGTTTACCTGTAACGTTCTTTGGGCGGTTCTGCATGCCATCTCAACTAGCTAACAAGATGAACTTTTGTCCACTCATGACCTCAATTTCCCTGTGATATTTTTCCATAAAAATAAAAAGAGAACAGATCCAAGGCAAAATAGATAATTTCATTTTATGTCCTTAAAACTGCAAGTGTGTAGTGAAAAGAAAAGAAACGATTAGAAAAATGAGAAAAGAAAAGATTAGGAAAGATGAGAAAAGAAAATAAGAAAAAAAATAAAAAACTTTCCTCTCATTTTCTTCTCAAAAGTGAGAAGAATTTTTCAAAAACAACATTACTAAATAATTTCTTTCCTAAAAACTCCATAAACTTTCTTTCATTTTAAAAAAGCTCAAAAACAACTTAATGACTGCTTTTATCTTCATTTGCTTTCCCCACCCCCCAAATCTAAACTCCAAGACAAGGACTAAGTCTTGGTTAAGTTTCAATCGCATCTTTTTTCTTTGAATTTCGTTAATTTAACGCTCCAAGTCTATTTTAGCTTACAAATATATTTGTTCCACTCAATTTCTTAAAAAAAAAAATATTTTAAGGGAGAAATTGTCATTTTAATATCAATCTAGTATATACATATATAAACATACATAATGAATGCATATATAAATACCTATATGTACAATATTTCAATCAAAATAAAATATTCAAAACATAAAAAATAATAAGCAATAATAAAGATACAACTAAATAAACATCTAAGGTAATAATAAAATACTTATTATATTACAAATACATATACATGAACATAAATTTTTATTCATTTCTATGTTTCATATTGTAGATTTATTTATGCTTATCATGTATCACATTTCATACTTTGTCGTTTTCATTTAAATAGTTTATATATAAGTTTGTATGTATTTATAATGTATGTCTATATGTATATATTAAAATTATACAAAATGATAATTTTGTCTTTAAAATGTCACATGAAATGCACATGATATCTTTTTCTTTTTTCTTACAAAATTGAGTGGAAGGAACATATTTCTAACATTAAGTAGACATGAAGGAATAAAATGAAGAAATTGAAAGAAGAGTGATGATATTGAAAGTTAAACAAAATTTAGAAAGAGAAGTGTAATTTTTCAAAATTAAATCTTACACTACTGATTCTAATCAGATCATCAGGGAGAAGTTTGTAATTAATTTTCTTAAAGAAAATCACATAAAATTATGTAGCTAATTAAAATTACCAAAACGAATTATCGGAGGTAATGTATTGTACTACGACACTAATTTATTTTGTTCTTCTAATCTTTTGGTAATAACTTTATCGATCTATCGATTTATCTATCGGATAACAAACCCATTTTCTATCAATCAATCTTCTTCTCTTTATATATGATACGCTAACTTCTTTTCTCTTCTCTTTTTTCTCTTTCAAAATCTTAGCCTCTAAATTTTTTTTCATCTATTTTATTTAATTATTTCGAATAAAATTGTCTTTTTTTTCTCTATGCTTAGATTTATTTATTCTAGCGAAACTTTTTTGTTGTTTTAGATTCATCCATCATTGCGATATCATGTTAATATGTGAGGATAGATAAAAACTCAGAATACAGAACTTGGTTAATTTGTTGAGATTTTCTCAAATCAAACATTTGAAAAAATAATTGTACATGTAACCTTTCACCAATTATTTTTGATACTTGGTCAAAGCATATTTATCCTATAGATAATTTTACGATAAAACATATAGTTCAGTAATTCTTAAATTTGATGATATGTAATAGTTATGTATTTATTTGTTTTTATTTTTTTTGTATTTATTGTAATCGGATTTATTATATTTTAGGAAAATTCATTATTTTACTTTTACTTATAATTCGATTGATTGCGTGAATGGAATTTCAAAAAAAATCTTCTTCCATTTTTTCAATTAATATGCAAATCCGATCAGATTTTCACCTAAATTAGCTCAATTTGAGTTATCTCCTCGCACTAAAATTAGATAAATTAAGGAGATAGACTCTATCTTTGACTAAGAATTAAACTATACCCGAAAGACCGAAATTACTTTAGTAAGTTTATGGAAGCTTTATATGCTAACATCAACTTTTACGAAGTCAAATTTGCAATAAAATGAATCTGCAAAAAAGATCATCCTACTCGATATAAGATGAAAAAAGTTACAAATAAAACAAGATATAAACACTTAATAGAAGTATAAAATCAAAAAAGAATTACAAAACTAAACAATTTCAATTAAATTGATAAATTAAGTTGAAGATAATTTAATACACCCACGGCAAGCGTGGTACCCCTAATAATATTCTAATATCAAACTCCTTAAAAAAGACCATACAAATTCGACATAGCTTTTGTAATTATTAAATGAAAAAGGCAATATAATATTTTGAGGTAAAATACCATCTTGCATCTTTAACATTGCGAACATATCTATTAATTCTATAATTATGAATTCATAATTTATTTCAAAAATTTAACTATACGAATTGAAAGAATATATAAAAAAAAAGTGGTATATAAAACTCTCAACCTTTTTTGGTATATAACATAATTTTATAGCCATTTACATTAAAAGTAGTGTATTCTCTAGAAATTTTACATGATTATAAAACTTATATCTGTAAGTTTGAGAGGAATTTTTTTTTGTTTTCATTGAAATTTCTCTTAAAACTAATAAAATTCTCACTAAAATGAAATTTGATCCTCAAATCTTAAGGACATAATAAAGTAATCTAACCACTTGAACTAATTTCAACCTTACAAAAATTATATATATATATAGAGAGAGAGAGAGAGAAAATTATATATATATATATACATATATATAGAAAATTAAAAATTATATTTATATATTCTATTATTTGTACATACTTTAATCCGTATTAATTAGATTCTTCTAAAATATTTAAGACACAAAAACATAATTTTCATTTGTAGGATTACAAAAATTAATAACTCATTATCCTTTTTATAATATACGAAGTTATAACGATCACAATATTATGGAATATTAACTTATTAATTAATTAACTAATCATATACACACAAACATCCACATATACATACACAAGTATACAAAAGTTGAAGGCTCAATTAGAAGATTCAGAACCGTTAATTAAGTTGCAGTGTAAGCGTCGGGAATTAAGGTCATAAATTTAATTTGCAGCTAGCTATGAGGACAAAGTACTTGCTACTTTACTAGAATAAGACTACCTAGCTAGTGTACCTAGTATCTTTGGATTTTTGGAAGCCTACGGATGCATTCGTTAAAAATGTCACTTACCTACTTTTAGGAATGAATTGAAGTGATCGACCAAAAAGCTTTTATATTTTGCTTTTGAAATAAATAAATGAAGAAAGTATATCTCAAGTACATATGACACAGATCGATGTATAAAAAAGTATAAGCAATTAAACTCAAGTCATTAGTACTTTCTCCGTCTTAGAATTGTTTTTCCAGATTTTTGTAGAAAAAAATAAAATACCTTTTTTTCTAAACTACCTTTTAAATAGTGAAGTAATTTCTACCATCATTAATTGTAAAAAATCTTTGTAATTTATTTGTTTAATAAGTGTGCCAAACTTTTAAAAGACCTTTGTTTTAAGATGGAAGGAGTATGAAAGTACGTCGCTCAGCAAAATCAAGAATGATTATACCAAGTGATAAATTCACATGTTATACTAAGATTTTTGAATTAAAGGATTTCAGATTCGATTTTTATGTTTCCTTAATTCCTAGAAATGAAATTACTCAATATGCTTGACCAAAATCTTAGGTTACTTTCAATAACCTAGCTACAAGATACATGCTTGGCAATGCACGGGCCGGATTTCATAAATAATTAAACTCTTCTAATACTCATTTTTTTCATTTATAAGACTAGAATTTGAGACCGAGAGAAAAAAACTCATTTATTACTTGAACCAATGGGTATTGGTATGTTGTTTCATGTATATTTTTCTTCCCTTTTTTAACCCAAAAAAATAAATTAAAATTACAATACCCTAACTATAGCCTAAAAAATAAATGGGAAATAGGTTGAAAACGACATTACAATTCAAATTAGATCATAATTAATGACAAAACAAAAAGAAAAGAAAGAGGATATGGCGAAATTGGTAGACATTACAAATTTAATTGGATTGAGTCTTGGTATAGAAACCTACTAAGTGAGAACTTTCAAATTCAGAGAAATCTTGAAATTAATAAAAAATAGACAATACTGAGTCAAATCATGTAGTAAGAAAGAGATCGAAGATAATTGTTTTGTTTTTGTCTTGATATGATGGGATGGGGGTGGGGTGAGAGGGTTGGTTTGAAAAGGATGTAACTAGGTTGAAGGTATGCGCAGAGAGACAAAGTTGTTATTCGTGCATGCAATGGGCAGTTACAAACAGAGTGCTGTCGACACAGCGGAACCTCTCTTTTCAGGCTAATTAGCTGCTATTTAAGTGCTACTGTACATTCTTCTTCCTCCCCTTACAATTATTGTACCTGTTTGAAAATTAATTACTTAAATAGCAGTACGTAATTAAAGTTCAACTAAATCCTTTGATATTGAACTATAATCGTAAAATCACATACTAAAAAATAATTTCAATTGGAGAATTTCTTTTCCCTTTAATGTTCAACTTTCAAATAGTGGAACATTTGTGCAATTGTTGTATCAAAAGTTTAAATGATCCCACTAAAACATGGGTCACGTCTCTATAAACAATTTAAAATTAACTGTTATAACATATACAATTTAAACAACATATGCTTGATCTTTTGTCTTTAACTTTTTTGACACCACATATTTCTGATTTTCATTAAAATTACTGCTATGTATGAGCTCCGCCTCAAAAGAGGATAATTTAAGCACTCTGCGCGACTCGCCCATGATTTTACATGAAATTTAGTATATGTTATATATATATTTAATAAATTTAATTTTTTAATGACTTTAGTTTTCATCTATTATAATTTTATTTTTTAAAAATAATTAAATCAAATAACACATCTAATGTGTATTAATTTATATTCAAAATTACGTGAGTTAAATTATCTTTTGTCTTTTTGAGAAATGAAGTATATATATATTATCCCATTTTATAAACTTTTAGCTCCTTAATTCTCCCTTTATTTTGCTTTTGGGTACATGTGGATCTCTCTATTCTCTGCCTGATCACCGTCAACAGATCATCTGCTTATTTTGTCTCTACACATATCTTGTCAGCTCCCTTCTCTTTCCTCCATTTCTCTCAACAAATTTAACCCCCCCACCCCACACACACATGTGTGTGTGTTTGTGTGTGTGAGTGAGTGAGAGCAGATCTAATATTTGAAAACAGCTTGTAGAGGTATTATTTCACAACATATACAGATTCTCTTCCTCCTTGATGAATATCACAAGAAGCCTTCAACATCCCCTCCTTGCTTCATCCATATTTTATCAAACCCATGCATGAAATCATTTAATTATGAAGTTGACAATTTATTGAGTATCTTTGCCTCTGCAAGTGGAAACTCATCATCACACCCCACACAATAATAATAATAATAATAATAATAATAATAATACCCACAACCAATTTTATGTTTCTCTTCATTTATATATTTACTTATTTTTATATATATGTTTCTTGTCTAGGTTTTATTAGTTTACAAGATGATGTCGCCGGAGAACTTACCGTCAAAACCACCCGGAGCAAACAAAGACGAAAATCAACAGCAGGGTTCGGGCAGCAGCAGCAGGAGAACGGCCACCGGCAGCGGCGCCGCCAGGCCACCGGAACCACAAGTCCTCAAGTGCCCAAGATGTGATTCTTCCAACACAAAATTCTGCTACTACAACAATTACAGTCTCTCTCAGCCAAGGCATTTCTGCAAGGCATGTAGAAGGTATTGGACTAAAGGCGGAGCTTTACGCAACGTCCCCATCGGTGGCGGTTGCCGGAAAAACAAGAAACTTGGCAAGTCCACCACAAGACTCTCCTCCGACGACTCAAAGGACTACTCTGCCGGTTCATCTTACTCTGATTTAACCGGATTAAAGTTCTTCTCCGGTCTCTCACCGGCCATGGATTTTCAACTCGGAGGCCTTAACCTTCCGAAATTTAACATTTCAACAACCACCCCTGCTCCGAATTACTTGAATCAACATCTTCCTTCATTTGGGGACACTTCAAATTCATTACTTCCAAGTACATCTAGTTTTGTACTAGATCTTTCTGGAAGCAATCATGGTCAATTCATGGGATTTAACATTCCTTTATCTTCATCTTCTGGGCTTAAACAAGACCATGAAAATGGAAATTTCAATGTTAAAGAAATGGGTACAAAAAGTAATCTTGCATCTTCTATCGAGTCATTGAGTTCACTCAACCAAGATCTTCATTGGAAACTACAACAACAAAGACTAGCCATGATGTTTGGTGGCGGTGGCGGCGACGATCAAAATCAGAATCAGAATCAGATTTCTACTCAAAAACCAGAACCCATTTTATTTCAGAATCTGGAGATCTCTTCAAAATCAGATGGTGTTGATAATTATTCAAGAAAAGAGAATCAAGGTGGGAACTTATCAACCGAGTGGTATTTTGATAACTCTAATTATGCTACTACTACGACAAACAGCAATACCACTGAAAATGGTAATGGAATTCAAGGGTGGAGCAACTTTGATCAATACACAGCGCTACCATAATTATATATGGATGATCGATTGATGATGATCAAGAGGTATATTAATTAACATTTATGTAATGCGGTAAAGTTGTTGATGACGGGAGATTTAAATTTGATGAGTTTAGTATAATTAATGAATTAATTAGCAATATCTAATCTTTGTATTTGATTTTTCATGTTATAAATTATAGATACTTCGCTTATATAAGATGTATTTTGATTAATTATATATCTTAATTTTAAAATTGGGTAGGTTTAGAGTATGAAAATTTGATAAATGGTAAGATAGTTGTTTATTATGTTGTTTGGTGAATGTTCTTGTGATTTCCTTAAAAGTGACAAATAATGAAATGAAAGATTTTCTTATGAATAAATTAAAATTATTATGTGAGTGAACTTGCTACTAGTTAAATTAGTATATAGTTGTGCAATTTCTCGCACAATAACACGTCATCGATTAAACATTAGGTCAACGTGCGAACCTTACCTTCTCCTCTAAAGTTACACTGAAAATTTGTTCAAATCAATCCATATGGTTATGTTTGGCAGACGAAATGTTAGTCTGAAAATGGAGATCTTACATATAGATATGAGATCTTCTGAAATAATATAATTTGAGATTACTATACTACTGTTTAGATATATTTAAAAATGTTCGGAAATCTTTTATTTATTTATTTTATTTACAAATACTCATTTAATAAAATTAATATTAAAAGTTAATAAGTAATTATGAAAAAATATATTTGCGTTTTAAATAAATTAATAATTGTTAGTTATAGTAGTGTCCGTGACGATAGTAATGACGTTTTTCTAGTAATGGTGGTGGTGATATCTGAGGTAACAGTAGTTTTATAGTGATAGTAAGAACGATAATTTTACGATGTGGTGGCAGAAGTGATAACAATAGAGATAGTATTAGTGACAGTGGCAATGGAGGTGATAGCGATGATGGTGGTAAGGGTGGCGATGACACAGTAGCGAAGGTGATTGCGGCGGCGACAAGAGTAGTTTTTTTTTTTTTTTGGACTAAGTGAGTGGTGGTGATTTTTGTTTTACTTTTTATTTTAGACGATTACTTGGTGACAAAATCAAAATACCACACCTTGTGGTTGGTTTCAAATTCCCTTATTACGTGGGTCTCTTGCATTCCCAGTAAACAAATTCTCAATTAAATTATTTTTTCCATACATAGATAGTGTAGGGATGGGAATGAGGTCATTCATATTTATGGATTCCTGCGCACCAAATATAATCTAAAGGTTAAGGAAATATAAAGTATACCGTAAAATTAAAACACATAATTTTTGTGTAAAATTTAGTACATCTTAGATAAATTAAATTTTTTTATAATATTAGTATTCGTTTATTATATTTTTTTTATTTATAGTTTTTTTTAAAAAAAATTAATAGCGCATAACATTTATTATGTAAATCGGATATAAAATACATTTTACGTAAAAAATAAATTACTTCATCCTTCTAGCTTTTGAAACTGAAGGGGTATTAGAAATGAGATTTGCAAAGACTATATATAGAGCAGTGCTATGCTTCACGAATTAGGCACAGAATAGACACCGATGATTGTATTATTTACATGATTTACCCCTGATCTTATCACTTGCATGTAGGGAGGCAGGTGTATTAAAGGCATATCAGATATTTTCTTCATTTTCAGGATTTATTCGGGGTAAACTTTCATAGAGCAACGCATTAGCTATACTTATATAACTTTCTTAAGAATTTGAGTATATATGAAATTTCATAATAATGGAACGGCAAAGAGTTTTTTTTTTCTTTCCCCTAAATATATTCAATTCTCTTACCATTGTACGATCATTCTGAAATTCTCGGGATCTGTGAAAGATTTTGGTGTGTTACTAAACGAAGGGAGGAGGATTGAGGGGATGGAAGGAGTTAAGTTAACTGAGATATCTTTGAATTGTTTTATATTACGTCAGTGATCAGAACTCTCTCTCTCTCTCTCTCTCTCTCTCTCTGAACTCATCGCAACTCTCTGAACCATATACTGTTGTGCACCAACAGTAGCTACCTATACTAGTACCAGCTGCACAAAGTCTTCCCTGCATGCTTATTTCTACACTAGTCTTGCAGAACTAGATGTACCCACGTCCCTGCATCCTCCACATGGGTGTTATATATATATACCTATTCATAATTAACGTGAAATCTTTCGTAATTAATATATTTATAACCGTTGATCAAATAATCTAAATAATCTGATATTAGAAATTAAATTTTTAAAAAAAAATTTATTGGCAGAAAGGGTCAAAATTTTTATTTTATTTGAAACTTTCAAATATAATATATTATAATCATATTATTTTATTATAACTCAAAATATTATAGTATTTGATTATAATAACTCAAAGTATTATAATATTTTATAATCAAATACTATAAAATACATTGAGTTATAATAAAATACTATGATTATAATATATTGTACTTGTTACTTTCAAGTATAAGACTGATGGAAGGGGGAAAAAAAAGATTTGGCTCTTTCTGTTAGTGAGATTGACGGAAAGAGAAAACAAAAATTTAATTTAATCTCCAATGTTGAATTACTCGATCGACGATTATAAATGTGTTAGCTACAAAAGACTCCACAGCTAACGTTAGCTATAGATCGACCCATATATATATATAGTGGCGAACGCAAGATTTTGACGATGGGGGCCAAAAAAATTTTAAGTACGGAATAAAAATATGTACATTAATATTAAAAGTTACAAAGTATTTATAACACTCCTCTACACTTTTTCATATTTTGAAACCGTACGATAGTTTCACTATCGATGATATTAAAAATGTCTCTCTCAATATATGTCACCAAATAATCATTCAATCAATTATCTCCTATCTAATTACGTAAATAAATATTGATAAAATTCAAAACAGAAAAATCTTATTTTACACTAGCAGTTGTTACGAAAAAAATTAGTATCAACTTCAAAAACAAATAAACAAGTGGATAGATCAAATGCTTCCTTATATCAACCATTTTCTTAGCAAACTTCTCAACTCTAACAAGTTCTAAAAATTTGGTATTAGAATTTACATCTATAAAATAACTTTCAAATTAATTACATAGTTCTAAAAGTTCAATTGAAGAAAAGTCGTGCGCATAGAATTTTACAAATTGTATAAACTTTTTTTTATAAAATGTAGAAAATGCATTATTTAGATTAAGACACGACTTGTACAAAAATATCTATTTGTTTGCCTAAAAGAAATCTAATTGATGTATACTTTTGTCTATAAAAATGGGTCAGGCCATATATATATATATATATATATATATATATATATATATATAAATAATTAAAAAAAAAAAAGAAAAATTGAACAAGGGCCAAGCCCCCCTGGACCTGTACTGCGGCTGCCTCTGTGTGTGTGTATATATATTTTGTATAGTGTGTTGTACCTATATGTTTACATGTACATCTTTGTGCGTGCGTGCTTCGGCTAATATCTATTATTCCTTCACAGTAGCTGTTGCCAGTTAAATTTTTCACACTTATTTAACTACACTTAAATTTTTGAAAAGTACTGTTCAACTCTCAAAATAGTGTTTTTTTCTTTGGCACCTATAAAACCACCTACGAGAGTTCTTGACCGGTGGCAATGAATTAATTAATACAGCCAACAACGCCCTCAATCTTCTCTCGGCCAACAAATTAATTAAGTTGCTAGTTATAAAAATTAAAATTAACTCTAAAAAAACTAAATTTTTAGTTGATTAATATAAAAATCAATGTCACTATTCTACTTAATAGTGATTTCACATTTTTTTTATCGGTAAAACTAACTTTATAACTAACACAATTCTCACTTATTTTATTCACCTAATTCTTATTCTTGTAAGATTTGATTACCTGACTTCAAGATCGTAAGTCAATAAGAATGTATTGTCAAATAATTATTCTATATTATTAGATTCCATGTATTTTTTCTTCAACATTTGGTGATAAAATAAGATTGACATGATCATTTTTTTCTTTTTTGCAGCTGCCAGCAATTTATTCTTGATTTGACTAGTAAATAAACCATTTCTGTTTAAATAAATTTCTTATTTTGCGTATGGCTCATTAGAAGTCATTTACACCTTTAGAAAATTTAATATCAATATTGGGAATTATTATTACGTAAAATTCTTGCATCAATTGACCAAGGTAAAGCAGTTTTACAAATTCTCTCTAGTAGTGGATTTAGTTATGCCTAAAAAAAGATCTACAACTTATTCGAACAGCCATATATAGCAAAACTTTGACAATTTGGTCTTGTTCATGGCATCTCACTAATTCATGAGGATAACTTGTGTATATATCAATTGCTGATATGCTATTAACAACGATCAAGTTGTAATACAAAGTTTTTATTATACTATAAAATACTCTGATAAAACTTACGAAGATGTTTTTGGCCTATCATCAAAACATGTATGTTTGCCTATATTATTCGTGTGCAGGTGATATGCCATGAACAACCATCACTTTGTAGAGAATTTGTCAGAAGAAAATAATGATATACTTGGTTTAAGTCACAGCCATGTAAAGGCACGAGAACCTTTTGCCCTATATATAATTTTTTTTTTTTTTTGTTACATAGGATGTCATTATCTAAATAGTCATGCACACACTTACACACTCTTTAACTATCTTGCAGGGTTGCAAGATTTAAAACTCTGATTTACCGTTGCAAGGTTACAAGATTCAAAACTCTAACTTTCTTATTTTCAAATAAAGTAGTCGAGTGAGATTGATGACCAAGTCATAACTATTTAAAAAAAAACCAGACACATACAAGCAATCTTACTGATTACTATTAAAATCAATATGATGATGAAAGCCCTAATCAATCAGTTCTATTTTACGTTTTTGCGTATGTTCTTACAACGTTAACAGGTGATATATCCTTATGTTACTATTAGTAATTGTACCTTTACAAAACTCTCTCTAATTATCTTCACCATCCGCAAGTTTATTCAATTCTTTAGTATAAATTAATTTTTATGTTGTTATAATTAATAAAAATTTACACGGAGAAAATTATAAATGATTTTCGTTGACTGTCTCAGTCTTACAAGTAACCGTGTGGCATGATTTACAGAACGGTGATACAGTCATGTTGGTTTATGTAGTAACGATCTTGAATATTTGCATTGAATTCATTGACAAAATCATTAGAAAATATATAAATTGATAATGGGATTTAACAGATGTTGTATATTAATTTCTCTCCCCATCTTTTAATGTTTCATTTTCTTGTTTTTAGTTTGCTGCTTCCAAAATAATTTGCATTGTTTTCCTTCTCTCTATGAGCACGGTCCCATATCTGTGGGGGTTTTGAAATGATTCACGCTCATCATTCTTTTTAGGTTATGTATGAGGATATCACTTACAAACTAAAATTCTGATATTATTGTTGTGTTTGGATTGACATATTGATACAAGAGTGTAGAAAGAATTTAGGTTGTATTTGATTGGAACGGAATAAAATAGCATAAGAATAAAATGAGTGAATAAGAAGAAAAATAGATGTAATGGCAGTATGAGAATAAAAAAAATGGTTGCGTGTAAAAGTTTGAATATGATGGAATGGGCAATATCCGTTTGGGAAAGTTAGTTTAAGAATATACATAATCTTCTGAAAAATAATTAAACAAAGAATAAACTTTACACATAAATAATATAACAAATAGTGTAAATTAATTTATTCTCATGTCATTCCATTTCACCAAACCAAACACATAATTAGTGAAAAGTAGTGGTGGAAGAAAAGATGAAAAAGAATGAAATGGAGAATCACAATAAAAAGAAAAAAGAAAAAGGAACGAATCATTCCTTTTCCTCATTCATTAATTACATATGGAAAAAATTAGTCACTCCACCACCCTCTCTTGTTGAAGATTGATTCAAAGACTGACATAACAAAATGTTAGTGGTTTAGTTGTTGAAATTGTTACTAATTTTTTGCTAATTTGTTGATCATGTGTTACTGCTTTTTATTACTGATTAAACATGGCTTAGTGCCTAGTTTTTCTCCTTTGAATTTGTTAAGTTGTTATATGTAAGACTTATATAAAGGCATGCTAGGTGTTTGAATAAATATATCATAAAACTATCAGTTCCTTCCTTTACAAATTTTCTTTAATTCCTAAGCATAAATTCTATTTTGTTTATTTCTTCTTGTTCCCTAAACCCAACATTATGGTACAGAGACACTTCTTTTGTAACTGGGCTTTAAGTCATGACAACTAATGGTAATGTTGTGAGTTTTTTGCAGCCTTCACTTCTAGTCTTCAAGGGTGAGAACTATGAGTTCAGAAGCATCAAAATGAAACCTTGTTCAAGTCTTAGGAGTTGTGGGACTTGGTTGAGAGTGGGTATGCTAAATTGGATGAAAAAGGCAGGTTGAAGGAGAACAAGAAGAAAGACTCAAAGGCATTAGTTTTCATCCAACAAATAGTTCATGAGTCGGTCTTCTCCAAAATTGCAGCTGCAAATACTACCAAAGAAGCATGGATGACCTTGCAAATGGCGTTCCATGGGTCCTCGAAGGTAATTACAATGAAAGTAAAATCTCTTCGCTGTGATTTTGAAACCTTGCTTATGAAGAATGGAGAATCAGTCCAGGATTTTCTGTCAAGGGTAGCTGCAATTGTTAATCAAATGAGGTCTCATGGTGAAGATGTCTCTGATCAAACTGTTCTCGCAAAGGTACTACAGAGTTTGACTCCTAAGTTTGATCATGTTGTAGCCGTAATTGAAGAGTCGAAAGACTTGGTTGTGTACTCATTTGATGAACTAATGGGATCGTTGCAATCCCATAAGGTGAGATTGAACCACCAGGATGAGAAGAGTAAAGAGAAGGCCTTCCAAGAGGAGGGGGAGACATCGATCGGTTGGACAAAGTCATGGTAGAGGAGGCTTTCATGATAGAGGAAGTAGAGGAGCTGACAGAGGCAACGGTCGAGGGGGATGAGGTAATGAGCAAGTAGGTGAAAAGTTAAAAGGCAACCAGAGTAATATCCAATGTTACTGCTGCAAGAAATATGGGCATATAAAGGCAGAATATTGGAAATTGTAGCAATCCAACTATGTCAAGGAAGAAGAAGAAGAAGAAGTGGAGCTTTTTATGGCTTTCCAAAAAGATGCAACAGGTGACAACGACATTTGGTATTTGGACAATGGGTTCTCTAATCACATGACTAGAGTAAGGTCTTTATTTAGAGATCTTGATGAGACTTTCAAATAGAAGGTGACACTTGGAGATAATAAACAAATGCAAGTAAAGGGAAAAGGCACGGTAGCAATAAAAGGTGGTCACGATAACGTAAAGTTTCTCTATAATGTTTACTTTATTCCAAATTTGTTGCATAATTTATTGATTGTTGGGCAACTCATGTCTAGTAGATATGTTGTTTGCTTTGATGATGTCTCATGTGTGATTAGAGATAAAAAAAAAAATCAAATCAAGTTGTTATTGATGTTAAAATGGTTGTCTAGCCTTTTTCCACTTAAAATTTCTAATGTGGAAAATCATGCTTTTGTTGTGATAGAGTTAAGTGAGTTTGAACTATGGCATCTGAGGTTTGGCCATTTAAATGGGAATGGTTTAAAATTTTTGCCTGAAAAAAATTGGTATGTTGGTTGCCTAGAATTGAGTCACTTGAGTTATGTGAAGGTTATATATTTGGAAAACAAAGTAAGCTTCCATTTTTAGTAGGGAAGGTTTGGAGGGCATCTAAAACCCTTGAATTAGTTCATGTTGATTTGTGTGGTCCTATAAAGACTGAATCTTTTGGTGGTAGTCGGTATTTGTTGCTTTTTACTGACAATTATAGTTGCATGAGTTGGGTTTATTTTTAGTAACTGAAGTCTAAAACTTTTGATAACTTCAAGAAGTTTAAGATTTATGTGGAGAAGCAAAATGGCACACTGATACATGCTCTTTGATTGGACAGAGGTGGCGAGTTCTTGTCTGACCAGTTTTCTTTATTTTATGAAGAAAATAGTATTCGCAGGGAATTGACAGCACCCGATACACCACAACAAAATAGGTGTAGTTAAACACAAGAGGCACATGGTTGTGGAAGTGGCAATGAGCATGTTGAAAGCTAAAGGGTTGCCTGGTATTTTTTGGGTAGAAGTTGTTTCTGTCACAGTCTATCTTATGAATATTTCACCAACAAAGGCCGTCCTAAATCAGACTCCCTATGAAGCTTGGAGTGGTGACAATCCTTTTGTAAGCCATTTACATGTTTTTAGTTGTATTTCTTATGTTTTGGTTAATTTTGAAAATCATAGTAAACTTAATAATAAGTCAGTGAAATGTATCTTTGTTGGCTATTGTTCACACTCCAAAGTATATAGGTAATATAACCCTATAAACGACAAAGTAATTATTAGCGGGAGTGTTAAGTTCGATGCAAAATTAAGCTAGAATTGACATGATGGTGAAGATATAGCAGAAACTCAAGTTTCAGTTGGCTTTGAAGGTGCTAATGAAACTTCATCTATTAATTTTTCTGAGTAGTCAACGCCTTCAAACAGTCCACAAAGGATTTCCAGTAGCTCGCCTTCTTCAAATAGCTCGGAAACTCCTTCAAGAAGGTTCAGATCTCTACGGGAGATATATCCAAACTCATAGGCCTTGTTTGTTGCAAAACCAACTAATTTTGGAGAAGTTGTTGCAAAAGAAGAATGGATTAAAGCAATGGAAGAAGAGCTGACTGCAATCAACAGGAATGAGACGTGGGAGTTGGTGGATTTGCCTAAGGGAAAAAATTCAATTGGATTAAAGTGGGTGTTTAAGACTAAGTATCATGTTAATGGAAGCATTGAAAGGCATAAGGCAAGGCTGGCAGTGAAGGGATATGCGTAGACATATGGCTTGGACTATGAAGAAACATTTTCTCCGGTTACAAGATTTGAAACTATAAGAATTTTCTTGGCCTTTACTGCTTTTATGAAGTTTTTGGTTTATCAGTTTGATGTAAAATCTGATTTCTTGAATGGGGAATTGTTAGAGGATGATTATGTTACTCAACCTGAAGGTTTTGTAATAAAAGGCAGGAAGGAAAAGTGTATGAGCTGAAAAAAGCACTTTACGAGTTAAAGAAGGCTTTGTGGGCATGATACAGTAAGATTGATGCTTACTTTCAGCAAAGTGAGTTCAGAAAGAGTGAAAATGAGCCTACACTTTACTTGAAGATGGGAGATAACTTTGAGTTTCTTATTGTCTATCTCTATGTTTATGATATAATTTATATGAGTTCTTCAAGTGCTTTAATTGATGTCTTTATGGCTGGCATGATGAAGAACTTTGAGATGATTGATTTAGGATTGTTGCATTATTTTCTTGGACTTGAAGTATTGCAAAAAGAAGATGGTATTTTTGTGTCTCAAATGAAATATGCTACTGACATACTCAAGAAGTGTAATATGCTGAATTGCAATGGAGTTTGTACACCAATCAATTTGAATGAAAAGTTGCAACCCGATGATGGAATGAAGTTAATAGATGCTAAGTATTTCAAAAGTTTGGTGGGTGGTGTGATTTATCTAACTCATACAAGGTTTGACATTGCATTTTCAGTTGGTGTTGTATCCCAATTTATGCAAACTCCTACCAAGCATCATTTTGGAACAACAAAACGTATTTTGTGTTATATCGCAGATACGATAGATTATGGATTGTGGTATGTTATAGATGCTAACTTTTGTTTACAGGGATATTCTGACAGTGATTGGGCAGATTCTAGTGGATATGAAGAGCACATGAAGGAGCTTATTTCATCTAGGTTTTGGAGATGTTACTTGGAGTTCCAAAAGGTAGGAAACTACAGCTTTATCATCCTCGAAAGTTGAATATGTTGTTGCAACTGTAGTTGATGGTCAAGTTGTGTGGCTAAGACGATTACTTGTTGATTTTGGTCAAGATCAAGAAGGTGCAACAAAGATATTTTTTGACAACAAGTCTGCTATTGCTTTGAGTGAAAATCCAACATTTCATGGAAGAACAAAACATATCAATATTCGAATTCACTTTATTCGTGAGTTGGTAGTTGAAGGTTAAGTTCAACTAGAGTATTGCAACACTGATGAGCAAATTACAGACATTTTTACAAAGTCTCTTCCAAGAGATAAACATGTCTATTTTCGGAGCAAACTTGGAGTGTGCAACTTTGAATCAAGGGGGAGTGTTGAAGATTGATTCAAAGTCTGACCTAGTAAAATGTTAGTGGTTTAGTTGTTGAAGTTGTTCCTGATTTTTTTATTAATTTGTTGATCATGTGCTACTGTTTTTTGTTGCTGATTAGACGTGACTTATTGCCTGGTTTTTCTCCTTTGAATTTGTTAAGTTTTTATATGTAAGGCCTATATAAAGGTATATTAGGTGTTTGAATAAATATATCATAAAATTATCAGTTCCTTTCTTTACAAAGTTTCTTTAATTCTTAAGCATGAATTATGTATTTTTTATTTCTTCTTGTTTCCTAAACCCAACATCTCTCATCCCATATTTATCAAAACATTTATGATATCTTTTAATAATTACTTTTGAATCAAATTTATTTTTCCCTATTTCACAATCCAAACACAACCTATAAACCCCTCCAACCCTCGAGATCCTTGCAGAAAAGAATAACGTGCAATTTCGGGTTGTCATTTATGCAAACAGTAAACCAATTCAAAAAAGATACCGCCGCAAACTACAAAATACATCCACTGCAAGCACCAAAAAGAGAAGGAGAAATTAAGAAGAGAACATTTAAAAAAAACAGGGAAACAAAACAAAACAAATCACTAGACACCAGAGCCCCACAAGCGAAATAGATAGTAGCATATTCTTTTATTGTGATATACGTGGTACAAGTCCTGTTTTAACGAAGTGTACGACGTTTCAGTGATTTAATATTATGTGGACTTGGAGATCATAGTTTATTATGTAAAAGTTTTGTAATTAAATTTATTATCTTGAATACAGAAATTATGTAAAATTAGTCATTTCACTATATTATAAAATTAGAATTCTCTTGCGTATAAGACTTTGTAATTTTATTTTATTTTTACTCTGCAATTTATTTTATTTTAATTTTGACATACAAATTATCCATTTCATTTATACTATAGGTATAGAAGTGATTTAATAACAGAAAAGCTGACTTTATAGAGTTCAGTATTGAAACGTAGAATACAGAGTGAATAGATATGGACATTCTCAACTACAAGAGTAAAATAAAATTTTATCTTCAAGAATAATTTTCAATATTATTGGCATCATCAACTTTTGAACCAAAACCTGCATCAACTTGATTGGATGGATGGTAAAAAAGAGAAAATATTTATATATAAAAATTACTAAACTTATAACATGTAAATCTATTTCTATATTTATATATATGCGCTACTTTTATTTTTAATAAGCTGGTAATACATAAAAGAAGATTATGACATTTTCTTTTTTTCTATATTTTATGACCAAATTCGATATAGCTTATATGCTGCCAGCAATTATTCTCAACTTGACATGAAAATATTACCATTTTTGTTTTAAAAAACATCTGATTTTGTGATTGCCTCTTTAAAAGTCATTTTACACCTTTAGAATATTTAAAATCAAATTTGGAAATTAAATTAATTTCATTCCTTGCATCAATTGACCAAGATAAAAAAACAATGCTACCAATTCTGTCTAGTAGTGAATTTATGCCTATAAAAGAACATGTAACTTATTCGAACCACCATAGCAAACTTTGACAATTCGATCGTTTTCATGGCAAATCTCACCAACTAATTCTTGAGGATAATTATTGCATATTAATTTAATTGGTGATATGTCATGAAAAACGATTAAATTGTATTATGAAGTGTTTATTATACTATAGAAAAATTAAATTTTACACAGATAATTTTATTGGAAAACAAACTCCGATAAAAATTTAAGGTGTAAGTGCACACAAGTTACTATAATTTGGTGGTGTTCATGGCCTATCATCGGTCCATCGGTACGTTCATGTATGTCCACCGACATACGTCTACAGGTGATATGCCATGAACATTCATCAGATTGTAGACAATTTTTGTTTTAGAAGACATGATGATATACTTAGTTCAAGTTATATCAACGTAAAGGTGCGAGTAGTCTTTGCTTTTTGAGCGGAACTACTCTCACACGAAATGACCGTTGTTTATCTCAATTTTTCAAAAATTTTATTATATCTCTAGAATTTTATAAAATTTCATATGTTTCTTATGGTATATTGTATTTTTTACTCCCTTTCTAATCGTATTTTCTTTTTTTCACACCCTTTGATTTGTCATCCTCGTATAAAACAATGAAGAAGAAAAAGTGCAACTGTACAAGGAATCTTATGAATTTAATTTTTTTTTTTTTTGATAAATATGAATTGAATTTCGTTTTCTTATTACAGGTAATATAACATCATGTTACCATCAATAAATTAATGTTTGTTTACAAACTAACTCTAGTATCTTGAACCATGCACAAATTTATTCTTTAATATTGTTATATTAATCAATAAATCTACAGAGACATGCAAAATTATACATACTTTTATTTGACTTTCTCAAATAATTGCTTATAAAAATTGGGTGTCTGGCTACAGAAGAAGAAGAGATTAATCATGTTGAGTTTTATTTTGAATGCTCCTTTTGCCATTTTGATGCCTATTGGCTTACAGGTATTCGATCGTGTAGCATGATTTGCAGAATTGAATTCCTTAGACTAAATCATTCATAGGATATAAATTGATACTCGTATTTAATATATGTATATTAATTTCTCTCCCCATCGTTTGGTGCTTCATTTTATTTTTGGGTAAATATTTACTACTTCCAAGATAATTTGGACTTTTTTTTTCTATCTATTAGCATGTTCCCATATCTATGGGGGTTTTGGAAATGATTCAAGCTCAACTTCTAGTGTCAACTCAAGGAATTTAAGCCAAAATACCAAATTGAAGCAAATCGATTTTCATTCCCGAGGAAGTATATTTTCTTTCAATAACAGAGTTTTTTAAATAAATTTTTTTTATTCTTTTAATACCAAAAATTTATATCTATTTAGCAAAAAAAAAAATTTATTCTTGCTAAATGCAACCGGACTAATCACCTTCGTTTCACCATAATCAAAAATCAGATTTTCTTCTTTTCGCATTTTGTCCAAATGAACTCAAGTGATGGTTTTCAGGTTTGGGGCAAAATTAATGCTAACATTCAACAGATTAAAAGTATTAGACTTGTTAATAGCCAGGCTTATTTTTTATAATGTCAATTTGTTTAGTCTCTAAATGATACGAAAGAACTTAATTTCCCACTTGTCAATATCCTAAAAAGAATTTGTAGTTTAATTTGAGTGATTTCATCGGGTGTACTACTTTGTAACTTTGCTTGATTCCAAATATTTTTTATATCAAATTTTTCAGATTTATATTTTTCACCTTTTGCAAAAAAAAAAAAACATTAAATAATTAATCAAAAAAAAAATTTAAAAAAACTTTTTTACTTATCAATGCTTCTTCCGCTCCCGCTATCAATAAAGCAAGAAAAAAGTTCATAAATATTATCAACTAAAAACTTTAAAATATTTATAATATATTGACATCAGTTTTAAATTAGTTTTTCATAACAATTGGACGATAAGAACAAAAAGGTTAAAATAAAATAGTTATTTAATTATTTTATCTATTATCTGCAAAAGGTTAACAAAATTTTATTAAAAAAGCTAAACAAATCTAAAATAGATGGATTTGAAAAATACAGAGGGAAAAATCTTGAAAAGACAAATATGAAAGTGCCTGAGAAAAGAAAAGAACAACACAAAAAGTTAAACTTAATATTTCGAATGAATAAGATTTTATACTCTCTCCTTTCAATAAAAAGAGCAACATTTGAATTTTTAACGATTTTTAATTTTGTATATTTGACTAAGTATTACATAAAAAAATAATAAATTTTTTTCATTAAATTTCTTATGAATATTCAATTAAAAATCGTATAAACATATTGTAAGGACAAATTTTAAAAAAATATGACATTATAATGTAAAAAATTATGCAAATATTACTATTTTTTTAAAACAAAATTAATTTTCAAATATTTTTTTTTTAAAGGGAGGAAGTAGTAATTAGCATCCCTGGGTGGGGTATAAATTTACTTAAGACTTCTGGCCGCCACGTTAACTGCATGTCTTTTATCTTGATTTGTCTTCCGCTTATTTTGTAACTGCATGGGCACCAAGGGGTATACCAATGGGTAACACTATTCCTTTCAAAACTATCTGTTTTTTTTTTCTTCATTTTTTAAAATATATTGTTAACAAAAAAGTTGTTATTCTATTTGTTTGATGTGTTACTTTGGTTTTCTGTGTCTTTTAATAAGTCCAATGGGAATATATATTCTGTGCTGTTCTGATTAGCTGATTTACATTACCTGTATTGCATTTGCAGATTACTAAGTAGCAATTAGACCGATTATTTGGCAAATGTAGTTGAACGTTATCCTCATTCATTCACAGTTCTCGAACGAGTAATAAAACTATAAAAGTGCATGGAATTTATCTGTGCCAACTTTCTTTTTTTATTAGTGTATTGAAAAAAATAATAATGGGTTTCATTTTTAGGTTCTCTGTCAAGTTGTATGAAATTGCAAATGCATTCGTATAATTAATGATGAGTTAGTCTGATACACTATATGTAATATCTGTTATTCTAATCCATTGAGAGTTTCTTTTTTGAAAATAGGGTTTTATATTCTTCTTATTTAAAAAACTAACAAGAGAACACTTATCAATTTCTAATTACATGTTATAAGAAAAAAAAAAAAGATATAATGGTACAGACAAATTCAACTCGTATAATTATGCATTCTTGGGGGTTGATTTAGTTCTGATGTAGTAATTATTAGTTAGGTACTATAACTTAGATTGTGGTTATTGTTTATCATGGGAAACGTAATCCCTATCTGGATAAATATTTTGTTTAGTCTGTCCCCTCTATTATGGAGGGCTTTAGGCTTCACTTCCCTCGTTGAGATGTTCTCATTGTTGCCCTGGTCTTTTTCTTCTTTGAATTGATTGGGAGCTTGTAAGTAGTGGTGGACGCAAGATTTTATTTCAGGGATCAAAATTTATTAACATGTTTAAAAGTATACAAAAATAAATATCTAATAAACTAAATATTAATTCATTAACATAAAGATTCATTATTAGAAATACAATGATAACGTGAGAGTTTTATATTCTTACATTGTTATACAATAGTTTCATTTTTACTTTTCTTTCTAGCAAGCACACCAACTCTAACAAGTTCAAAAAATTCATGATGTAAGTCTCAAGTTGATTTTTTAGGTTCATGAGTTGATTAGCAGAAAAATCCTACTGATAGAACTTTTCAAATTGTATTTGAATAGGTAACCAATATGAATAACTTATATTTCTTTCGTTTCAAAATAAAAAATAAATTTCTAAAACGATGATTTTTAAATACAATTTTTGTGTTCTAACTATATTCTTATTATCATGTTATTTGAAGTAATAATAGTGATAATTATAATAAAGACCACCAAGTAATGAATATAGTAGAATTAGTTGGAATAATTAGAAAACAGTTGAGTATTATATTGACTATTTATTCAATTTGTTTCCAATTGTTTTCTTTATTTCTTATTTCCAAAATTGAGTTTCGATGGTACTCCTGGTATTTTTTTTCTCCAATTTTACTGATATAATTTTAATCCAAAAAAATAAATTAAATAATATTGTGTTTATAATTAAATAATTTAAATGGATAAGACCTTCTTGTTGTTACGGATAAGACTTTTTTCAATTACGTGGTTTTTGTAATCTAGAGTCCTATACAATCTAATCTATCTATATCTATATCTACATAATTATTATTTCATTCCAATTCCATTTTTCTAATTTCCTCTGTACATCAGCCTGTTTCAAGCGACTGTTATTTTCTCCTATTTGAAGATCATGGCTGCGGGTAATTCATACATAATTATGTAATTCTATATATTTATGTTTGGTGCCAATCAATTTATGTTTAATACATTAATAATTTTAGTACAAGAAAGTTTTGTATTTAATAGTGCTGCATAATTAGACAATTACTTTACAGTATTCGCACAATATATAGCTAATTAATTGGATCCTTATTAATACATTCAAATATAAACATGTATAGTAGCATATAATTATCTCCGACAAGTCAACATTGTTGTGTAAAATTTAAGATGGAGGAAGATGATTTTTTCCAATGTTATCAAAATTGGATTGGATCGGCCGGTTTAATTGATTTAACCGCAAACCAATCATAGGTCCGGTCGGTTTGATCAAAATTAATGGTTCAGGAAAAAACCGGAAAAAACCAATCTAACCGATGAATCAGGAAAAATCGGATTTGTTCTTTTTTTTTTTTTTTTCTAAGTGAATTTTCTTTTTTTGTTCTTTAAAATTGTGTCTTTTATATTTTTGTCAACCGGTGAATGAATTTTAAGAATATTTGATGAAGTTATTTTGATTTATAAGAACATTTATGATTTATAAGAATATTATCGGTTTATTATGAATTTATAGAATATTTGATGAATTTTTAAGATTAATTATGATTTATATAATATTTTTCTTAAAAAAATAATAATTCGATTGAACCAGATAAAATCGTAAATCAGTAGTTCTATCGATTTAATGTGCAGTCCGGTTATGATAACGTTGATTTTTTCTTTTTTTTTTAATTGAGTACTCTCATACTGACAAATTAACGTGTGTTTGCAGGAGACAACAATGGCCGAAGTGGAAGTGCAAGTGAAAGATCCATTTCTGAAAATATTGATCTAAAATTATCTGGTCTCATTTTTGATGGTATGCACACATACGACAGAATATTCACATTGATTACTCCATATTTCCTTTACATTATGGATGTATTCATATATTGATTGACGAAAAAAATTTATATATTGAAACTAATTCCTTTAGTTTACTCTATATCAATTTTACATTGAAAATAAATACGATTTTGTTTGTACTTCCCTTGTTATCTCGTTTAATTTAGACCAAATTTTAGACTTTTTCAAAATAACAATTTCAAAATTATACTTTACATTCTCATAGCTAATTAACAACTGATTGATTGATTAAATTAGACTTACTCTACAAAAATTTATATCGAAAATAATTCTAATTTGATATTTAAAAAATCAGAAAATAGAGTATAATATAGGGAATTGATTCTTCCACAAACTATCTTGTTATTTTCACATGAGATCTCACTTCAATATTTTCACATGAAATCTCACTTCACCACCTTCTTTGATGTATATAATACAAATAATTTATGCGCAAGATGAGTTCATATATGAAATTATCAAAAAAAAAAAAAAAAAAAAAAAGTGGAAATATTGTTTCCCATAATATATACACAATATCACTCAAATTTTAACCTCGTAGAAATAGTACTTCCCATGATATACACTGCTTGTGCTATAAAAGAAAGTAATATTTGAATTCGACTTTTAATTTTGTATATTTAACCAAGATTTATATATAAAAATAATAAGTTTTTCTCATTAAATTTGATATTAATATTCAATTATATGATTATATAGAAGATTATAGTGACAAATTTTAAAAAATACGACATTATAATGAAAAAATTATGTAAATGTAACTCTTTTTTTGGAACAAATATTATTCTAAAATTTTTCTCGTTAGTAAATATTTTTTTTCATATATATGTTTAATTCCTCGTACACTTTTTCCCTTATATAATTGAAGGCTTGGCTTTTGGCGTGGGATTAAGCTTAGCAATGTTTATGTTTGGTGGAAAAAGGGATTACAAAGCAGAGAAAATTCACGCACATAAACACCAACTCTCCGATCAACTGAACCCACCATTTTTAAGCCAACAAAAGAGTAATAATGTTACAACCGACGACGACGGCGGCGGCGGCGGCAGCAAAGTTGTAGTCCATAAACACCAGCTATCGAACGACACTCTCGACAAACTCGGAGCTAGCAGTTTTAAGGGAAGAAAAAGACTCCTACAACTGCCAAACAACGTTGTCGTCATTAAACATGAAATATCTGATGACACTCTCGAAAAACTAAAACTGATTACTTCGGCGGCGGCGGCTAAATCATCACCGTCGTCGCAATGTCCAGTGGTC
>CM025784.1:33438727-33449936 GCA_014636745.2 Centella asiatica | reverse complement strand
AGGGCTGAGATAGACTTGAGAGAGGCACGTGCCTCTCGCACTTTTGCCTCAAACAAACAAAAAAACAAACAAACAATTTTTACAGATAAATCTGATCCACCCCAAATCCAAATTCAAACGGAACTATAGAAGCCGTCCGTGCTTAACGCAAATTTATATATGTATAAAAAATTCTCTTTAATTCTATAAAATAAAGAATCTGTTAAGAGAAACCAATGTGAATAATGTAAGAGCTAAAATGTGATACGACTAGTTTGTCAACTCATACACAACACGAGTTTTTATTCTTTTTTTTTTAAAATTAATTAAGATATTGAATCTATAAAATGTATTATTTTTTAATTTTTAATAAATTTTCTTATATTAAATATAAGATCAATAATTCATATTGTTGTGTATAATATCATTACTTTAATATTTACAAATTTGAAATTTGATGAGTGTATTTTGTTATATTTTTGAAGTTGTTTTTATATTTTCAAATTTTTTAAAGTTATTTTAGTTATCTAAAATAATTTACATGATGTAATACTAAAAATATTTTACTATAAATTAATCAAAATAATTTAATAAATCTAAATTTCTTAATTTTTATTATTTTTAGTAATTTTATTGTGGTGCTCTATAATATTTATATAAGTTGTTCTATATTTTTAGTTATTTTATTTTTTAATTATTGATTATCTTGTTAGTTTATTAGTTTTTTATTCTTTTATTATTTTTTGTTGTGATACTTTTATTTTGATAGTTGTACACGATTTTTTTTGATGTTTTATATAGATGGTATGATTATTGGTTGACTTTTTTTTCGATAATTAGATTTGTGATAGAATTTCTTTAAGTTTGATAATTAGATATATAATTACATTCAGATAATAATATTATTTTCACAATTAATAATACTTTGACTTGTGGCCAGAATATAGAAGTCAGTGCAATAGGCCTGAGAGGTGTTTCTTCAAAGACTACCAGAGGTGCAGAAATGGGTGAAGGGCAGCTCAGTGCTTTTGAAGCTATGATTTTTAAAATAAGTCGTCCAGAGACTTGCTTTTTCTATATTGATGCTCTACTCAACAAGTCCTTAAGCTTTGCATTTGACAATGGAAGAGTGTGGAAGGATCATGTATTTATTCCTTTTCCATACAATGTGATGGTTCACAAACAAGGACATATCGAGAACTTGTTACTAGTTTTGGATCCTTGTGAAGAAGTGTTGCAGCCAGTTGTCAATGTGGAGCTGGAGTTATTGAAGGAAACTTTGGCCAAGTCACGACAAAGGATTATGAGTCAAGCTGGTGAGGGAAGAAATGAAAGGGTTTTTAATGTAGGTGATGTGGTATTTCTCAAGTTGCAGCCTCGTAAACTAAGTTCTGTTAAACTCAGGAAGACTATGAAGTTAGCATCTAAGTTTTCTGGTCCATTTCAAGTCTTGGCAGAGGATGGACAGTACTTACTACTCGGTGCAATGGAAGAATGGATGTGTGGACGATGCTACTTCTCTCTCTCTCTCTCTTCCCCTGCTTTGCTATCTCCCTGAATTCTCTTCTATCTTCTCCAATTCTCTTCTTTGTTACTACTGTGACTAAGTCAGGCCATTCCAGGCCCGACATAAATCCTACCCGAACATCGTATCTACAATTTTTATACGCACGAGGTACAGTAAGGCCACTTGCATTAATATCTGATAGAAGATTCTTTACTTAACCTGCTCATACTTGACCTACTAAAATACACCCAATCTCAAATTAAGAGAACAATATAAACTACCGAAAAGGACCCGAGCGTATAACGGGTAAACTTGTGATGCTTGATTTGATTTAAATTATTTTAATTATTAAGATAAATTCACTTATTATAAATTAACCATGATTGCTTAATTGCGTTGATTTAAATCATTGATTGACGCCAAAATTAACAAGTAATAAGGATTACAAATGAGGCAGGGCAACACAACCGAGACTGAAATTTAAAGTACATAGAATAACCTCGGACTTCTACGTCATCCATAGAATTTGAATTTCAGACACATTCTGATATAGCCACAACAAAGATGGCTTAAATATTGCACGGTCCACACAAAAATTTGGACAAAATCTTCAGATGCGGATGAACTCACACTTTCGAAATGAACGTACGATAAATTCAGTAGTTCTATGTCTATTAGGTATTAATAAGAACCCGAGGAACCATGACATTACAATTATAATCATAAAATTAGTGGCTTGAAAATATGCACGGTGCATAGTCTTATAGAGTAAACATTGTTCTTTGGTAAAAAAATCAAAATCATGAAAAGCAAAGATGATAAAGTTTTACTAACCACAAATATGATTACATAACAGCTAATGCGGCAGAGGCGAGCGGCACATAGGGCATAAATTACTCCTCTCCAGGCAACGAGCCATACAATCCCAGTGAAAGACGTGCGAACAAGGCAGTCGCAAGATTCTCCCTCTGCTGCTGTAGAGGCAGCTTCCACCTTCACGTCCGCCACCGCTAGAATTAGAACAAGGCAACTCCAAACAGATTGGGCAAACGTCTTCATTATCATTATCTCCTGGAACAATCACTGCCAGCTTGTCCAACGGCTCAACATAAACGGGAGACGTTTTCGCAATTGCTTTTACAGAAGAAGCTCTTCTTCTCGCTGCAGACTCCCTCTCCACTGGTAGCTGTGAAGTTTTAAACTTCACATGAACAGTTATTCCAACAAACATACGAATGTCACTGGAGAAATAAACCCCAAGCGCAAATTTAAAAATCTGAGTTGCAATTCCCCTGGTGGCATCGTCGTTAGGAAAACCGCATTGGAAAATAAGATACGTTTGGATCAGGCAAATACCAATACTGGGATTGTGCTCAAAGAAGGGATCAATCTGGGCGGTGTACTCCACGGCTTTAACGATTTCGAGATTGTTCATGTTGTTTCGAAGGGCGTATTGAACACGAAACTTCACTAAAACATGTAACGGACGTTTAAGCCACTCCTTTTCATGGATCACGCCTTGCATCTTCCATACTCTTAGCTCATACTCATACTTCGCATCCATATCCACATTCATCAACAGCTCACCGAATAAACTATCCATTCGAAACCCCAATCCAATACCTAAATCCCCCCCAAAAAAAAAAGAATCAACCAACAATTTTTACAGATAAATTATCACGCAAAGCATAAATCTCCAATTTATCGACACTCCGTCGGCGTGGAGTGGAGGTTTAAATAGACGAGACTGGAAGCCATACCAACAAACTGGATACGCCCCAAATCCTACTCGGATTAGGGACCGCCGTATAAAAAATCAAATCCAAATCCAAACAGGGATACGCCCCAAATCCTACTCGGATTAGGGACCGCCGTATAAAAAATCAAATTCAAATCCAAACAGAATTATAGACGTACCCTGTGCTGAATGACAGATCATTTTTTTTATGAGCGATTCTTCTTAATTACTTCTTCTGTTTGAGTTTATTTGTAATATTTTTGTGTTTTTGTATACGTCATTCATTTGCAATAATACCATAAATAAATAAAAATTTCGTCTAATTTATCAAAATTATTTTTTCTTTCACTTTATTTTAATCATTTTATTTTTCAACTATTTTTTCATATTTCAAATTAATTCATTTTTCATAACTTATTTCGAAGAAATTTCATTAAAACTAACATTTTTTTCTTAAAATTTAGGAAATGTCAAAGGCTACGGATAGAGCATATTGTAATTTTATATTACTATTTACTCAATTTTATTGTTAGATTTGTGCAGTGTTTTATTGTTAAATATGTCCTAGTTTTTTAACTTTTTTCTTTGATAATTATATTAGTTGATTTAAATAGACGAGGCTGGAAGCCATACCAACAAACCGGATACGCCCCAAATCCTACTCGGATTAGGGGCCGCCGTATAAAAAATCAAATTCAAATCCAAACAGAATTATAAACGTACTCCTGTGCTGAACGGCAGATCATTTTTTTTATGAGCGATTCTTCTTAATTACTTCTTCTGTTTGAGTTTATTTGTAATATTTTTGTTAATTTATATATACGTCATTCATTTGCAATAATACCATAAATAAAAAGTTTTTTCGTCTAATTTATCAAAATTATTTTTTCTTTCACTTTATTTTAATCATTTTATTTTTCAACTATTTTTCATATTTCAAATTAATTTATTTTTCATAACTCAACTCACCGAGTTATTAATCAAATTGAAGTACACAAACTTTATAATTTTATATTAATAATACTACTAGCCAAATCACTCGTAACCAACACGGCCGGTTGTTTATCTTCTTTTTTCCTTTTTTGTGGTTATAGTAGTTTTTTTTTTTTAATAAGGTTTTTCATTTATGTTTAGCATTCCTCACAAATGGTGTTGTACTTAATTGTTTTGGTATATTTTCATTTATAATAATAGTTACTGCCTCTGCCCCCGAGAGCCCAACTTTACTCGCAAATGCCATCTCACTTTCTTAAAAAGTTTTTCCTTCTTTACTACTGTCTGCATCCTTCGACTAAGTAGAATAAATTCGTAAATGAAAACTTTTGTAAAAGCTGAGCATGTGATAAATCTCTTCATTTCATAAAAACAAGTATATTGAATTTTTTTTATGACATTTATATTATATATTTGATTAGGAATTACATAATTTTAAATAGTAATAGATAAAATAAATTTTATTAAATTTTGTTATAAATTTTATTAAATTTTCTTATAAATTTTCAATTAATAATAGATAAAATAAACTGTGATGACAAATTTTAGAAAGTATGACATTATAATTAACAAAAAAAATGTAAATATAAATATTAACAAATTTAATTTTTAAATATAACTTCTTTTTTGTTGTGAAATTGTGGAAATATTTATTTGGTACATTTATATGAGCTATAGGTATAAGTATTTGTTAAAGTTTCTATTTGTTGTTTCCTTAGTTAAACATACAAACATATATATATAAATTTCATATGTTAAAAAAGTCGGACAATAGTAGTTATATGAAGTAGAGACAGTTATTCTGACACACTTTTAAAATTAGTCATCTAAGGTTGTGTTTGTTTATCACTTAATGTCTCTTAATTAATTTTGAATCTGAGCGCGCTCAGATGATGGGTGATTCAGATCGTTTGTTTAGCACATCTATTAAGTCTTAATGGGCCTAGTTTTCTATAAATGTGATAAGTTTAAAAATATTTATCATTACAATCTTTTTATCGTGTCATTAATTAAATATTTGTAACAAATTTCGTAAAAAGTCGTAATTGTTTGAATATGTAAGTTTTTCTTTTGTAACAAGGAGAAAAAAATGACACGAGGAGTCTCCAATAAAACGTCGTAACTATTTTTGAGTAGGCTGGACATATGGCTAGGGCATATCATATCATATTTTAGCTATTAGATAAAGGAGGCAACCATACTATTGAATGCGCATTCATCTTTCAGATGCGACGTTCATTTCCTAATTTTATACGCTTTCGTAGCACACCAATCCGTGATCGAGCATTACTTATTGACTCTAATTTTGCCTCCCGTTGTCATTAGGAAAAATGTGCAACCTTCCAAGAGAAAATACATTGCTATTAAAGGGAAGTGAAAAACAAAGAAGACCACCGAGTCCAGTAGTAGTGGGCATGAATCCCAAGGCATATCTTGTTAAACACATTCTTAAAGGACCTAACAGCCTTTCACCAACATGGGTACTTGTTCAGGGGGAGTCTACTGTAGAAGAAAAGGACAATGAAGCAGCAGATTGTAATATTTTCCCTGCTGAAGAAGAACCTACTGCTGAGGGGGAGTAAGATTTAAGTAAGGTATTAGACATTAAGCGAATGGCCAAGGTAATTGCTACTGGAATTAGGATGGTCAAAAGAGATCTAACTGAAGGTAACAACTTTGTCCTTCAAAATGACTATTGCCTTCTTGATTATGATCTTGACCTTAAAGTGAGACACTTCCGGTGGATCCTACTAAAAATATTAAAGAAGCTTGGTTTTAATGCACCTGTCAGGCACACATCTTACTATACTCGTGCAGAAAAGGAAATTGTGCTCTATGAGCACTTTCTTGATCGTATGCCTGCAGAAAAATCCAAGGACTTCCTTGTTGAAAACGTAAGTAGCATCTACTGAAATTCAGCAGTAATTAGGAGAGAACTTCAAAAAGAGATCGTTCCTTCTCAAGCTTCAGCAAGAAGTAGAAGACTATGGCTCGAATTAACTGACAATTTCTTCTCTTACATGATGCCCACTGAGTTCATTCTCTTTCTCCCTATGCTTCATTTCTACTAGTGTGGAATGGGCATGCGAGCTATTTCAAACTCCTTTAGAAGATCTTCGAACTTCATGGTACATATTGAAAATTCTTGGAGAGCAGCATGGAATATGATCGACTTAGCCCCATATTCTATTGATACTACTACTGCCTTTGCCAGTAGGCTTCGTATAGACATGCGCAAACACAGATTTTCTATCATTCCTGTTGCCAACATTCATGTTGTTGAGGGATATATTCCTCTAGCTGAGCCTCCAAGCCTACCAAATCAGTTCGCTCGCATTCCAAATCGACTAAGAAAAGGTTTGTTGAACTTGATTCCAAAATGGATAAAGTTTTGACCAATCTTCACTCTCAAGCTATTGAATTTGCACAAAGCTTCAAGGCTCCTCCTATTGTTTTTGAGCTTGAAGAATGAATCAACAAAATTGAGCATAAGCAGGATCAGGTCTTGCTAACTCTCAACAAGCTGATTGACTTTCTCCCTCTCATGCCCGATGATATCAAAAAGGGGGAGAGAGATTAAGATGCACAACAACAATAAGATTAAGCTTTGACTCCTACTCGTGCTCAGACCTATTCCTGACTCTGTTGTATAAATTTTAAATCCTTCTCCTTATATGAGACTTCAGAAGACACTTAAGAAAGTTGATGTAATAACAAAGAAGTCAGGACTTGCTGAGAGTCTCAAACTTCCTAGTATCAAAGATTCTGAATTCAAGATAAATCAGTATGAGTTGGAAATGAAGAAACTCATAGATCAGCAAAATTAAAGGGAGTACAACCGGAAGAAGGAAAGAATGGAAATGAGGAAACAAGAGCAATAAACTTTAAAAAGAGAAAGGGAGGAGGTTGAATAAAGAATAAAGCTAGAGCTACTAAATTTTGGAATGGAAGAACAAAAAAGGTCTTAAGGATTTGTAGATGATGAAGGGAAGCAAAGATAGTATTTTAATTTCCTTGTTGTCTTTCATTTTTTTATTTCATTTATTCATGTACCTCAAATTTTTTTATAAAATGAAATATATCTTGTTACTTGTCGAGGTGATCAAAATAACTCGTTTTGTCATCATCAATTAGGGGGAGATTGTTGATGCACCCCTGCTTATATTACACTTGCTTAAAGAATTATATTTACTGTTATAAGAATTGATTATGTAATACAGTCCTTCCTTATATGATGTTAAAAGGACTTAAAAAATATCCAACTTGTTTGGTGGATACATTCTGCTATAGTTAAGTAAGGATTTTGATCACAAGTGAAGACTCTACTCATCAATCAGAAAGGATCTTGAAGTTGCGAAGAAACTTCCAAGGATAGTCTTGCTTATAGTTATATAAGCATAGATTGATGCAACAATAATGTCAGAAAAGGACCCTATCTTTTCCACTGCTTAGTCAACTTCTAAAAGACTTTTCAAAAAACACTAGAAGTCAAAATAACAACTATCTATTTGAACTATGTAAGGAACAACTATAAAGGTATAAATCACTATTAAGACAGTACAACTCCAACTCATCTATTTCAAATTCTCAACGGATAGATTTTTGGAGTAATATAAATAGGAGTAATAAATTTCATTTATGATAATTGAACAACCAAGAAATTGCTCTGACAATCTGACATTTTAAGAGTTCAACAAGACACAAGTTCTATCTAATTTACTCAATAAGGAGTTTACTGCTTATAAATAGCAAGCAAGATATTTATCTACTATTAGTCTGTGTGACTCAATCTGGTCTTAGTGACCTATTATATTTTTGGACTAAATGTCATGCTGTATTTTGTTCTGTGTGAACTTTCTTAGTGAGTGCCTTCTCAAGTAAAAAGAAGAAGAGTGGAGTAGGCTTAGACCGAATCACTATAAAAATTCTTCTGCTCACTTTACTTTACTGCGTATCTTTTACATTGCTTATTTCCCTTATCTCTACTTTACTCAGTCCCTGCTAAACTCATTTAGCAAAGACTTACTAACATTGCTACCTGAAGCCATTTATTTAAAAATTAAGGGGTTATTTGCCATAAATTTCATTCCTAACGTTTTTCAAAATATAAGAAAATTTTTAATAAGCAAAAAGTGTTTTAAACTGCAAATTTTATCGGCAAAACTTAAATTTTGAAAAACACTATTCAACCTCCCTTCTAGTATTTTTCTCTTTGGGACCTAACAAATAGTACTGTAATTTTATTGTTTACGATTAATTATATATAAAATTAATCATGAATAAAAATATTTCATAAGAAAATTTTCTTACTTTATGTTAGATTTATGGAGTGTTTTATTGTTAAATATGTCCTCATTTTCTAACTTTTTTTCTTTCATAATTATATTAGTTGATTTTCTTCATTTTATTTTATCATGTTACAAATTTTTTATTATAACTATTTTAAAAAAAATTTATTTACATTCAAAATTTTAAAAGTCTATTAATTATCTAATAATTCTAAAACACAATTAAGTAAATTATAAAGTCATTTATTAAAAATTTTAAAATTAATTGAAATAAACATAGGTAAACTAAAGTCAATTATTTAAAATAAGAAATATTATAAATGCATGTAACTTGATCGAGTCAATATATTCGGTAAGTGTATTGAGTCAACTCATCGAGTTAATAATCAAATTCGAGTGCACAAACTTAAAGTTTTCTATTCATAATACTACTAGCCAACCCACTCGTGCCCAACACGTGGTCGTTGTTTATCTTCTTCTTTTTTTTCCCTTTTTTGTGGTTATAGTGATTATTTTTCTTATAAGTTTTATGTGAGAACCTAGAAATTCAATAAAATGTATTTCAATTAAATTCATCTTATTATGAAATATGCATTTCATTCATCGATCGATAAATTTGACGATTAAGTATACGTGCACCTTAGGCAAATCGATGCTCGCACATTCACTAACGACAAATTATAATGAACGTGACATTTTAAAATTTATAAGACGTTAATCGTAATTATAATCGTATGATTGCATTTTTTTCGCCTCGCCGGTATGGAAAAACTTTTCGGCTTATGCATTAAACCAATGCATAACCATTAAATTCAATTAGTGGCTAAACAAATCAAGTTAAACACTAATTAAATTCAAATTTTCAGCATATCCCTAAATGGCAAAAGCAAGAGAATTTTTTTTACCAATCTAAGTAAATTTTTTAAAAACTAATCCAATGGTCAAAAATAAATTGAAAGTTATATAAATATACCATTATAACCAAACCTTAGCCTCCACTTCAGATCATTTTCTCCAACAAATATTTCACAAAAATCTGATAATTTTCATTTAAGAAAAATCATTGAAGTTTTGACATTTTGTTAATTAAATCTTTAAAGAGGTACCCCACTGCTATTTTATTTTTGCATTTATTGTCATTTCTGTTTTTACCATTGTGTAGAATATTTTTTTTCAGTATTGTTTTCATGTATCACACGTGTGCATAACATTTGTAAATTGTGAGTTATTGATTTTTAAAGCTTATTAAAAAAAAATTCAAGAACAATAACAAGAACACATGAACCCTAACTTTTTCGGATCAAGATTCCGGCGGGATACGTTTGTTTTTGTCCAAACCATTTAGACCTTTTCATTTCTGCACTTGTGAAGATCATTTTCCCTCAATCAATTTTTAAAAATGGTCAAGTTTCAGATGAGTTCGACCTTCGCCGAAGTTTTAAACACCCGAATGAATTTTCTTCATTTTTCTTTCGTTTCTGTTGATAAAACTTGAAATTAATTGCTTGAATGAGTATCTATTAATCTAAGGCCTCCAATAATTAAATTTAAATTATTGAGAGTCTCGAACGAAGTATTATCAAGTCCACAAATCTCTCAGACTCCGATTCGGTTCCAACTGAATCCCAATTCAATGAATGACGATTCAATTAGTTGATCACAGACTTGAGAATTTCATAAACACTCTGCATGTGCATCCTCAAGTGTATTTAAGTTGAGATTTCTCATAATATTGCATGTACATGTTTCATAGAATTATTTCCTACGCGAGTGTTAAATCTAAGATTTCACTAAGGACTCAAGACAATTATATACTCACTCTATTTTCCTTTCAATTGGTATGTTCGATCATTCTTTCGATATACATAATATTATTATGTCAATATTCATGATTTAATTTCTTCAAAACTAAATAACGTATGATCCCTTGATCTGATATACGTGAAAAATTTTGTATTAGAATCAAGTATCCTTGGACGACTGTTAGTTATTCAAATTCTCTAACATGCCAAAATAAGTCCTATACGGATGTAGAAAAACTTATTTTTCACCCCATACTTGTAAAGTATATCCCTGTGGATAACTAAATATTAGTAGGATGCATTTGCCTGATATCCCAGGCCTAGGATCTATAGGGGACGGAAACCGAGGCATCGGTGACCGAACCCTCGCAGATAAAAGATTTCTGCATTGACTACACATGTCATTATGATGAAGTCAGACGGTGGTCAGGTTGACCAGCTGATATACTATTTGATAAGAAGTTACTAAGAGTACGTGCGCTAAACAGACATAGTTATAAGGAACATGTGAAATTATTCTTTATTCTTTTAAATAAAGGTTCAAATCTCTCGCTATCATTCGGGGACTCTAGAATCTATTTTCCTCCAAGTTATTAAGAGGTGTTGACATTGTTTCCGTTCAACCTTATAAACACTTAAGCCCAATAAATTATCCATCTTTCAAAACTCACACAATACTTGATTATATACTTGCGAGCGCAAATCGCTCATTTTACTATTATTAAAAGTTTTGCAGGTTATGGTGAGAAGGTCGAGTCGTTTGATAAAAGTAAATCGTGAATAACATGATGAACGCTTCCTGATCGTCCTCTTATGGATGACATTCAGGGGTAGAGTTGAAGTGTGAGACAATTATTGAAATGTTTAAATTGTAAAGCGTGTGTGGAACCCCCCCCCCCCC
>CM025784.1:33277110-33438627 GCA_014636745.2 Centella asiatica | reverse complement strand
GCTTGGATGTTATTACGTTTCTTTTGTCAATTATTGACGGTGCCCGAAGTCCAGTATGAGATTTTTGGGGCCGTCACAGTTTTATATTTAGCATTCCTCACAAATGGTGGTGTAATTATAGTTTTGGTATATTTTTATTAACAATATTTTATAATTTGTTTTACCATATTTTGCAATAATCTGTTCTAATTTTTTGGGTGGTCTAAACTTAATAGTTTTAGGTATTGAATTACTTTTTAAAGATGTGTTTACCTTTTTTTTCTTAAAGGGTTAAAGTTTTGTTTCTTTGAAATCAACTTTTAAAAGATAAGTTAGTTTTGTATTTTTTTTCATTTTCAATTTTAGTGCAGTATATATATATTTTCTATGTTCTGTTCCATTTTTATTTTCCAACCATGATCCATATCGTGTTCTTAATTATGAATTCTCTAACTCTCTATTTTTTGAAGTTGACAGTAGCTTCTGATGGGAGTTTAATTCTTTGACACAGGTTTTGTGGCAATTGGTCTCGTGGGAATTTTCGCAATGTATATACATATATTGTAATTTATTTGTTGTATTATTGAGTTCTTTTATTCCATTTGTAGAGAACATGTTTAGTATTTGGTGTTTATAGATGCTATCATAATAATTTATCATGTTGTACCTGCATTTTAATGTAATTTCAGTAATATATTTTTGTGTGGTATAGTTACACGTGTTATGTATTGGATTGACAACTGTATTGCAATGCCATATTTATTTTATGCTTACAAAACTACGTAAACATACCGTACAATAAATTACCGAATATTTTCTTACAAAACGGAATTTAATCAATAATAGTTACTGCCCCAAGAGCCCAACTTTACTCGCAAATGCCATTTCTCGTGATAAATTTCTTCATTATTTTAATGATATTTATACTATATATTTGATTAGGGATTACATAATTTTAAATAATCAATGTTTTTATTAAATTTTGTTATACATTTTTCAATTAATAATAAAATAAAATAAATTGTGATGACAAATTTTAGAAATTATGACATTATAATTAACAAAAAAGATGTAATATAAATATTAACAAATCTAATTTTTAAATATAACTTCTTCTTTTTTGTTGTAAAATCGTGGAAATATATATTTGGTACATTCATATGACCTATAGGTATAAGTACTTGTTAAAGTTTCTGTTTGTTTTTTCCTTATTTAAATATACAAACATATATATCTAAATTTTATATGTTAAAAAAGTCGGATGGTAGTTATTATATAAAATATAGAGAGTTATTGCGATACACTTTTAAAATTAGTCATTTAAGGTTGTATTTGTTTATCATTTAATGTCTCTTAATTAATTTAAAATCTGAGCGCGCTCAGGTGACGGTAATTCAAATAGTTTGTTTAACACATTTATTAAGTCTTAATAGGCCTAGTTTTCTTTTAATGTGACAAGATAAGTCTAAGAAATTTCGCTCGAAGTGCTAATTTGATAAGTCTAAAACTTTTTCCTGGTGCTAAAATTATTTTAACACCCTTCTAAATTTTTTTGACCTTGCGACTACTTTTATGTCTTTTCATAGAATAATTATTATGAAGTTAAATATTCTACTTTTTTGAAAAGTTTCACAAGTTTTTTACAACATTGCTATTTGACACTTCATTTAAATTTATATTCAAGATTCATATTTTTTGCATCAAAAGATAAAAGACTTGACAAAGTGAAGAGGGATGTCTGTTGTTACTCTAAAAAGATTGAAGTATTCTGCACAACAGCTATTCCAAACAAATCTTCAATGATTAAGAATCATCATGGAAACCCGTCAGAGGAACCTATCAGTGGATGACAGAGGCAAACCAACCCGTCAGGGGAACGCGTCAGGGTATGGCAGTGATCGGCCAAATTCATCAGGGGGAACGCGTCAGGGCATGAACAATTCATGTCATCTATTAGGGTAAAACCTCAGGATATGAAAGTGTCAGGCTAACCCATCAGGGGGAAAGCTCAACACTGCATCAGTGGAAGTCATCAGTGTATATCATAAGTTATAACATCAATGGATCAAGAAGCACTGAGTGAAACTCAAGTGAAGGTTGAAGCCGTGATCCAGTCTTGAACAAAGACTTGTCATCAGGGGATCCAAAAGCACTGATCAAGTTCATGTCAGGGCTTGACATCAGTGGATAATTATGACAGCATGCACCTGTCATCAAGTCTAACACGTTAATCAAGGAAGCTTGTAAAAGAAGCAAGAGATATAACTGGAAAGATATTTCTTAAAGTTTGTTTGGTCCAATAAGAACTCTCAAACATTACATGACACAAATCAGGGGATGAAAAAGGAATAACTAAAGTAGCAGCAGTCTAACACATTGTTTCTTCAAGACAACGATGTGACATATATGCGACTGAGTTGAAAAGTGTAGCACGTCTTAGCACGTGGGTTCAACCACTGATCTTCTACATATGCAAAGGAGTTCTCATTACATAAATAGATCAATCCAACAAATCAACAAATAAGAGAGCAACACACAAAAATCACTAGAGCAGCTTTGTAATATATCTTAAGGGAAATATTTCAAAGAAAGATTAGAAGCTAGTGAATGTGAATTTGAAGCTGTAATTTTATTACAGATTTTGTAGCTGTTTAATCATATTTGTGATTATACAGATTTCCAGAAAAATATCAAGTTTTAATACAACTATTTTAACTTGAAACAGTGTGTTTATATTTTATAGTTTTTCTGTTCTTTGTAGCTGTTCCCTATCAGGGCCAACTAAAGTTAAAAAAGAGCAAAAAGTTTGTAGTGTTTGCATTCATCCCCCCCCCCCCCCCCCCCTTCTATAAACACTTGAGCTTATATTTTTCTAACAATTGGTATCAGAGCATCTTAGCAGATTACACTTGCTAAAAACAATCAACATCTATGGCCAACAAACCTGGAAATAATAAAGTTCCCATGTTGGAAAGGGGAAAATACTTTTTCTGGAGACAAAGAATGATAGTTCATCTAAGAGCTATTGATGATGAATTTTTACAGATTCTAGAAGAAGGCCCTCATGTTCCCGAGAAACTCATTCTTCAAGAAGTTGTCAATGGAGTCACTGTTCCTGAAAAATTAGTCTCAAAGACGACTGACGAAATGACACTCAAGGAAAAAGAGAAAATGAAAAAGGATCTCAAAGTCACAGGGATCCTGTATAATGGTTTAGACGATGATATGCTGAATAATATCATGAATTTTACAACGTCTAAATCTATATGGGATACCATACAAATCCTTTGTGATGGAACAGAGGAAGTGTGGGAAAATAAACTGCAACTGTTGACACAACAGTATGAGTGGTTCACAATGAAAAGTGGTGAAACACTCACTGAAATGTTCGACAGATTTAACAGGTTGGTAAATGACCTGAGATTATATGGGAAGAGATATGCAAATAAAGATGTGAATAAAAGTTAGAAAAAGGCCAATATAACCTATCAAGTTTGTAAAGGCTGTAACAAAGTTAGAAAAAGGGAATGTTTTCCCGAAGAGTGAAGCTTCCATAAGTGGTGGAAGTGGCAAGAAACCTATTCTTGCCAAAGCACTCAAACCTCCAGTCAGAAAAGAACTAGACTGTGCATCAGTGGATGCACAGTCGTCAGGGGGAAAGAGTGCATCAGGTCATCGTAGCCCGTCAAGGGAAAAAGGCCTGTCAGGGGATAATAAAAAGAATATGAATGGAAAGCTAGGTGTAAACAAGGATAGTAATTACACTTCCATTCATAAAGCCCGTAGAAAAGTGTGTTGGAATTGTGGTAACTATAATCACTTATCTTTTCAATGTAAAGAGAAACCACAAATTTTAACTGGCACAATTTTATATGCTGATGATTTGCCAACTGTTAAAACCTGCTCCTCCAAGGATAAAGGCAAGATAATTGTTGAGAAATCAAAAGCATATATTGAAGCTCCAAAAAAGGAGAAAGTTTTAAATTTGCCAAAACCAAAAGTCACAATTAAAGAAAAGGCTATTTTACCTACAATTGTGACTAAACCAACCTAGAGGACCCAAAACCAATTGGGTACCAAAAATAAATTAAATATTTTTTGTGTGCAGGGAAAAGTGAAAAGCAGTCATATCTGGTTTCTAGACAGTGGCTGCTCAAGCCACATGACAGGAAACAAAGCCCTGCTCATAGAATTTCAAGAGAAAGATGGTTTAGTGATTTCATTTGGTGATAACAGCAAAAGACTGACTCTTGGCTATGGCAAAGCAACAAATGAGAATGTCTCATTTGAAAATGTAGCACTAGTTAATGAACTTAAGCACAATTTATTAAGCATAAGTCAACTATGTGACAAAGGTTACATCATTTCCTTTAAAAGGGATCAGTGCTTGATCTCAAATGAGGATGACGGGTAGCTGGTTTTGTCAGGGATAAGAAAAAGAGATCTCTATGTTGCTGATTTTAATTCAATAAGTGGAGAATCATGTTTCTACAACAAGATAACCCCTGATGAAAGCAAGTTATGGCACAAGAAGCTCTCTCACCTGAACTTTAAGACAATTAATGATTTAGTGAAGAGAGAGTTGGTAACTGGACTACCCCAAATGGAGTTTATTCAAGATGAGTTATGTTCAGCTTGTCAACAAGGGAAACAAAGGAAAACATCCTTTGTCAGCAAAGAAGCCACAATGATTAAAGATCCAATTCAATTGCTACATATGGATCTCTTTGGCCCTGTCAATATTATGTCAATGTCAAAGAAAAGATTTGCAATGGTTATTGTCATAAACTGACGTTATTGGTTAACCAGGTTTTGCTTGAAAGAACTCATATTGTTGAGTCAATAATGATCTCTTGTTCTTTCGGACTTGGTCAATCCCTTCACATAGGACTTTGATGGTGTCCCAGATTTGCTTCGATGTCGTGCAATTTATGATGCTCGTGAACATATTTTTATCAATTCCATTGTAGAGTATGTTTATCACTTTAGCATCCTTCAACACTTGCAACTTGTCTTCGTTTGTATAATCACATTCTGAAGCAAGTTCAAAGTGTTCTATCACAACAGATCCATCAACGATTTTTGCAGGAATAAATTTCCTGGGTAGATAGGGACCCTTCTGAATCCTATCAATATAATCTAGATCTGTTGCTCTTAAATGTATGTACATCTTTTGTTTCCACATTGGATATTCTTCACGTTTAAGAATAGGGATCCTGGTACTTCCATCACGACTTCCTGCATATGTCATTATGCTAGAGCTGTTTGCTTCGTCGTTGGCCATCTCTCGGAACGTATTAATTGAATAAATTCAATTACAGGCTTTGATACCAATTGTTTTCCCAGTGAGATCCCGAGAACTTGTAGAAGGGGGGGGGGGGGGGGGGTTAAATACAAGTTCTTCAAATTATTTCGATTACTTGTTCTTTAAGGAATTAAGATTTTCTTGTGGAATATAAAGAACAAGATCAAACTTATAAACAATTGCTTTATTGATTTAACAACTGATTACAAATTCTAACAATAAATTTGATCGTCAGCTTCTTCTAATTCTATTCTGTATAGTAAAGATACAAAACTATGAAAACCTATACAGCTATGAGTTACAACTCTCTGTAAAAATTAATTACAGCTTCTCAAAAACTTAAGTTACAATCCAACTTAGTTTTTTCTTTTCTAAATCAATAAAGATCCAGCTTCCTTATTCAAATCAAATACAATCTTTCCTTTTGGATTAGGAACAGATTTCTGGCTTGTTTCCTTACCAGCTACGTATTCAAGGATATCTTGAATTACGTGGAAGACACTCCTTATTTAATTTGAACTCTGTATCAATCAGGAAATAAATCACGTATTAGTCCCTGACGCTTCACGTTTAGTCTCTAATGACGTCATCACTAGTCTCCGGTCCTTTATCTTTAGTCTCTGATGACGTCAGCTGGTGTAGTCTCCGATAGCGTTATTTAGTCTCCGATGCTTTAAGACTTTAGTCTCCGATGATGGCAGTTTAGTCTCTGATGCTTTTGAACTTAGTCTCTGATGATGTAAGCTTTAGTCTCCGACTGTTTTAGACTTAGTCTCTGATGACGTAAGTCTTAGTCTCCGATAGGTAAAATCCTTAGTCTCTGACCAGTTTTCCTAATCTTCGACAAGCCTTTTTGCAAACTCCATCGAATCAAATACACATGACTTACTGAAGCTTTTTGATACTTCATTCGAGCAGTTACTTAAAAATAAAGAATAATTGTATATCTTTACAAATAATGAATGAATTACAAACAAATAGATAACTACTAGCTACAAAACTTAAGTGTTAATAATTAACACTTTCTATACATTTGTACTCTAAGTAATCTAAAGACAATCATCATCAAATGTTCTAAAACCTAACAATCTCCCCCTAATTATGAATATCAGAATGATAAGCATAATTTCAAGGTTGATGATGATGTCAAAACTCAAATTACAATTACTTAGAAAAAGAATAAAAAAATTGCTAACTACAAATGTACTCTGAACTAAGATCTTTAATCTGTTGTTCAGCTTCCACCAAGACTTAGGTTTAAATCCTATAAGTCTGGCTTCAAAAATAAATAAAAATTACAGCTTATTTTCAACAAACAACTCCAACACAACAATTTTACCTTATTTTTTCTTTAACAACTTCAGCCTTCCTTTTCTGTTTCTTCTCAGTAACTCCAATCTATTTTTCAACAGATTTTTCAGAACAAGTTCAATTTCTTCTTCAGCATCTTTGAGTAGACTGATAAATCCTTCAATGTGTCTCTCACTGACACTGTTGATATCTCTGTTGTAGTTGAAGAAAACCCTCTCTCCATGAAAAGTTTCATATCATAATCCCAAAGGCTTAGATTTAGCTTCTGACACTGAATCCACCTTATGTTCCACCTTTATCACCTTCTGAAACTGGCTTTGAAGTTTTATGTTGAGATCAGAAGTCTCAAGTACAACAGTCAACAACCACTCCAGATCTTCTTTAGTCTGTCCCTCCAAGGCTGGCTTTTCAAACTTCAAAGACTCTCCATCTTTTAAAAAGACATGGAGGAGTTCTTTGCTATTTTTACCCTTTATAAGATCAATTTTCTTAGTGTTTTTCTTCAGGATTTTAATAATTTCCTAAGTACTAGCCATTTCAACCTTATAAGACTTCCTTGATGGAACTGTTCGTGGCTTTGTTGGTCCACTTACAGCCACCAAGGCAGTCTCGGTTGACCTTGGAGGATCTTGAGAAGTAGGCTTCTTGATAAGAGCTTTGATCACAGGTTTCTTTGCAGAATCCTTAACCAAAGTTTTTCTTCTTGATTTCTTCTCTGCCTCTTCCATATCCTTATTTTTCTTCTTGGTAGTGATTGTCTTCTATGCACTTGATCTCCTTGTAGAGATTTTCTTCTTCTTTGCCTCCTCCTCCTCCCTTGCTGCTGCCATGTCCTCCTCCTCTTGAAGAGCTAATAATGCATCAGAGTCAATTAATCTTTGATCATGAGGATTGACTAACTCAACTTTCCCTTCCACTTCAATTTCAATAAGAGTGGGAAAATGAGCAGTCTTCATGGCATCCCCCAATAGCTTGGGTTGTCCTGGTTAAGTTGAGATTTGTTTGTTTCTTTGGTTCCTCAACCATGACCCCCTTTCCTTTGTCTTTTGATGTTGGGGCCTGTGTAGAGGAAGAAGGAGAAGTTGTTGTTGTTGTTGTTGTTGTTGCTACTGTTGCTGTTGTTGTTGCTGCCGCAAGATCAGAATGTTTCTTTAAGATCCTGTCCATCATTGCTTTTAATCCAGCATCAAGGACAAGACCTGTCTTGTGTGTATGTACAGGAAAAGTTTTGAATGGACCACTCTCTCGCTTTTTGACATCAGCATCTTTGGGTTGGGAGGAGGTGGCCAATGTTGGCATTGCCTGTAGCAATAGCTACTCCATTCTGTCTTGTTTCTGGATCAAGAGTTGGATATTGACTTTTATGGCTTGAAGTCAACTGTCAGTCTTGGACTTATCTTTGATTAATGTATCAATTGCAGTGACAGTCCTCCTTGGCAAGTGTCCTTCATAGCACCTTCTTATTTTATTTGTCTCCAACTCCATCATTTCCTTCATTTTCTGCACTGCACCATTTATGCCAATAACCAAGAAGTGGTGAAACTTTGTATGTTTCTTATCCACCTTGGTTACCTCTTCAAGAACATCGTTGAGTGTTGGTGCAGCTGTAGTGGACCCTATGTTTGTGACATAGTTTTTCCTTAATTAGGCGACTACATCTTCCAGAGTGTTGGTATATATGGCATCAAGCCATTCATCAACATTTTGCTCTGGAGCTTCGTCAGGCACAGGTTCATTTGCAAGTTGTGTCTTCAATGCAGAAATGTGGTCTTGTATTTGTTGTAGACCATATAACAGTTCTTGTAAGCTGGTTTCAGCAGGTTGTAAAAATATACCTGCTGAAAATTTCTCTCTTTTCTTTTATTCAAGGATCTCATCCTTGCTCACACCCTTTCCTTTTGCCTAGGGTTGGGCACCCAGCTTCTCTTGCTCTCCTTTTTCCAAGCTATCTAAAGCTTAACTCTCTTGTATATTTGTATTCTCTCCTTTTTCCAGGACAGGAGCCTGACTCTCACTAGTTATTCTCACAGCCGCACTCATTTGGATAGGTGCACTCTGTCCTACAGAAGTGGGGGTTTGAGAAGTGCTTGTGATAGCATGGATAGGGGGTTCCCTTTGTCTATCTTGGGCTAGGGATCTATCCATGGAATATGTTTGAGAGCTTGTCTCGATTATTGGCTCCTCTTGGGAAAAATCAAGAGAATCTATCATTGTAATATCAAAAGAATCAATAGTGGGAGAAAGAGGAAAAAAATGTACAGTTTGGAGTGTTGGCTATTCCTTAGATATCAAAAATTGAGGAACATCAATGGATGACTCTGGGTGTGCATTCCTTGTGTCACTCTTTTCTTTTATTATCTATCTATTTGGTTCCTCTTGTTGGTGAACAAGAGTTTGTGCAGACTCTGTATAGTGTGTTCCTGGTTGGGAACTGTCTTCATTGTCAGCATCCTTTTGGGAGGATGGTGACAGTTCACTGTTTTTCCTTATAACCTCCATTTCCTTTTAAGAAGCAACGGATTGCTTTGGGCTAAGGGTGATTACTCTCTTCTTTCTCTGAAATGGAACTTCAACTTCTGGTTCTCCCTCATCCTCACTGACTCCGTCAATTATTTTGCTTTTAAGTGGGAGTTTTGTGATGGTCTTTGGTTTTGCAACCACAGTCTTTTGAGAAACTGTGGAGGGGGCTATTGACTGTTGTTGTGAAGTGGTTGGAGGATAAACAGGGATTGGATTCTCAGTATCCTCAAAAAATTGCAAAGAGTAAAGATTTGGAAGCCTATCAATAAGAGTAGATCTCATGATAGGAGGGAAAAATAAAGGGACTTTTACCTTCGCAGATTTATGCTTCACATCAGTAAAAATTCTTTTACTCTGCAAAACAGTTGGTAAAACTTGCATGCCAGTAATATCAAGGTTAGGGATTAGATAATAAGCAATCATCATCAAAAACTTAGAATAATAAATTTTATTTTTACTGGTTTTAAGTTTTATCAACAAATTTTGAAAAATTAAAAGCCCAATGTTAAGATGTCTATCATACAACACACTAAAAGCAATTTGTTGTGTGAGTGTAGTGATAGCATCATAGCCACTGAATTTTGAAGAGAATGTTTTAGTTATTATATCAAAAAATAATGACGACTCTTGCCTGAGATGGGGTCTTGTGATAGACCCAACAGAACTAATTTCAGCAGAATAGTGTAAATTTTTAAATATGGAAAAAATTTCTTCATCAGAGGCAAGAAAGTCATAGTTTTCATGAACAGGTAAATGTAAAGTATTATTTACAACGGTATGATCTACAGTATAAACAATGTTAGCATACCTGAAACTTACCATAGGAGAGTCAGCGTTCTCATCCTGGATGGTGGTAGTGGACCAGACAGCTGTGACAACCTCAGCGACTTGGACGGGAGCTTCGTAAATGGCATATGACAGAGTGGAGTTTTGAAGGAAATTCACAAAGGGGTGGTACTGGGCTTCAAAGACATACCACCCCTGCATGGTTTGTCACCCCTGCATGGTTTGTCTTGATGATATCAAAGTCTCCCAACTTGAAAACTACAGTTTTAGCGGCCATTTGAAGAGATCTGTGAACTTTGAAGAAACTTGAAAAAGGATTAAATTGTAGAGTATTTGCAGAGAGAAAATACTTTTAGAGCTTTAAGTGTTTGTGATTGCAAGGATGTTTGAAATTTGTTTTATCAATTTGTTTGAAACGTTTGCAATTCTTAAAGATAGTGAACCGTTTTTGATCGTGGGTATGGGTAACTACCAGTTTACCCCCGATCAGAGATTTCCCTAGTCTATCGTATGTTCACTTGTAAGAGATTAGAACAGAATTAGTCTCCGATAGTTTTAACTATCGGGGACTAATTAGTCTCTGATAGTGTTAACTATCGGGGACTAAGGTAGTCTCTGATAGTTTTAACTATTGGGGACTAATTAGTTTTCAATAGTTCAATTCTTAATTCAATCAGGGACGAATTAAAAACAATTATCAAGGACTAAAATAGTCTCTTACTCACTCTAGCTCATATTTTTCAATAATCAATCTTTTTGATTATTAGTTTCTTAAAATTTCTGGTAATTCATAACAGCTTCATATTTTTCCAGAATTAAGATTCTAGCTTCTAAAGATCTGTTCACAAGAACAGCTGCAACCTAGAAACTTAATTCTAGTTTCTCACAACTAAACAACTTGTTTTCTTAGATCTTAATCAAGTTTTAGAGACATAGTTCAACATTCCTAATTCATAGACTAATCTAGTAAATGTAGATTCATCTAAAGGTTTTGTGAATATGTCTGCAAGTTGTTTATCAGTTGTAACCCAGTGTAATTCGATATTACCTTCACTTACATGTTCTCTTATAAAGTGATATCTAATATCTATGTGTTTTGTTCTTGAATGTTGCACTGAATTTTCTGTTATTGCTATGGCACTAGTATTATCACAATAAATAGGAATTTTGGATAATGACATACCATAGTCTAGGAGTTAATTTTTAATCCATAGGAATTGAGCACAGCAACTCCCAGCTATGATGTATTCAGCTTCTGCTGTTGAAGTAGAAACCGAATTTTGTTTCTTGCTAAACCAAGAAACAAGTCTGCCTCTAAGAAGTTGGCAGCTTCCACTTGTGCTTTTCCTATGAGGCTTGCAACCTGCATAGTCAGCATCTGAATAACCGATTAGTTTAAAATCAGATTCTTTGGGATACCACAAACCAAGATTTGGAGTACCTTTTAGATATCTGAGTATTTTTTTTACAGAAATCAAATGTGACTCTCTAAGGTCAGCTTGAAATCTAGCACATAAACATATAGCAAACATTATATCAGGTCTACTTGCAGTTAGATATAAAAGAGAGCCTATCATTCCTCTAAAGCTAGTAATATCAACTTTCTTTCCTTTTAAATCCTTATCTAGCTTAGTGGAAGTAGGCATGGGTGTTTTTGCAGATGCACAATCAACTAAATCATATTTTCTCAATAAGTCCTTGATATATTTGGACTAACTGATAAAAATTCCATTAGTTGATTGTTTTATTGGCAAACCTAAGAAAAATGTTAATTCTCCCATCATACTTATTTCATATCTAGACTGCATGAGCTTTGAAAATTTTATGCAAAGTTTCTCATTTGTAGAACCAAATATAATATCATCTACATATATTTGCACCAATATAATGTCAAAGTCTTGCTTTCTATAAAATAAGGTTTTATCTATGATACTTCTAATGAATTTATTTTCAAGTAAAAATTGAGATAAAGTATCATACCAGGCTCTTAGTGTTTGTTTTAAGTCATAAAGTGCTTTGTCTAACCTGTATACGTGATTTGGAAACTTGGAATCCACGAAACCTGGTGGTTGTTGAACATAAACTTCCTCTTCCAATTTTCCATTCAGGAAAGCACTCTTGACATCCATCTGGTACACCTTGAAGTTTTTGTAGGCTGCATATGCCAAGAAAATTCTTATCGCTTCAAGTCTTACTACTGGTGCAAAAGTCTTATCATAGTCTATTCCTTCTTCTTGAGAATATCCTTTTGCAACCAGTCTTGCTTTATTTCTTGTAATTGTACCAGCTTCATCCAATTTATTTCTGAAGACCCATTTGGCACCGATGATTGATCTATTCCTTGGTTTGGGTACTAGTCTCCAGACTTTATTTCGAGTGAATTGGTTTAATTCCTCTTGCATGGTTAATATCCAGTCAGGATCTTAAAGTGTTTCCTCAATTTTCTTTGGCTCAATCTTTGAAAGAAAACTAATATATAAACATTCATTCTGAGTTGCACTTCTGGTCTTGACTCCATCCTCTATATTTCCAATGATCAAATCTGGTGTGTGGTCTCTTAACCATGGAATTGCATGAGGCAAATTTGATCTGGAAGTTGAGGCTTTATTTTCTAGATTGATGTTGTCCAATCTAGCTTCGTGATTAGTGATTGCTCCCCCTAAACCATTGACTTCTACATTATTAGCTCCCCTTGAGCTGTATATCTCTATAATCTCTGGTGTCAAGATAGTCTCAGTTTGTGCATCAGTGTTACTAGTCCCTGGCGAGTCATTATTTTCTGTTGAAATACTGATTTCACCAGTTTCTTATGTTTCTTTTAACTTAGGAACTTCATGCACAATTGTTAACTCCCCCTCAATTACGTAGGGATCGTTACTATCTTGGAGTTCATCATTATTCTCTTATGGATATTCCCATGCAACCAATTCATTCTCAAAACTGAGAGGTTCATGCAATCCTTGTCCAATCATTCCTGGAATCTTTTTATCATCAAACACGACTTGTATTGATTCCACAATGACCTTTGTTCTTAGATTATATACTATGTATGCTTTACTTGACAGAGAATAACCTAAGAAGATTGTTTCATCAGACTTAGTGTCAAACTTTCCTCTTATCTCTGATGAATCTCTCAATACAAAGCATTTACAACCAAACACATGTAAAAACTTGAGAGTTGGTTTTCTCCCAGTCATTAATTCGTAAGGTGTTTTGTTGTATACTTTGTTTATCAAGGATCTATTCTGTATAAAGCAAGCAGTGCTTATAGCTTCCTTCCAAAAATAGGTGGGAAGCTTAGCCTCTTGTAACATAGTCCTTGCTGCTTCAATAAAGATTCTATTTTTTCTCTCAACAACTCCATTTTGTTAAGGGGTTCTTGGAGTTGAGAATTGATGAGTTATTCCCTTTTCAGTGCAGAATTCAATAACTTGGGAATTCTTGAATTCTGTTCCCCTATCGTTCCTTATTACCCTTACTGTTTTTCCTGACTCAGTTTCTATGTTTTTGATATGATCAATTATCAACTGAGCAGCTTCATCTTTTGTAAAGAGGTATTTTACCCAAGTATACCTCGTGTGATCATCCACTATAACCAATGCATATCTATTTCTTAAGATAGATATCACATTCACTTGACCAAATAAATCCATGTGTAACAACTGTAATGGGTCAGTGATTGATGTTGCTGGTTTGCTTTTGAATGATACACTTTTTTGTTTCCTTTTCTGGCATGCATCACATAGTCCATCTTGTGTAAATTCCAATTGTGGAATGCCAGCTACTAAACCTTTCCTCACAAGCTTGTTGATATTCTTGAAATTCAAGTGAGAAAGCTTCTTATGCCAAAGCCAACTTTCATCAGTTGAAGCTTTGCTGTAGAGACATGTGATTTAATCAGATGAAGAAATGAGATTTGTAACATACAAATTTCCTTTTCTTTTCCCTGTCAATATCACATTCTCAGATTCTTTGTCACTTACCAAGCATTGGTCTTCTTTAAAGATGACATTGAATCCTTTATCACATAGTTGACTCACACTTAGTAAATTGTGCTTTAAGCCGTCAACCAGTGCTACTTCTGTGAAGATGACATCTCCATGTTCAACATTGCCATCTCCCCTCGTATGGCCTTTGTTGTCATCTCCAAAAGTGACTTTAGGGCCAATTTTCTCTTCATATTGTTTCATCAGGGACTTATCTCCTGTCATGTGCCTTGAACAACCACTGTCCAAGTACCATGATCTCTTCTTTTTGCCTTGCACGGTAGAGAGTAACTAGTTTGAGTTTTTTGGGACCCAGACTTTCTTGGATCCTCTCTCACTAGTTGTAGACTCAAGATTTGACTCAGATTGAGTTGATTGTCTTTTAACAGTTTTGACTTTAATTGGACAATCATTAGTCTTGCTACCTTTTTGTGAGAGACTACCAAGCTTGGTATTTTCATTGTTAATGCAAAGAAGATCTAACCTTTTTACAGGTGATTTATCTTTTATATTCTTTCAAAATGCAGTCTCGATTATAGAAATTTTATTTTTGCTCCTACAGTTAACAACTATGTGATTGGGGTTACCACATACATGACATGTCTTTCTAGTAGCATCAGACATTTTAGCATAATTTGTATGTTTATTAATGCCTATTTTTCCATTCCTATTTTTCTTCTTTTTACTTAACTCTACTGATTTTTCAGCCTTTTTATCTAGAAGCTTTTCCAGTGTTTTACTTAATTGTGTCTTTATCATGAACCCAATATTTAATCTTTTCTTTTCATTCTTCTCAACAACATTCACTGTCATTTGATCAATTTCTTTTAATTGTGTTTATTTAATTGTGTTTTGCAGTGATTTGTTGTTCTTGAGTGTTAATGAATTTGGGTTCAATAACAGGTGAGACAAAATTAATTCTTTTTATAAAATTTGGCTTACTAGTTGAGGAGTTCGCAGCTTCGACTAGATCATCTAAATCTGAACTCTTGTCTAGATTTTCATCATAACCTAGTCCAGATTTTTGACTTACTGTTTGACACTCTACCAAGTCTGTTAATCTTTTAGAGGAAGTATTCCACTGTTTAATCTTAGCTTGAGCCATTTCAAGTTGCTCTACTAAGTAATATTCCCTCTTTTTCAAAGCATCAATCATATGATGAGCTTTGTTCAAGTCAGACTTGATGGTATCAAACTGTGTCAATCTCTTTTCAAGAAATTTGTTTCTTTTCAAGAAAATGTCACGTGATTCTTTCACATTGGTATGTTCAATAGTTAAAGACCTAAAACTAACATGCAAATCAGACATATAATTTTGTATGCTTTCAATACTAGATGTATCAAGTAAATCAAGCACATTAAAATTTTGATTTGCATCACATACTTTTTGTTTTCCCAGTGAGATGGCCTTGAACTTGTAGAAGGGGGGTTGAATACAAGTTCTTACAATTTCTTTCGAATTCCTGTTCTTTAAGAAATTAACTTTCTGCGGAATATAAAGAACAAGATCAAAACTTTATAAACAATTGTTTTTATTGATTTAACAATTGATTACAAGTTTTCTAACAATCAAAACAAGCTTTGATCGTCAGCTTCTATTCTGTGTATCTAGAAAAATACAACACTTTCAATTCTCTCTATCTATACACACATACACAGCTTCGTATTACTATTCTGTAATTTATAATTACAGCTTCTAAAACTAAGTTATCAAAAACCTAGCTTCCTAATTCAAATCAAATACAATCTTTCCAATTGAAAGATTTCTAACAAGTTTCCTTGTCAGCTACGTCTTCAATAAAGTCTACATGTGCATGGAAGACTTTCCTTCTTTGATTTGAACTCTAATTCCATCAGTGATTAAGTCTTCGACTAATCTCCGATAGCTTCTTTAATTAGTCTCTGATCACTTCGAGTAATCTCCGATGCTTTACATCAAGTAATCTCTGATGCTTTACCTCGAGTAATCTCCGATGCTTTGGCTTTAGTCTCTGGTGACGTCAGCTTTTAATCTCCGAGGTATTGTTTTAATCTCTGATGACGTCAGTATTAATCTCTGACTCTTTAGTTACAATCCCCGATGACGTAAGCTTTAATCTCCGATGACCAATCCTTCAATCTCCGATGAACAAAACATTTTAATCTCCGATGAAGGATTCTTCAATCTCCGATGGGCAAAGTCTAATCACTGATGAACAAAACTTTACTCTCTGATGGACTTTTCTCTTAACCTCCGACAAGCCAAAATCAATCTCCGAAAGACTAATTAATTTAAACAACTTGTTGAACAAACTCAACAAGTATTCCAGCAGTACATACAAAAGAAATGAACCTATCTCTTTATTATAATGACTAATTTACAAACAAGAGATACTACTGCTAGCTACAAAACTAAAGTGTTACAAACCAACACTTTTCTGTACATTTGTATTCCTAAGTATTCTAAAGACAATCATCATCAAATGTTCATAAAACCTAACAATCTCCCCCTAATTATGAATATCAGAATGATAAGCATAATTTCAAGGTTGATGATGATGTCAAAACTCAACTATCAAAATTTACTTAGAAAAAGAATAAAGAATAATAAAATTACAAATGTACCTGAATTCAAGATCTTTGATCTATCATTCAGCTTCTCTCCCCCTGGATAATTTACCCAGCTTCTCCAAGATTTAAACAAACCTTGGCTACACTGAATAATACATTCAGCTGCTCCAAGAGTAACTCTGGCTACCCAAGACTATGTCTGGCTTCAAACTTCTCCAAGAATAATTCCTTCAATATTTACACAACTTCTATTTGTTCACTCCCTCCTTTTCAATTCCTTGAAATACTTCAACCTTTCCTCTAATAACCTCTTCAATTCCACCTCACTTGGTCCTTCTGTATTTCTTAATAGTCTTATAAAATCTTCAACATTCCTCTCTGTTAATCGATCTAAATCTCTATCATATTGAAAGAAGATTTTATGGTCATGAATATTTTCATACCATATCCCAAGTGGTTCAGATTCCACCATGTAGAGTTTTCCCTTGAAACTTAATGGTGGCTCTCTTACTGCAGACTTTTGACTTGAAGAACTGACCACATTGTCCTTTGCAGAAGGCTTCCTTGAAGAGATAGGTTGTGGTTTAAGAATTTCAGGTACAGGAATTATGGCAGTTTCCTTATCCTCAATTTCCTTTGCAGGTTTCTGGACTAAGGGCTTCCTTCTTGACTTTCTTTCTGCTTCTTCCATCTCTTTAATTTTCTTTTTCGTAATGGCTGCCTTCTGTGCACTTGATCTTCTAGTTGAAGTTTTCTTCTTCTTTGCCTCCTCCTCCTCCCTTGCTACTGCCATGTCCTCCTCTTGAAGTTTCTGAGCTAATAATGCATCAGAATCTATTAATCTTTGATCACAAGGATTGACTAACTCAACTTTCCCTTCCACTTCAATTTCAATAGGAGTAGGAAAGTGAGCAGTCTTCATGGCATCCCCCAACAGCTTAGGTTGTCCTGGTTGAGTTGAAATCTTTTTCTTTGGTTCCTCAACCATGACTCCCTTGCCTTTGTCTTTTGATTTTGGGGCTTGTGCAAAGGAAGAAGAAAAAGTTGCTGTTGTTGCTGTTGTTGAAATTGTTGTTGTTGCTGTTTCTAGATCCGAATGTTTCTTTAGGATCCTGTCCAACATTGATTGCAATTCTGCATCAAGGACAGGACCTAACTTTTGCTTTTGTACAGGAGGAACATTAGATGGACCACTCTCCCCCTTTTTGACATCAGCATCTTTGGGTTGAGAAGAGGTGGTCAAATTTGGAATTGCCTGCATTAATAGCTGTTCCATTCGGTCTTGTTTTTGGAGAAGGAGATTGACATTTGATTCTAGGGCTTGAAGTCTACTGTCAGTTTTGGACTTTTCTTTGATAAGAGAATCTATTGCAGTGATTGTCCTCCGTGGCAAGTGTCCTTCATAACTCCGTCGAATTTTATCTGTCTCAATCTCCATCTGCTGCTTGATTTCCTTGACTGCTGCATTAATTCCAATAACCAAAAAGTGGTGAAACTTGGTATGTTTCTTGTCCACTTTGGTTATCTCTTCTAGTATGGTCTTGGAAGTTGGTGCAGCTGCTGTTGACCCAATGTTGGTCACATAATCCTGCCTTAGTTGAGCAGCTGCATCCTCCAGAGAATTGATGAACTGTGCATCAAGCCACTCGTCCACATTCTCGGCTTCAGTTTCTTCAGGAACAGGTTCATTTGCCATGGATGTCTTTAATGCAGATATGTGATCTTGAGATTGTTGAAGACCATAAAGGATCTCAAAATCTGCCTTTGACATGTCAGAGATAACTTGTAATGTGGCATCCCCTATCCTGGAGCTTCCCCCAATTTTCTCTGTTGAAGGTAACTGTTGAGCAGAGGAAGTTAGGGCTGCTGGTGTGGTGGATGTCTTAACAGGTTTTAAAAAATCACCCGCTGAGAATTTCTCTCTTTTATTTTCTTCAAGGATCTCATCCTTGCTCACACCCTCTCCTTTTGCCTGGGGTTGGGCACCCAGCTTCTCATGCTCTCTTTTTTCCAAGCTTTCTAAAGCTTGACTCTCTTTTATATGTATGTGCTCTCCTTTTTCCAGATCAGGAGCCTGACTCTCACTATTTATTCTCACAGCCTCACTCATTTTGATGGTGTCACTCTTTCCTACAGAAGTGGGGGTTTGAGAATTGCTTGTGACAGCATGGATAGGGGGTGCCCTTTGTTTATCTTGGGCTAGGGATCTATCCATGGAAAATGTGTGAGAGCTTGTCTCGATTATTAGCTCATCTTGGGAAAAATCAAGAGAATCAATTATTTGTGTGTCAAAAGAATCAAGAATGGGAGAAAAAGGAGAAGAATGTACAGTGGGGAGTGTTGGCTGTTCCTCAGAAATTAAAAATTAAGGAACATCAATTGGAGACTCTGTGTGTGCACTACTTGTGTCACTCTTTTCTTTTGTATTCTCTCTATTTGGTTCCTCTTGGCCGTGACCAAGAGTTTGTGCAGACTCTGTAACAGGTGTCCCTGGTTGAGGACTATCTTCAATGTCAATATCCTTTTGGGAGGACAATGACAGTTTACTGTCTTTCCTTATAACCTCCATGGCCTTTTGAGAGACCATGGATTGTCTTTGTCTAAGGGTGACAAGTCTCTTCTTTCTCTGAGGTGCCACCTCAGCTTCTTGTTCTCCCTCAGCCTCACTTACTCCCTCAATTATTTTTCTTTTTATTGGGAGCTTTGTGGCTTTTCTGGTATATGCAACCATAGTCTTTTGGGAGACTGTGGAGGGGGCTTTGGATTGTGATTGAGAAGTTGTTGGGGGATTAGATGGTGTTTGTGTTGTATCCCCAAAGAATTGCAAAGAATATGTGGTTATAAGAGTGTCAATGAGAAAGTTTCTCATGACAGTAGGATAGTAAAGAGGTACATTTATCTTTGCTTCATTCTTCTTTAAATCACTGACTACTCTTTTAGTCTGCAAAACTGTAGGAACAACTTGCATACTAGCAATGTTAAGGTTAGGTAATAAATGATTTGCAATCATCATTAAAAACCTAGCATAATAAATTTTAGTTTTGTTGCCAGTTTTAAGTTTGTCCATCAAGTTTTGCAAAATCAAAAGCCCTAAGTTAATATGCCTATCATATAACACACTATATGCAATTTGTTGTGAAATAGTGGTGATGGCATCATATCCACTGCATTTTGAAGTAAAGGCTTTTGTAATAATGTCAAAGAACAATGACCACTCTGACCTAAGATGGGGACGTGTGATGGTCCCAACAGAACTTATTTCAGTATTATAGTTTAATTCCTTAAACATACCTATAAGTTCTTCATCAGAGGCAAGGGGGTCATAGTTTTCCCTTATGGGTAAATGAAGTGCATTATTAACAATGGTATGAGTAATAATATATTCTTTGTTTTCATACCTGAAACTTACCTATGGAGATTCATCACTTTTGTCAGTGATTGTTGCAGTGCTCCACATGGTTGAGATTACTTCTGCAGCTTGGATGGGAGCTACATAAATGGCGTATTGTAGTGGAGAGTTCTTGAGGAAATCCACAAAGGGGTAGTATTTTGCTTCGAAATCATATTTATCAGCCACCCCTGCATGGTTAGTTTTGATGAAATCGAACTTACCAAACTTGAAGCACACTGTTTTTGCCGCCATTGGAGAAATCTGTAGACTTGTAAGGAAAGCTCAAAGAGAGATTAAATTGCAGAGAATTTGAGAGAGAAATCAAATTTCAGAGTTTGATAATTATGAATACAAACGTGTTTGAAATTACTTTTATTAAAGTATGAGAGACGTTTGCTATTCAAGGATCATGGGTACCTACCAATTTACCCTCTTTCAGAGATTGCCCTAATCTCTGATTGATCCATGTGATAAGAGATTGACCCGATTAGTCTCTGATGTAGTAATTACTCATCGGGGACTAAAATAATCTCCGATGTTATAAATGAATGTATCGGGGATTAGTCGAGTCTCCGATGAAATAACTCATCAGGGACTAAAATAATCTCCGATGTTATAAATGTACGCATCGGGGATTAGGACATTCTCCGATGTTGTAATTTTTTTTTATCTATCGGGGATTAATTAAAATACACATCGGGGAATAATCGAGTCTCCGATGAAGTAATTTTAACTGATCGGGGATTAGTTAAACTACTCATCGGGGATTAATCCTTTAATCTCTTATCATACTTTTTCTCAGGGACTTAATCCCTGCTTCAGTTTTATCTTTCAAAAACTTTTCCAACAATCATATTAATGATTATTAGCTACATTTTTCTGTTTTATCAAATTTAAAACAGCTTCTTTTTCCAGAATTAATTATTCTAGCTTCATCAAAAAATCTGTTTAATTATAAACAGCTACAATCCAGAAATTTAATTCTAGCTTCTAAAAATCTGTTCAAAGGAACAGCTGCAATCTAGAAATTTAATTCTAGCTTCTAAAAATCTGTTAACAGGAACAGCTACAATCTAGAAATTTAATTCTAGCTTCATGCAACTGTTAAACAACTTGAAAGTTTAAAACTTAATTTTTAGAACCATAATTCAACATTCCTAGTTCAGAAACTAGTCTGTTGAATGTAGATTCATCCAATGGTTTTGTAAAAATATCTGCAAGTTGTTTATCAGTTGCAACCCAGTGTAATTCAATATTTCCTTCACTAACATGTTCCCTAATGAAGTGATATCGAATATCTATGTGTTTGGTTCTTGAATGTTGCACTGGATTTTCATTTATGGCTATGGCACTAGTATTATCACAATAAATTGGAATTTTGGTTAGTGTCATACCATAATCTAGGAGTTGATTTTTGATCCACAAGATCTGTGCACAACAACTCCCAACTGCGATGTATTCAGCTTCTGCTATTGAAGTAGAAACTGAATTTTGTTTCTTGCTAAACCAAGAAACAAGTCTGCCTCCAAGTAGTTGGCAGCTTCCACTTGTGCTTTTTCTGTCAAGCTTACACCCTGCATAATCAGCATCTGAATAGCCAATTAGTTTAAAGTCAGATTCTTTAGGATACCACAATCCAAGGTTTGGGGTACCCTTTAGATATCTGAGTATTCTTTTTACAGCAATCAAATGTGACTCTCTAGGGTCAGCTTGAAATCTAGCACACAAGCATGTAGCAAACATTATATCAGGTCTACTTGCAGTTAGATATAAAAGAGAGCCTATCATTCCTCTATAACTAGTAATATCAATTTTCTTTCCTTTTAAATCCTTGTCTAGTTTAGTGGAAGTAGGCATGGGTGCTTTTGCAGATGTACAATCAACTAAGTCATATTTTCTCAATAAGTCCTTGACATACTTGGACTGACTGATAAATATTCCATCAGTTGATTGTTTTATTTGCAAACCTAAGAAAAATGTTAATTCTCCCATCATACTCATTTCATATCTAGACTGCATAAGTTTTGAGAATTTTTCACAAAGCTTCTCATTCGTAGACCCAAATATAATATCATCTACATATATTTGCACCAAAATAATATCAGAGCCTTGCTTTCTATAAAATAAAGTTTTATCTATGATACCTCTAATAAATTTATTTTCAAGTAAAAACTGGGATAGAGTATCATACCAGGCTCTTGGTGCTTGTTTCAAGCCATAAAGTGCTTTGTCTAATTTGTAGACATGATTTGGAAATTTGGAGTCTATGAAACCTGGGGGTTGGCAAACATAGACTTCCTCTTCCAATTTTCCATTTAAGAAAGCACTTTTGACATCCATCTGGTACACCTTGAAGTTCTTGTAGGCTGCATATGCCAGGAATATTCTGATTGCTTCAAGTCTTGCTACTGGTGCAAAAGTTTCATCATAATCTATTCCTTCTTCTTGAGAATATCCTTTTGCAACCAGTCTTGCTTTGTTCCTTGTTATTGTACCAGCTTCATCTAATTTGTTTCTGAAGACCCACTTGGCACCAATGATTGATCTATTCCTTGGTTTGGGTACCAGTCTCCAGACTTTGTTTCGAGTGAATTGGTTTAATTCTTCTTGCATGGCAATTATCCAATCAGGATCTTGAAGTGCTTCCTCAATTTTCTTTGGTTCAATCTTTGATAGAAAACTGAGGTACAAACATTCATTTTGTGTTGCACTTCTAGTCCTAACTCCATCCTCAATATTTCCAATGATCAAATCTGTTGTGTGGTCTCTCAACCATGGTCTAGGTTTTGGTAGATTTGATCTTGAACTAGAGGCTTCATTTTCTAGATTGATAAGATTCAATCCAGCTTCATGAGCAGAGTTTGCTCCCCCTAAACTATTGATCTCTTCTTCATTAACTCCCCCTGAGTTAGATATCTCAATAGTCTCTGTGTGTGCATCAGGGATACTATTCTCTGATGTATCATTAGTCTCCGATGGAGAATTAATGTCATCAGTGACTTGTGTTTCATTTTGTTCCAGTACTCTAGTCTTTGATAATACACCAGTCCTTGGTACTTCATGCACAACAGTCAACTCTCCCTCAATTAAAGAGGAATCATTGTTGTTTTGGGGATTTTCAGCATTCTCTGTTGGATATTCCCATGCATCCAATTCATTCTCAAAACTGAGAGGTTCATGCAATCCTTGACCAAGCATTCCTGGAATCTTTCCATCATCAAATGCAACTTGAATGGATTCCACAATGACCTTGGTTCTTAAGTTATAAACTCTATATGCTTTGCTTGACAGAGAATAACCTAAGAAGATTGCTTCATCAGATTTATTGTCAAATTTTCCTCTTGTCTCTAATGAATCTCTCAGTACAAAGCACTTACAACCAAACACATGTAAAAACTTGAGAGTTGGTTTTCTCCCAGTCATTAACTCATATGGTGTTTTGTTGTAGGCTTTGTTTATCAAGGACCTGTTTTGTGTAAAACATGCAGTGCTTATAGCTTCCTCCCAAAAATAGGTAGGAAGCTTAGCCTCTTGCAACATGGTCCTTGCTGCTTCAATGAGGGTTCTATTTTTCCTCTCAACAACTCCATTTTGTTGAGGAGTTCTAGGTGCAGAGAATTGATGAGTAATTCCTTTCTCAGTGCAGAATTCAATTACTTGGGAATTTTTGAATTCTGTTCCTCTGTCACTTCTTATTACTCTCACTGTTTTTCCTGACTCAGTTTCTATTTTCTTGACATGATCAATAATTAACTGAGCAACTTCATTCTTTGCAAAGAGGTATTTTACCCAAGTATACCTTGTGTGATCATCAACAATTACCAGTGCATATCTATTCCTTAATATAGACATCACATTCACTTGACCAAATAAATCCATATGGAGAAGTTGTAAAGGATCAGTGATTGATGTTGCTGGTTTGTTTTTGAATGATACACTTCTTTGCTTTCCTTTCTGGCATGCATCACACAATCCATCTTGTGTAAATTCCAATTGTGGAATGCCAGCTACCAATCCTTTCCTCACAAGACTATTGATATTCTTGAAATTCAAGTGGGAAAGCTTCTTATGCCAAAGCCAACTCTCATCAATTGAAGCTTTGCTATATAGACATGTGATTTGATCAGTTGAAGAAATGAGATTTGCAATGTACAAATTCCCTTTTCTTTTTCCTGTCAAAATCACAGTCCCTGATTCTTTGTCACTCACTAAGCATTGATCTTCTTTAAAAGTGATATTGAATCCTTTATCACATAGTTGACTCACACTTAGTAGATTGTGCTTTAAGCCGTCAACCAGTGCTACTTCTGTGAAGATGACATCTCCATGTTCAACAGATCCATATCCTCTTGTATGGCCTTTGCTGTCATCTCCAAAAGTGACTCTTGGGCCACTTCTCTCTTCATACTGTTTTAGCAGGGACTTATCTCCAGTCATGTGCCTTGAACAACCACTGTCCAAGTACCATGATTTCTTCTTTTTGCCCTGCACAGTAGAGAGAACTAGTTTGAGATTTTTGGGACCCAAATCTTCTTGAGTCCTTTCTCACTAGCTGCAGTTTCAAGACTTGACTCAGAATAAGTCGATTGCCTCTTTCCATGTTTGATTTTAATTGGGCAATTTACAGTCTTGCTACTGGTGTTTGTGAGACTACTTGACTTTGATTTATTATTTTCTATGCAAAGATTACTTGACCTTTTTACAGGTGATTTATCTTTTATTGTTTTTGAGTTAGCAGTCTCAACCATAGGAATTTTATTTCTGCTCCTACAGTGCATAGCTATGTGATTTGGATTACCACATACATGACATGTTTTTCTAGGAGCATCAGGCATTGAAACATAGTTAGTATATTTGTTAATGCCTAACTTGCCATTCCTATTTTTCTTATTTCTGTTTGATTCCACAACTTTTTCAGCCTTTTGTATTGGAACAATTTCCAATTTCTTTATTAACTGTTTCTTTGTCATAAACCCAATATTTAAATGTTTGATTTCATTCTTCTCAACAATATTCACTGTCTTTTGATTAAAACTTGTTTTTTTCAGTGTTTTGTTGATCTTGAGTGTTAATAAATCTGGGTTCATGAACAGGAGATACAAAGTTAATTTTTCTATCAGCTTTAGGCTTTTCAGTTGTGGACTCAACAGCTTCAAAATGATCAATTAAATCTGAACTACTATCAAGATTTTCATCATAACCTAGTCCAGATTTTTGACCTATAGTTTGATATTCTACCAAGTCTTTTAACTTTTTAGAGGAAGTATTCCACAGTTTAATCTTAGCTTGAGCAATTTCAAGTTGCTCTACTAAGTAATATTCCCTCTTTTTCAAAGCATCAATCATGTGATGTGCTTTGTTTAAATCAGACTTGATAGCATCAAACTGTGCCAATCTCTCTTCAAGAAAATTGTTTCTTTTTAAGAGATTGTCACGTGATTCTTTTACATTGGTATGTTCTATAGTTAAAGACCTAAAACTGACATGCAAATCAGATATATCTTTTTGCATGCTTTCAATGCTAGATGTATCAAGTAAATTAAGCACGTTAAAATTCTGATTTGCATAACATACCTTTGCAGAATCACTTGACTCGTCACTACGAGCCATTAGGGCAAAGTTGACAACTTCTTCATCAGAGTCGCTGTCAATCCAATCCTTTCCCTCAGTAATCAAGGCTTTGCTTTTGGATTTAGCTTTCTTGTCAGCAAAGTCCTTCCTTGATTTTTCATCCTTAGATCTATCATTAGATCTATGCTTCTTGCACTCATTGGCAAAGTGCCCTAACCCATCGCAATTGTAGCATCTTATTTTCTTTAAGTCGAAGGTGATTTTTTGACCTTCTCGCTTAGGGTTAGGTTTTCTTGATGACTTCCTTCCTTTTCTGCTAGCCCTAAATTTCTTAAACTGTTTAACCATGAATGCCATGAATTCTTCCATGTCATCATCGGTATCCAGTTCATCCTCATTATCAGTCAAGCTAGCATTAGAGGATTCATCATCAAGCTTCTCTTGAGACTTGTTTGTCTCAACCATCAACGCAGCTCCTTTATCTCTTCCATGCATGCGCTGTCTTTGCTCTACTTCAAGTTCATATGTCTTTAAGTTTCCGTAGAGCCTATCCAATGTGAGGGTTTCCATATCATGAGCCTCCCTAACTGCAGTAGTCTTTGGATCCCAACTAGGAGGGAGAGCTCTCATGAACTTGGTATTGATATCTTCATTATCATATGTCTTACCAAGTATGGTCAAGTCATTAAGCAAAGAATTGAACCTGTCATAGATTGACGTGATTGGTTCATTAGGCTTTGCTTGAAAGAACTCATACTGTTGAGTCAACAGTGAACGTCTGTTCTTTCTGACTTGATCAGTCCCCTCACATAGGACCTTGATAGTGTCCCAGACTTGTTTAGATGTCGTGCAATTGATGACGCTATTGAACATATGTTTGTCTATTCCATTATAGAGTATGTTCATAACTTTAGCATCTTTTAACACTTGTAACTTGTCCTCGTTGGTATAATCACTTTCTGGTGCAAGTACAAAGTGTTCTGCGACAATAGATCCTTCGACAGTTTTTGTAGGAATAAACTTCCTGGGTAGATAAGGACCCTTCTCAATCCTATCTATGTAATCTGGATCTGTTGCTCTCAAGTGCATATATATCTTTTGTTTCCACATTGGATATTCATCCCTTTTCAAAATAGGGATCCTGGTTCCACCATCACGTCCTCCATTATACGCAATCATGTTAGAGCTGCTTGTTTCGTCATTGTTGGCCATCTCAGAATCTTGTTAATTGAGTATTTTCAATTAGAGGCTCTGATACCAATTGTTTTCCCAGTGAGATGGCCTTGAACTTGTAGAAGGGGGGTTGAATACAAGTTCTTACAATTTCTTTCGAATTCCTGTTCTTTAAGAAATTAACTTTCTGCGGAATATAAAGAACAAGATCAAAACTTTATAAACAATTGTTTTTATTGATTTAACAATTGATTACAAGTTTTCTAACAATCAAAACAAGCTTTGATCGTCAGCTTCTATTCTGTGTATCTAGAAAAATACAACACTTTCAATTCTCTCTATCTATACACACATACACAGCTTCGTATTACTATTCTGTAATTTATAATTACAGCTTCTAAAACTAAGTTATCAAAAACCTAGCTTCCTAATTCAAATCAAATACAATCTTTCCAATTGAAAGATTTCTAACAAGTTTCCTTGTCAGCTATGTTTTCAATAAAGTCTACATGTGCATGGAAGACTTTCCTTCTTTGATTTGAACTCTAATTCCATCAGTGATTAAGTCTTCGACTAATCTCCGATAGCTTCTTTAATTAGTCTCTGATCACTTCGAGTAATCTCCGATGCTTTACATCAAGTAATCTCTGATGCTTTACCTCGAGTAATCTCCGATGCTTTGGCTTTAGTCTCTGGTGACGTCAGCTTTTAATCTCCGAGGTATTGTTTTAATCTCTGATGACGTCAGCATTAATCTCTGACTCTTTAGTTACAATCCCCGATGACGTAAGCTTTAATCTCCGATGACCAATCCTTCAATCTCCGATGAACAAAACATTTTAATCTCCGATGAAGGATTCTTCAATCTCCGATGGGCAAAGTCTAATCACTGATGAACAAAACTTTACTCTCTGATGGACTTTTCCCTTAACCTCCGACAAGCCAAAATCAATCTCCGAAAGACTAATTAATTTAAACAACTTGTTGAACAAACTCAACAAGTATTCCAGCAGTACATACAAAAGAAATGAACCTATCTCTTTATTATAATGACTAATTTACAAACAAGAGATACTACTGCTAGCTACAAAACTAAAGTGTTACAAACCAACACTTTTCTGTACATTTGTATTCCTAAGTATTCTAAAGACAATCATCATCAAATGTTCATAAAACCTAACAGTTTTGTAGAATCACTTGACTCGTCACTTCGAGCCATTAGGGCAAAGTTGACAACAACTTCATCAAAGTCGCTGTCAATCCAATCCTTACCCTTAGTAATCAAGGCTTTGCTCTTTGATTTTGCTTTCTTGTCAACAAAGTCATTCCCTTTCCTTGATTTTTCTTCCTTAGATCTATCACTAAATCTCGTCTTCCTGCACTCATTGGCAAAGTGCCCTAACCCGTCACAGTTGTAACATCTTATCTTCTTTAAGTCGAAGGTGACTTTTTGACCTTCTCGTTTAGGGTTAGGTTTCCTTGATGATTTTCTTCATTTTCTGCTGGCCCTAAATTTCTTGAACTGTTTGACCATGAATGCTATGAATTCCTCTATGTCATCATCAGTATCCAGTTCATCTTCCTGATCAGTTGAGCTAGCATCAGAAGATTCCTCATCAAGCTTTTCTTGAGACTTGTTTGTCTCAACCATCAACGTAGCTCCTCTATCCTTGCCATGCATGCGTTGTCGTTGCTCTACTTCAAGTTCATATGTCTTTAAATTTCCGTAGAGTCTGTCCAGTGTGAGTGTGTCCAAGTCATGAGCCTCTCTTATAGCAGTGGTCTTTGGATCCCAACTTGGTAGGAGAGATCTCATAAACTTGGTGTTGACATCTTCATTGTCATAGAACTTTCCAAGTATTTTCAAGTCATTGAGCAAAGTGTTGAACCTGTCATAAACTGACGTTATTGGTTGACCAGGCTTTGCTTGAAAGAACTCATATTGTTGAGTCAACAATGATCTCTTGTTCTTTCGGACTTGGTTAGTCCCTTCACATAGGACTTTGATGGTGTCCCAGATTTGCTTCGATGTCATGCAATTTATGATGCTCGTGAACATATTTTTATCAATTCCATTGTTGAGTATGTTCATCACTTTAGCATCCTTCAACACTTGCAACTTGTCTTCGTTTGTATAATCACATTCTGAAGCAAGTTTAAAGTGTTCTATCACAACAGATCCATCAACGATTTTTGCAGGAATAAATTTCCTGGGTAGATAGGGACCCTTCTGAATCCTATCAATATAATCTAGATCTGTTGCTCTTAAATGTATGTACATCTTTTGTTTCCACATTGGATATTCTTCACGTTTAAGAATAGGGATCCTGGTACCTCCATCAGGACTTCCTGCATACGTCATTATGCTAGAGCTGCTTGCTTCGTCGTTGGCCATCTCTCGGAACGTATTAATTGAATAAATTCAATTACAAGCTCTGATACCAATTGTTTTCCCAGTGAGATGCCGAGAACTTGTAGAAGGGGGGGGGGGGGGGGGGGGGGTTAAATACAAGTTCTTCAAATTATTTCGATTACTTGTTCTTTAAGGAATTAAGATTTTCTTGCGGAATATAAAGAACAAGATCAAACTTATAAACAATTGCTTTATTGATTTAACAACTGATTACAAATTCTAACAATAAATTTGATCGTCAGCTTCTTCTAATTCTATTCTGTATAGTAAAGATACAAAACTATGAAAACCTATATAGCTACGAATTACAACTCTTTGTAAAAATTAATTACAGCTTCTCAAAACTTAAGTTACAATCCAACTTAGTTTTTTCTTTTCTAAATCAATAAAGATTCAGCTTCCTTATTCAAATCAAATACAATCTTTCCTTTTCGATTAGGAACAGATTTCTGGCTTGTTTCCTTACCAGCTACGTCTTTAATGATATCTTGAATTACGTGGAAGACACTCCTTATTTAATTTGAACTCTGTATCAATCAGGAAATAAATCACGTATTAGTCCCTGACGCTTCACGTTTAGTCTCTAATGACGTCATCACTAGTCTCCGGTCCTTTATCTTTAGTCTCTGATGACGTCAGCTGGTGTAGTCTCCGATAGCATTATTTAGTCTCTGATGCTTTAAGACTTTAGTCTCCGATGACGGCAGTTTAGTCTCTGATGCTTTTTAACTTAGTCTCTGATGATGTAAGCTTTGGTCTCCGACTGTTTTAGACTTAGTCTCTGATGACGTAAGTCTTAGTATCCGATAGGTAAAATCCTTAGTCTCTGACCAGTTTTCCTAATCTTCGACAAGCCTTTTTGCAAACTCCATCGAATCAAATACACATGACTTACTGAAGCTTTTTGATACTTCATTCGAGCAGTTACTTAAAAATAAAGAATAATTGTATATCTTTACAAATAATGAATGAATTACAAACAAAGAGATAACTACTGGCTACAAAACTTCAGTGTTACTAATTAACACTTTCTATACATTTGTACTCTAAGTAATCTAAAGACAGTCGTCATCAAATGTTCTAAAACCTAACAGATCTTTAATCAACAAGGCTCACAACAAGACACCATATGAACTAATGATAGGGAGAAACCCAAACATCAAGTTCCTACATGTTTTTGGATGCAAATGCTTTATCTTAAGGAACTTTGGTGAGAACGTGGGAAAATTTGATCCAAAGGCTGATGAAACAATTTTCCTAGGTTACTCCCTAACATCTAAGGCCTACAGGGTTTACAACAAGAGACTTTAGGTGGTGATGGAGTCTATAAATGTACCTTTTGATGATCAAGAGATTTCTAGACTTGAAGACCCTGGTTTTTATGAAGAGCTCAGGTTTGAAAATGAAGATGAAACTGATTATCAAGAGATTGAAGCTGATGAGTGTAGAAAAATGGAGAATTTATCCATTCCTGATGTCAATCCAAACAATATAGAAGCCCCTTTAACAGATAGAGTAAATTTTCTAGACAACAGATCAGGGGATACTCCATCAGGGGATCATCCATCAGGGCATGCACCATCAGAGGATAACTTGAACCTTGAATTAAGCACTAATTCAGAGGGAGAGTTTTCAGAAGCTAGGAGCATAGACTTAGGGGGAGGAGATGTCAATCAAGTAAGCTTATTAAGATACATCTCTAATCCCAAATGGGCCCGAAGTCATTCATCAAACTTAATTATTGGTGACCCTGACAAGAAAGTGCAAACCAGAAAAGCAACATCGAATGAATACCTATATGCCTGTTTTCTTTCACAAATGGAGCCAAAGAAATTTGAAGAAGCCATTCAAGATGCAGATTGGATGATGACTATGCAAAAAGAGCTAAATCAATTTGAAAGAAATCAAGTATTAAAATTAGTACCTAAACACAAAGACAGAATTATAATAGGTACTAAGTGGGTATTCAAGAACAAGATGGATGAAGCTGACATTATTATAAGGAACAAAGAAAGACTGGTTGCAAAAGGATATCTTCAAGAAGAAGGGACTGACTTTGATGAGACCTTTGCACCAGTAGCCAGACTTGAGGTTATAAGAATTTTCTTAGCCTATGCAGCACATTTAAATTTCAAGGTTTATCAAATGGATGTGAAAAGTGCTTTTCTCAATGTGAAATTGGAACATGAGGTGTATGTCCAACAACCTCCAGGATTTGAGAGTTCAAAATTTCCAAATCATGTGTTCAAGTTAGAAAAGGCACTTTATGGATTGAAGCAAGCTCCTAGAGCTTGGTATGACACACTGTCAAAGTTTTTAGTGGAAAATAAATTCACAAGAGGTATCATTGATAAAACATTGTTCTTTAGACAACACCAAGGTCATCTGATTTTGGTTCAAATATATGTTGATGATATTATCTTTGGATCCACTGACACTAGACTAAGTGAAAAGTTCTCCAAACTCATGTAAAACAAGTATGAAATGAGCTTGATAGGTGAGTTATCATATTTCTTGGGATTGCAAGTCAAACAAGTCACTGATGGAATTTACATTCATCAAACAAAATATGCCAAAGAACTCCTCAAGAAATTTGATATGAAGGACTCAAAAGTAACAAAGACACCAATGGCCACTGCAACCAAGATTGACCTTGATAAGAATGGAAAAAATGTTGATTTGAAGACTTATAGGGGAATGATTGGATCTTTGTTGTATCTAATAGCAAGCAAACCTGATATAATGTATGCAACATGTTTTTGTGCAAGATATCAAACTGACCCAAGGGAATCTCATCTCATTGCAGTGAAAAGGATCTTGAGATATATCAAGGGCACTACAAAGTTGGGACTTTGGTATCCAAAGGAGTCTGGATTTGAATTGATAGGATATTTAGATGTTGACTTTGGAGGATGCAGAATTGACAGAAAAAGTACAACAGGAAGCTGTCAGTTTCTAGGAGAAAGGCTTGTATCTTGGTTCATCAAAAAGCAACACTCAATTTCAACATCAATTGCTGAAGCTGAATATATTGCAGCTGGAAGTTGCTGTGCACAAATTCTATGGATGAAAAATCAGTTAATGGATTATGGCCTGAACTTCAACAAGATTTCAATCAGGTGTGATAACACTAGTGCCATTGTCATTGCTAAAAATCCTGTGCAACATTCTAGAACCAAGCATATAGAAATCAAATATCATTTTATCAGAGAACATGTTATGAATGGAACCATTGAACTGTAGTTTGTACTATCAAATCAGCAGCTGACAGACATATTTACCAAAACTCTTGATGAAGTCATGTTTTTCAATCTTGTGGGAGAGCTGGGAATGATGAATTATGTGTTAGGGTCAGGGTCAAATGCCTAAGTTCTAGTATTCCTAACTCATTTCATAAATTCCTAATGAAATCAATCGATATGTGATTATATATGTTATCATTGTAAATATGTATATATATACTTGTATATTCTGTATTTTTTTTAGTTGGTTGTGTTTGTCTTTAACTGATGCATCAGGGTCAGGGTATCAGACTCGCGCATCAGGGTATGTACATACAAAGAGCATCAGGGTAAGACAAAATGTTTTTAACTGCATCAGGGAATTACGGTCAGTTAAGTGATGACAATTCATCAGGATGTTCTTCTCTCACTGATGGCATGTCATCACAGAACTGAAATGACTCCCTGATTACGTGTTTTTAGGAGCAGTTTTCAAACGTCAACAGGCGGGTATTAATCTATCTCTCCTACTTTTTAAAACACCTCAAAACATTTAATCTTTTTCTGATATTTGCTTGAGTTTTCTCTATTTCTCTCTCTCGTTTTCACAGAAACCCTAGAACTTCAAACCTTCAAAGCATTAATGGCACCCAACAACGCTCAACAAATTCCAAGAAGCTTGATAATTCCACCCACTAACTATGTGGGTTTCTCTAACATTAACGAGGTAAATGATTGTTTCAAACCGATGATGAACTATCTACTCAACTCAGAGTATAAACAAGCAATCTTTACCGATGAAGAAATGTCGAGGGAAGCACTGTCTTAACTTTGGACTAGTGCAAAGTTCATGTACTCCACCACACGGGCTGATGTGGTAAAGGGAATTTCATTCAAAATTTCTTCTGAGAAAGGGAAAATAACCCTTTCCAGAATTAATTCTGCTTTGGGGCTACCTACCCAGGACATGGTGGAGGTACCGAGTGACGCTGAACTGCTCAATTTCTTGAGGGAACTGGGCTATAACGCTGCTCCCAACGTAGTGTTAAAGTTCAAGGACTGCAAAAGGGTTAACATGAAGCGGAAGATCTCTTATCTCTTCGACACCATCACCAAGGTGTTCTCAGGTAAGTATTCTAACTTTGAGGTTATTACCTCATTAACTCTAAAAATAGCATATGCAATGATTAAGAATGTAAATATAAATATAGGTAAAATAATTTTTGATGATCTTGTAAATAAATTAGGTAGTGTTAATAATAGGAAATCTGAAGTTTATTATGCTAGATTTTTGTATATGATTATTAAAGATCAAATTACTAATTTTTCATTTGAGAATGATATACCTGTACAGACATACAAGCAAACAAAGAAGTTGTTTGCAGAAATAATGAAAAAGTCTTATACAGCTGAACCATTTGCACTTCCACAACATATGGTACAGGTAGTAAATACTTCTTCACCCTCTACTTCCCAACCTGTAAATTTTTCACCTTTATCGACTATGGCTGAGAAAACAACCACTTCTCTGCCTACCCAAGTAAAACAACCCATTTCTACACAACCACTCTCTATTGTCCAACCTATAGTCTCCCAAAAGACTATTGGGATTAAAAGAAAACCCAGTGAAGTTACTACATCAACTAAGGGGGAGCAAGGAGAGAGAGTGATTGGCTACAGACGTAAGAAGAAGAAGGGAGCCACGAGTGTTACCCAACAGCCTGACTAGGCAGTATCCTCTCAAAAGGATACTGCTTTTGATAAGGAATTAAACATATTTCTAACTAATTCCTCTCAGAAGGAATTAATTATTGAAAATAGTGCTCAACCAGGGACACAATTGAGTGAGGCATATACACTGACCTTGGACTCCAATGAAACTAATATCAGGGTCTCCGAGAGCCATTTGCAGATATCTAACACAGTGAGTGCACACACCACTCAAGGTGTTGTAGTTCAGAAGCTTCTCAATAAGATCAAAATGAGTCATAAGCATTCTTCTACAGCATGTTTTGATGAATCACCTCCTCGATCAGTGATTCAGCCAACACTCCCTTCTACACCAATTCCTTCTTTCTCTGTTCCTCAAATTTCTTCAGATGTTATGACACAAACATTGAGTGTCATAAGATCAGATTCTCTAATTTCTCAATTCGTGGAGGAGGCAACACTCCCTGACACAGTGATTGATAGTCGTCACACTCAAATGGTTGACTCATTTTTCATTGATACAATCACTGTTAATCAGACAGGGGACATAAATTCTAATGTATATACTACTGCAATAAATCTTTATGTTCCCCTACCTGTACATATTTCTTCTATAGAAACGTATACTTCTCCAATTGTACATACACATATTACTTCCACTCCATCTCCTATCACTTCTGTGGAACCAATAACTGTACATAACTTGCTTGAGCTGGCCACAGAAGCTAATCTCACAGCCCACAGGAGCCCTTATAGGACAATTTTGAGTGAGGCTGAGAAAATACTTAGTGAAAAGAGGTAAAGTCAATCCCCTGAGAAGACTTTGGCAAAAGGAGAGGAAGAGAGTACTGTCTTAGTAGGAAATGAAAAAGGAGAGGATACGAGTGATGCCTTAGAAGGCAAAGAAAAAGGAGAGAATGAGAGAGATAAGGATGAGATCTTTGTAAATAAAGAAAATACAGAAACTGTAAATACTGTAAATAATTCAAGTTCTGAAAGTGATGAAGATGATACTCCAACAAATGATTTTTCCCAGTTCATTAGAGTTGATTTATACTTTCAGCAGAATCAAATGGTGGATACTGTACAGTTACTAAAGCAAGAGCTTGCTAGAACCACTGATCCAATCTTGATCAAAGTGTTAAAATCACATATCATGATTGGTCAGTCTGTAGATATTGAGAACAAGAAGCTCTATACACACTTTATAAATAAGATCAACAATGTACAACAGGTTGTCGACTCCCTAGTCACCAGTCAGACCCTGCTTCGGATGCAGAAACAAGCTGATAATGTGGACAAAAAGCTTGCTGATCTCACCACTCAGCTGACTAGCCTGGAAACTCTGCAACAATCCATGGCTGACACTTTGAAACAAGTTCTACAAGTCACATCCTGACTCTCAACTCCCACTGATGATGCTGTCAAAAAGGAGGAGAAATCTACCAGGCCATCGTCAGGGGATGTTGCTGAGAAATCAACAAGTCAATCATCAGGGGATGTGACTGCTCCTAAACCCAAGGACAAAGGCAAAGGCATTCTGATTGAGGAACCAAAGAAGAAATCCAACACTCAATCAGGGCCTAAGCTACTTGGAGATGTCATGAAGGCAACCCACTTTCCAACACCCGTTGAAGCTATAATTGATGGGAAAGTGGAGCTGGTCTACCCTCAGGACAAAAAGCTCGTAGAAGCTGATGCAATCTATGCACAACAACTTCAAGAAGAAGAAGAGAGGGAAATGGCAAAGGAACAGGAGGAAACAAAGAAGAAAAAGAGTGTCGGACCCAGGACCTCTAGGAATCCTCAGCCAAGAAGATCTCAGAACCCTAAAAGTGCATCAGGGGATAGAAACCAAGACAAAACCGAAGACTTTAATGCTACCAAACCCAAGTCATCTGAAGCCAAGGATCAAGCACCTTCTCCTATAACCACAACATATGGTCCACCCACTCTGGCTAAATCCCTCAAAGAAGAAAGGCGTAAAAACCTGACATTTATCTTCTCAATAAAAAAGATAAATGTCAGGTTCAACAATAAAAAGGATCAGCTGATGATAGTACAACTAAAGAGTGGGTCAGAATTCAATATTACAATGGTCTGGTTTAGGAGAATGGATGTTGAACAATTGGGACTGATCTTAAACCTAATCTCCAAATCTTCAAAGGCCAATAAAGACTTGAGGGGGATGATCGACAAGCTGAGAAGAGCCATCAACGATGAAAGGAGCATGCCCACAACCTTGGAAAGACCACTGAAATTATTCTATAAATCCACTGATGGGCAGGAGAAAATCACAAGGATCAAAGACGTTGATGGCCTCGACCTGGAGGAAGTAATGCATGTTCTAAGCCAAATTACTTATCACAAAAATGAACATGTCATCCAGTTCAAAATCCTGCTTATTCAGAGAGTGCTGAAGGATATTGAAGAAACCAAAGCTGATGATGAGAATGCTACAGTAAGGGATGTGCCACCAGTAAAATGATTCAAAGAATATCCAAAAATGATTACAAACCCTATGGGTGTTAAGTTCAAAAACAAGAAGGAGGAGATCATTATCTTCTACTGGTCACAACTTGTTGCAGCCAACATTCAAGAGATTAAATCTATCCTTGAAGCTTTGGAATCCAGCAAAAATGTCAACATTGTCAACTTTAAAAGACTTCTTCAAAGGGAGCTGGAAAAACTGGAGGCAGGAGGGGAAGACAACAGACTCAGGATTCCTGACCAAAACCCAGAACAAAGGAGACAAGGCCTTGAAAGTGACACTCAACCAATTGAATCAAGTCATCCATTGCCCTTTGTCTCAGTCAAAAGAAAAAGGGGTCCTGATGTCTAAAAATGTATATCTTTGTTGTAATAGATATATGAAATACTTGTACATAAATTCTTTTATTGGTTCATACACAATTCTTTCTTGTATTTAGTATTGGTTTTGACATCATCATCAGTACATCTAGAAATTTATGGTTATCAAAGTGATAAACATAAATAGGGGGAGATTGTTAGAGTTAATTGATGATGATAATGTTTAGAGAATAAATTGTGCATCTGTAAATACTTAAGGTACTTTATAAACCTTAATATCAGCACAAGTTTTGCATCCACTAATGATAAACTTATTCATCAGGGGATGGTCAAACACTTCACAAGACAAGTCGAAAAATGGATCATCTAAAGGACTTGACAAAGTGAAGAGGGATGTCTGTTGTTATTCTAAAAAGATTGAAGTATTTCGCACATCAGATATTCCAAATAAAACTTCAATGATAAAGAATCATCAGGGAAACCCGTCAGGGGAACCTATCAGTGGATGACAAAGGCAGACCAACCCGTTAGGGGAACGCGTTAGGGTATGGCAGTGATTGGCCAAATTCATCAGGGGGAATGTGTCAGGGCATGAACAAGTCATGTCACTTGTCAGGGTAAAAGTTCAGGGTATGACAGTGTTAGGCTAACCCATCAGGGTAACCCGTCAAGGGGAAAGCTCAACACTGCATCAGTGGAAGCCATCAGTGTATGTCATAAGTTATAACATCAGTAGATCAAGAAGCATTGAGTGAAACTCAAGTGAAGGTTGAAGCCCTGATCCAGTCTTGAACAAAGACTTGTCATCAGGGAATCCAGAAGCACTGATCAAGTTCATGTCAGGGCTTGACATCAGTGGATAGTTATGACGACATGCACATGTCATCAGGTCTAACATGTTAATCAAGGAAGCTTGTAAAAGAAGCAAGAGATATAACTGGAAAGATATTTCTTGAAGTTTGTTCGATCCAATAAGAACTCTCAAACATTAAATGCACGCAGATCAGGAGATGAAAAAGGAGCAACTAAAGTAGCAGTAGTCTGACACATTGTTTCTTCAAGACAACGATGTGACATATATGCGGCTGAGTTGAAAAGTGTAGCACGTCTTAGCACGTGGGTTCAACCACTGATCTTCTACATATGCAAAGGAGTTCTCATTACATAAATAGATCAATCCAACAGATCAACAAATAAGAGAGCAACACACAAAAATCACTAGAGCAGCTTTGTAATATATCTTAAGGGAAATATTTCAAAGAAAGATTAGAAGCTAGTGAATGTGAATTTGAAGCTGTAATTTTATTACAGATTTTGTAGCTGTTTAATCATATTTGTGACTATACAGATTTCCAAAAAAACATCAAGTTTTAATACAACTATTTTAACTTGAAACTGTGTGTTCATATTTTATAGTTTTTCTGTTCTTTGTAGCTGTTTCCTATCAAGGCCAACTAAAGTTTAAAAAGAGCAAAAAATTTGTAGTGTTTGCATTCATTCTCTTCCTTCTACAAATACTAGAGCTTATAGTGTTCTAACATAATTGTAGAAAATTATGAAAAATTCTAGATAATTATAGAACTAATCTAGAATAGAGAAATATGTAGAATATTCTATAAATATGTAGTAAATATGTAAAAATCTAGACAATTAGGATTAGTAAAGAAAAATCTAGAAAGATGTGAATAATCTACATCATAAGGATTAATCTTGTATTATCTAGAATATTCTAACCAATACTATAAATATATAACCCTCCATGTAAATGTATGTATGAAAAATAAAAATCATTCAATCAAAACTTCTCTCTTACTCTCCTTAAAACATAAAGCTTAAAGAGTTGCACTACTCTAAACATAAAAGCTTTGCACTACTAAATAATAATACAAACCACTAACATAATCACTATCAACACTTTGTGGAGTAATCCCTTTTTTCATTTATTTGTAAGTGTGTGGGGCCCAGGGGTGGGGTGTTTGTGGTAGAGAAATTGCGGAAGATTTCAAGTGAACAATTAAAACATACAACGAAAAACATACAACTATGCAATAAAGAACTAGGTTGAGAATAGAGAGTATGTACATAAAATCCATTTTCACATAATCGACTCAAAAAGTAAGGATTGTTGTAGTTTGAATGGACCTAATTTTCACATTATATACCAGTGACGTATTTACATCACTGCGTCAAACTATAAGGCCGGATATGAGGACTGCACATTAACCATATTCAGCATAAATGAGCTACATATATCCCCAAACATATCTCAACAAAAGGAAAAATCATACAGAGTATTTTAAAATACTATAGTAGTATGAATAATTAGCATGTCAAACCAAAAAGAAGTGCGAAGTATACTTCCTAATTGTATCTCTAACTGTTGGCATAAACATCACAAGTCCCCTATCACATCAAAAGATCATACGGTGTTGGACACATGTCAATGTCCATAAGGTCTTATGTCTAATGATGCAACAGGAATCATCAGAGATATGTCGTCTAACTCACGTAACCAGTGCCCTTAAAGTAGTTGAAAGTGAAGCTCATACGAAAGCATATTAAAAACTAAGAGAAATAAAAGAAAGACAAAACAAGTAGCAGAAAAGAGCTAAGACTGCATTTTGTTTCATCTCAAGTAGCTAATAACACCTACAAATATGACGAAGCACGATTACATTATTTCATGAAAATGTTCTATCCTACTGAAAAATCCATCGGCTTTCGTAGAACAAAATATTTATGCGCCTATATGAAACCTGAAAATAAGAAGAAGAAGAAACAAAACAAAACAAAAAAATAAAAAAAAAAATATATATATATATACACTTATTTTTTAACTAATGATCTACTAGTTTCAAGGACATCATAATAGGAGAAGAACCAACATTAGAAGAGAGCCGAAGATGCAACAAAAAAAACACACACGGACAGAACTACACAAGTAGGTGGTCACACCATCCCTTCTAATGCTATTATCAACTGAAATGATAAAATTTGAAGACCTAATTAAAAATAATTATATAATACTCAAAATTACTCAATCCCGATTAATTTTTTTAATCAAAAATCAGAAAAACAAACTAGATAGAAAAGAAGATTGCTCAATGATGAATATATTAAGTAATTGAGATTAATTAAGAAATTAGTTGAGAGTTGAACATGCCTGATGTGTTACTTTTTGTTTTGGAAAGCTACATTAAATCTTCACTTTCCTTTTTGAATTATTAAGGTTGCTAAATACTCATAACATCATTTCATTTTGCATCTATGTAAAGTTGGATTTGTTTTATTAAGTGGCTGAAGTTAAATAAATTTATTTTATTGAATGAGTTAGGTATATATATCTGAATCTAAAAACAGAACTATCTGGACGTAAAATATGTTATTTGTTCAGAAGTTTATTTAAATATCAGAATCAGTCAAATTTACTATTTACTCTCTCGTGTAATATAAGAGAGTATTAGTTTCGAAACTCGTACACAAAACGAGTAATTTATTATTATTTATTTGATTATAATTATTTTGTTTGAATAATTTAGTGTAATTAATTATTATATTATAATGAATTTAGATAGCATTTATTAATTTGATCATAACTATTTTAATCACATCTATATTATTAATAATTAAGTTTATTATTGTTATGATTAATGTTATTATAATTTAGTCTGTAAATATGAGACTAATCACGTCTATATGATTATAATTAAGTTTATTATTGTTATGGTTGTTGAGACAAAGGAAAAAATCGACTAGTAAGAAGGTATACCACAACAAAAAGGAAAATATGAGATCGATTCATAGGATAGAATCATAAAAATATCTTATTATATGATTTGGGAGTGCTTGATTAAGGTTATGAAGTAGTAGCGATTTTAGACAAATAAAAAGGAAAGCAAAACTCGTACATTTATTTATTGAATATATTGAATTTGCAAATGGAGTGGAAGTATAAGGTTTCCAGAAATAATCCAAGTAAAAGGATGTCAATCATCTAAAATGGGACTTCTCTAGTTCTTTTAAGATATGAATATTTAAATACAGAACTAAAAACTTGAAGACTCATTTAATAACATTGAAGGGTCCTCCAGTCGTCACCCGTTGATTTTGTTGAAAGTTTTATCTAAACCCAAATATACCATTTTTCGTACATAAATCGAATTATTAGAACACATGATAAACTTTATGCAAGCAAAGTGGTTACACAAGAATTTTCCTTAATTATATTTTGTCTTAACATGTGATCAATGTGTATTAGTTAGACATGAAATTTTATGTTTTCTTTAAGCAAGTAATCAATGTGTACATATTGTCTTGGATATATAACTTGTATCAGGTGGTTGTTCTAAGCGAAGGTAATCATACATGACTCCTGCAAAAGGGCTTGAGCCTCTTGCTTGAGTTAAGAAGATTGTATTATTTCCTATTACAAATTGAGAGCCTGCTACATTTATACTGTAAAGCCAGTACAGTCCATGAATCCCATGTCTTCCGATTGCGTTGTCCCACCCAATTAGTCCTGTCGTGAAATGAGGCTTTTTCACATGTTCGTCGTTGATCCGAACCTTCGGCAGTAGTAGCAACAATTCATAATTAGAGAAGCAAAATGTTCGACAAGACAACATACTATTATAAAAGTTCATTCACACGTACTCGTATAATTTACTACCAACAACAAAGAAAAACAAAATTCAGAAGTTCGTACTTGTAGTTCAGCATAAGTTGCTGATGCCAATGCCAATTGAAGTGTGTAATTGCCGTTGGTGTTCACATCAATGAGACTGAATATAATTTTCCAAGTGGTAGGTTTGTAAATTCTGTTTCCTATGTTCCTGCCAGTGAAGGATATCACAAATGAGTAATGGTGTAGATTCAATTTTGCATATATATATTCTTGTAAAAGTTTTCTAGGCAGAATATCATTTTCCACGTGTAACTATAGTACATGGAATTGTACGAGGGACAACACTTGTAATAGTCTTATCAAATTGGTACAAATAGTCTCATTTTTGAAAACTATTTTTAAGTTCTTCCTTTGTTTTTTCTTTTTTAATAAAAAATGAAGGAAAGTGATAACGAAAAGCCAGATCCCTTGGACTCACAAATTTAGGGAGTGGTATGTATAGATGTTTTTGCATCACGTACAACCTAATCATCGTTTTACTTTCTTTGAAACAATCAGGTAAAGAACAAAGGTAAAAGAAAGTGCAATGAAAACCTATTGACATGAGCAAAGAACCAATCCTTCCTGTAATTGCTAATACCAACAACGTAGGCCAAATCTTCATCCGGATACAGATTTGTATACTGATCCCATAACCCGTATTGCCTAAATCTGCAAATTATGGTGCAAATTACTATTGAATTAACCTTGAAATTTAAATTATGTTGTGATGAGTGTAAAAGAAAAAAATTGTTGATATTGTAGAATGGTGAAGATGAGTTGCTAGAGCTCACTTGTCTTTATGATTTAGGTATATTTTGTTGACAAGCGTAGGCTTTGGATTAGGTACATAAAACTCGGCAGCAGTTCGATCAGGGACGCCTATTTCCCATAGTGTTGGACCATTTCTTGGAGGAACATATACAACATCACCTACTTCGATTTCATTTCCTAATTGAAACAAAATAAAAACCAATTTGCTCAATAGATTGTAACTCCTGCGATACTTCCAACGTTCCATCTCACTATATATAGGCTTATTTGTTTGCACTTAAATTTTAGAGTTTCTAAATTCTGATAATATCATTAACGCTACATGATTCTAAAATTTTTAAAATTTAAACAAATGTGCAATAACCTTATCACTACTATAGTATTCTAACCTGACGTGATGTTTAGATGACCATCATATTTGTAGTCACCAATAAAACCAGGAACCGAAGCATATAAGCTATAATTCCCGGCTCTCACACCACTAATCAAGAAGTGTCCCTCAGCATCAGTTTGAGTCCAAAATTGGTATCCCTATGAACAAAATTAAAGGTTAATTAATTGGAATAAATCAACAAAAATAAAAGAAAAACTGAGACTAATTGAAAAAGCACCTTATTTTCGAATTGCCACGATCCAGTTTTCCCTGGTTGAGCCAGGCCCACATAAGCGTACTTGGCTTTAATCAAGGTAGCATTGATGTACCTAAACTTAAGAACATGTTTTTATGTATTGTCACATATGATACGTAACAGAAAAATTACTACTAAAATAAAATACATATGATAATAGATGTAATCACGAAGTCAAGTTGGATGTTACATTCAACTAAAACATGACGTACGATAAAGAATGACCGAGATTTATTTTATTAATAGTAATTTCTCTATATTGTAATAAGGTACCGTAACAATACTACATATAATAACAATGGTAACACTATTACACAAAACAGTAGATCTCTTTCTTATTGTCGCAGCTCATAAAAAACTTTTACTCAAATAATATATTAGAGAAGTTTTAATTACCTATCGCGGATTAGTAATCGGCCACTAACTGCTCCTCGTAGATGTGCAGGAGGGGAATCTTTTGAAAGTGGGAAATTATATGGCCACATTTCAATCTCTTTTGTCATCTGATCAACATTGTATTTGCACATATTACAACATATATGAATACTATGATCAAAGGGTGGGTTATACTGACTATGGATATGTAATATGTAAACTTTAACAAACGCTCCAATATATATGTAGATATCAATGATATTTATTCAGGTCGATTATAAACTTTTTATAGGGATAATTAGTAAAATCAACAATCAGTGAGGATGTTGTTTTTGAGTTACTAATAAAAATAAAATACTTAGGATCTATATTAAAGTATTGTTTGTTTATTGTGTACCACATCAATTGTCACATAAAAAATCAGTTAATGCTCTTGTTTCCTTTCTTTGTTGTTTTTTTTTTTTTTGTGCATATTAATATTTTTGTGATGTTTGACGGTGCAAGAAATAGGAAAGGAGTAGAGAACGTTACTTGTGTTTTTGCATCTAGCCAAAGTGAAAGGGGATCTTTGGATGGGCCGGAATTTAGATAAATAAACACAGGGCCGAACACCTTCTTCCATGCCTCTCCACCGCGAAAGTTTATGACTAGAGATTTTCCTGCGTAATGAGTACTGAAGAGCATCTGAACATTGAATCATCAATCACAAAACATAAAGATTAATCACAATAATATAAATTGATGACAAAAATTAATTTACTAGACTAATTATTGAGATAGAAGATCGATTACCATCACTCAATTACTTCTTCAAACAGAGCTCTATTTTACTTTATCCAAATAAAATCGAATGAAAGAAGTAGATTTTATCAAAAAAATATCCAATGCCCAATTATTTCTAAATATCTAATAACTAGTTTAGAAAGCTAAGGATTTTATTATTATTATTATTATTAAAATTATTATATTGCTCCCTCCGTTCCCAAACGAAAGTAACATTTGAGTTTTGGGGGAATCTAAATATTGTATGTTTGATTGATAATTATATAATCAAATAATATTTTTTTTTTCTATAAAATTTATTATAAATTTTCAAATATGAAGATTGTAATCACAAACTTTAAAAAATATATCATCATAATAAACAATATATTAGTTGCTCATTTTTTTTTCTTTTTTATTTTTTTTTTTTTGTGGGAAGGAGGGAGTATGATTTTTTGGTAATTAAGATATGTACTCTGTGTCTTTGTTACGTTGGAGTTGGCTTATTCAAAGGTGCAAGTCTTTGGAACTATATATGACGAAGACATACTGCCCGCTGTGCAGTAGTCAATGGTATTGACATGATATAATATGATTTGTGTCATTTTACTCAACCTTAATAATTGGCAAACCTTAGCTTAAATTTTGTTATATTTAATTACAAACTTTTGAGTTGTTTATGACTCGAGATTATTCCATTTGAAAATTTTGCTTTAATTTAGTTATTTATCTGCGATATTGCGATCTTCTTAACTAGATTATTGATGTACATTTGATTGCCATAGGGCAGGTAACATTTCTTAGATGGTAATTAAAAATACACTTTATAATAACGTATGACATAAAGAGCTTATTATTGGTACACATAACTAATAATCATACAATTCAATTTCATTTATACACTTGCTTCTTTTTCTTCTTTTCCTTGTTTTTTTTCCTTATTTGCGGTTGTCGTTCTTAGAATTTGCAATGCATATATACTAGTTTGAAAATCCGTGTACAAAACGGGTAATTTATTATTATTAATTTAATTATAATTATTTTATTTGAATAGATTAGTTTAATTAATAATTTATATTATAAGTGACTTAGTTAGTATTGACCAATCACGATAAATCATATTATTATTTGTGATTATCAATTTGATCATAGTGATTTTAATCATATAAATTAGATTAACAATTAGTTTTATTATATTTTTGATTAATTTAATTATAATTTAATTTGTAAATAAGTTCACTTCAATCGATCTGATTTGTAAAATATTATTGTTAATATAAATTAATATAAATAAACTGATTGATTGATATATAGATAAAAATAAATAGTACGTAAATAGACCTACTCTAGATAAGTCCAATTCGTGATGAAACAAACAAATAAATAGATTAATATAGACATAATAGGCTCATTTCGTATAAGTATATAGATTAATATTAATAAATAAAATTAAAGAGTTCGTAGAACATATTCTCTTATATATATTAGTGAATATATTTATTTATATGCCCATCTATTTTACCCAAAATTTCCCAAGTACTTAATAAAAATTCTTATTTTTATCAAATTCTCATTTTTAGCAATACTAACTTCATGTGCCAAACACGGTTTTTTTTTTTATACTTATATATTTTTATAAACTAATTTTAAAAATTAATTATTTTTATAATTTGTAGAGTATTCATTATCATTATTTTAGTTTGCATTTTAATAAAATTTTATTTCAATAAAAAGTTAAAAAATTTAAAACTCTAAATAAATTAGTTTTATTACATAAGAATTATAGTTGATTACAAATTAAATTTAAATTGAAAAAGTAATAAGTGATGTTGAACTAAATTAAAATAAAATTGGAGAATTTTTAGGGTTAAAATTTTGATTTGGCTTTCCTTATCTAGTTCATAATGATTTTATTGAATGTTGAAACGATAATGAAGTTAATTTAGGCTAAAATAAAGAAATATTTCCATGACTTGTATATAATTTACTCACAGATAAACTGATTGGGCCGACATGAGATGTGAGCTCTTGCTTAACGGGTCCACCTGTCCGAAACTCAATACTTGGCGTTATGACCCAAAACCCGACGGTCGGGTTTAGACATATCCACCCATGTACCCGATTATCTTTACTCTCACTCGAGTATTGGTACTTGTCATCCACCTACATTTCACAATCAACACCCCCAAATTAATTTCTTATCATTAAAACAAAAATTTTGACATCCTCAAATTTTTTGCACAAATACATTACAAAATTAATAAATCAAAATTCCACATAAAAATAATTTTATTTTTTAAATATACCTCACCGTCAAAAAATGAATTAGAAGTATTTGTTAAAAGTACAGCTTCTGGATAGTCGAGTGGCTTAGCACTCAACCGATCTTGATCTGTTGGCATCATCCTTATTCGATCATCCGAAACGGCCATGTACTGAAACCTAAATAATTATGCAAAATATATTATTTTGAAATGTTATTTACAGATTACTATATATTTAATGTTTTAAATAATAAAATTATAAAAACATATAACAATAATTCTAGCTAATTAAAATACGTTCTTACAAACTTTTTTGAAGCTTAAATACAATTCTTCCTTGATGAATATCAATATCTGGCCATCCATCTAAACGTTCGAATATTCCATACGTGTAAAAACCAGAAATGCCACGTAGCACTATATATCTACAAAAAATAAATATGAAATTTATTTTATCGGTTAATTTCTTAATTTAATTATTGTCAATTAATAATTAAACAATGATAGGGTAGAATGCGCACCTTTTGTCTATGTTTAGTGAAAGACTATTGTTGAGAGAACTCCATGTTTTCATAAATGAAAGCTCTATTTGGTCTTCTTCTTCCATCACGACCCTAAATTTAGTGCCCTTTAGCCTGTCCAATTCACTCTAACTAGAGTTAGCATTTTTTATTTCCCCTTCTTAATACTCAACCATGGTCTTTTTATTTAGAGAATAATTTTTTCACATAGTAAAAAAAAAAAATGTTTGTACAAGAATTTATGTGACATAAGTGTGGAACCCACTAATTATTCACGAGAAGGGTCTTGTCCAAATATTGCATTTCTTTATTTAAATTGTGTATCAGATTATCCAAAAAATATGTAACTTTTAGAATGTAGTATTACTTCGTAACATAAAAAATTACCGGTCAAAATTGACGTTTGTATTTTCAGGCTCACTCCAAGCAACGTCCCAATACCTACGTTCATATCAAGTAATTGTTGTTGAACTATGTAATATACAAGTTGAACATGTGTGTACGTGAATGCGCGTGTTTATAAATACACTCACCCTCGGTTTGATTCTCTATTATTTTTATCATCCAATATATTATCAATCCCATTGAATTGTATCCGAGTCATCATACCCCCTGGAGTTGAGAATGTAGCTTTGATTATGCCATTTTCCACCATCACCTGAAAAAACCACACATATCAATATAAACACCAAGATTTATGTTAAAAGAATACCCTGTTTTAATTTGTCCTGTCAGTTTATAAGAATTGGCTAAATAAATCAAAAAAATTAACAGGCAAAGAAAAATATATATATACTCCCTCCATCCCAAATTAATGGCTTAACACACTTTTTGTACATAGTTTTAGGTGGAATTTAATATATGTTAGATATTTTATTTTATTTTACAAATATAATGAAATAAAAGTTTGGAATATGAAGATTAATATTATTGAAAAATTAAATTTATTTTAAATATCTAGCATGTAGTAAATTAAATATAAATATGTATGTCGTTATCGTAGTTAAGTCACTTAATTTGGGATGGAGGTAGTATGTATATATATACACACACATATATGGCAGCAATTTTACATGATGATGGTCCAAAACATGAAGTCGGACCGGATGAGACACTAGTAGACTTTGGCTGTTATTCCGTGTAATCCAACTGCAATTGAAAACTGTGTCAGCGTATATATGCAGCTTTTGTACTATATATATATATATATATATATATATATATATAGTACAGAAAGAAGAAACAAGCCCAAAATGTTAATTATATATGATGCATGATAAATGAGGTTATGTAGCTGTTTTCTTTAAAACAAAATTGAAGAATATATCAATTCTCCAATTCCTGACTTTTTATAGAAATTTTTTTTATTTCACCTTGAATTATGTAAATTCTTTGTTTCATATATTTTAGGATTGTGACATGTGGTTCCTCTTAGGATTCCGAATGAACGAGAAGACACGTATAACAACCTTAGAGGGAGATAGAATTAACAACTAGACATATAAAATAATACGAAAATATGGTAAATCATTCCATATTGATTTCAAAATGTAAGCTTTGAAATTAATCGTAGGTAGACGAGTAGAGCTGAAGATGATGGAGCCTAACCGTGTTCGTAGAGAGGATTTGGCGAGTACCAACAATTGAACAACAAATCCGAGCCACCAGACGAAGAGAATACACTGCTTCATCCGACCATCTTTCATTTTTAATTCAAGGAACTGCTAGCAAGTGAAAAACACAAACACATACATACAAGAAACTAATTTGTATCTAACAGCCATGAACCATGAGGGAATGTAACAAGTCCAAAACCATGCAAAATTTAGAATTTAAAAAGTAAGAAGTCGTCGGTTGGAAAACAAAGGAGGTTGTTGGGAGTCAATTTCATATATATATATATATATATATATATATATAAGCCTATTATTTAATTTTGGCCTCTAATAATTTTTATGATTTACATCGTAATTTTTTTAATAATACAAATTCAACAACTTATTGTGAGTAAAATTTTATATAATTTTATATAATACATTATAAAAATTATTTTACGCTTCATAAAAATTACCAATGTTTATACATCTTCATATTTTTTAATATTTTATTCATCCCTAAGATTAAATTTTTCTAAAACATTACGAAATACAGCATTATTACGACCTATTTTTTTAAAAATAGGCCCGTCCTATTTTTCGTTTTTGCAATACTTATCTATGAATATTGAAAGAAGCCCATAGATATTTTCTTGATAGTTGTATGTTCGATGGCTAGAAGATAAGCGAAAAAGTTAGGCCAGACCAAGACTTGTCCTACATATAAAAGTAGTCTGTCGTAAGCTCGATACCATTAAATGTAATATTGATAATTTAAAAAATATAAAATTAATCAAAGACTAGTTAAGTCATATGATTAGAAGTAGAAAAAAAATAAAAATAAGTGACTATTAAATAAATAATCATTTTTTTTATTAGAATGGTTACGGTAGTTTCTATCACTATCATATATATATATATATGTATGTATATATGTATGTATCAATAATCTCCTTTTATCTTAAACAGTAAAAAAAATGACTTACATACACTATTGAAATATATTTATAAGGTAATATAATATGTAGTACTAATCCCAATTTGTATTATTTTTAAATTTTAAATAAGTTAAATTATATTACAGTTGAAACTGTAAATAAAATAATCAATATACATATCTATTTTCAGAACCAACGAAGTAATATAAAAGATAAATGGCGTACAAGAAGCATAAATATATAAAAATAGTAGCAGTGCACAGTGTACCAGATTACACACACACCCATATATATATATAATTAAAGTAATTGAGTTATAACTCATATTTTAAATATTATCTACTAATTTTATAGGTATAAATTCATAATTTATTTAAAAAATTCAACAATACGAATTGAAAAAGTACCAAAAGATAGAATAGTACACAAATTTTTAAATTATTTCATAGTGTAATCATGATTTTTATAATTATGTAAAATTTATATATTTTCAATGGTTAATATATATTGATTTTTATATAATTATAAAAATTACGTAAAAGAATTCAAAAAATTACATATAGTTTATTTTTACATGTTCTTTTAATCCATATGCTTAGATAATTATACGAACTTTGAAAATTTGTGTACTACTCTTTTCATCCATTTTAAATATACAAGTTTTACATAATAATAAAAACCATGTTAATACACAATAAAATGATTTGAAAAATTATGTACAACTCTTTCAATTCATATGGTTAAATTTTTTAGATAAATTATAAATTTATAAAAATAAAATTAATGGATAGAATTTGAAATATGAACTATAAACTCAATTACCTTAACTCACACACACACACACACACATATATATATATATATATATAATATAAGTCAGAGCTTCTCGTGTTCCTCCCTTGTACGTAAGCCATAGAAATTAAGCTTTGTAAGGAATGTGTTGGGTACGGCTATCTTAAACAGGCGTCACTACAGAGTTTTTTGGCAAATTGAAAATTCAAGCAATTGAATTCGGTGAGAAGCGCATGTGTTTCATTTTATTGTACTTATTATAATTTTTATTTAAAAGAGGGTACAAATTGATTTGAATTACAAAAGGCTTATCAATAAAATGTTGTTTAAATTACATTTTTAATGTTAGAATTGTACTTCATTTAAGTTTCTTTTCTATTAAAATCATATTTTAGTTGGGAAGAAAATAAAATAAATATCAAAACATTTTATCATTGAACTTCTAAATTGAGATTATAAATTAGCTCACGTGGAGAGGACACATCCGCTAACCTCTAGTTCGGATCGGATGACTGAATTTTATGAAGTGAGGGTTGGAATATTATTAAGATTTAATGTACTTATTGGGAAGATTTAAATTCTAATACGTACCTATGGAGTTATATTATACAGATTTGTTTATTAGATACAAACATTAAAATGATGACGGACGACGATAAGACGATGATCGTAATTGAGGAATGGTTTGTATTATAGTATGAACTTCTGTCATAAAAATGAACAGATAAAAACCAAATCATAACTACTATGAACAATATATCACAAAAGATAACAATAAATTTTAGATGCAATAATATGATTATAATAAATATATAATTAACAATAATAAACTTACAAGTTATATTTTATTATAATAACATTAGCAATAAAAATGTATTTAAAAATTTATATATGTAAATCTCAATTAAACATAAAATCTTAATATTCGCAATGAAAAAAATAAATAAATGTAACTTTTGAAAAAAAAAAACAAAGACAATATTGAGAGGCCCCAAAATAATATAGTTTTGATGACAACAAATACTTCAAATAAATAGAACCTCTCGATAGGACATTTGCATATTAAATGTTTACAAGAAAAATGATTTTCTCTAATTACTTTTATGTAGTAAATATTTTCTTCAAACTAAAATAGAAAAAACTAAATTAGAAATTGTTTATTGAACACTTTTGAAGCATACTAGATAAGTTCAATAACACACACCACACATCATAATCAAGTGACAAGTTTATCTAGAAAACAAAAGAGAATTATCTGTCATGAAAACCCATCTATAATTCTCACACACAAAATCTTGCACTTAAGATGACACAAAATATACACATGCATATAGTTGTTGATGTCTAGACCAAAATGATCAGCTAAAATGTATGAAGTTATAAATTGCATCTTCTAAGCTTGCCTGTAAATATGAAGCTAAATTCATTCATTTTTTGTGAGGAAAATAGCAAGAAAAACTCTTTAACTCTCTCTAGAAAATCTCTACATCTTTCTTCCAAAGTCTTTGCAAAATTCAAGAAATATATATATATGAGACCGATCCATAGCTAACGTTAGCTGTGGAGTCTTTTGTAGCCAATACATTTATAACCGTCGATCGGATAATCCAACGCTGAAAATCAAACTTTTAAAAAAAAAAATCTCTTTCGCCAGTCTCACTAGCGGAAGGGGGAAAGAAAAAATTTGCCTTCTGCTAGTGAGACTGGTGGAAAGCAAAAAAAAAAATTTGGTCATTTCCGCCAGTGTTACTGGTGGAAAGGGCCAAATTTTTTTCTTTTTCCTTCATGATATGATACAAAAAAAATTCTGAATAATTTTTTTTTTTTTGCCTTCCGCTAGTGAGACTGGTGGAAGAAAATTTTTTTTTTATTAAGTTTGATCTCCAGCATTGAATTATCCGATCGACGGTTATATATGTATTAGCTACGAAAGACTCCACAACTAACGTTAGTCATGGATCGGCCCCCATATATAAATATGTATATGTATATAAGCGTGATCCATAACTTGCGTTAGTTATCTTACTTTACACTGTTGTATTAATAATCGGATGACTAAAAAAAAAATTCCTATACCGCCACTATTAGAGGCACCTACACCACTAATAGTGGCATGTATCAAAAAAACAATGTGATCCACACCACTATTAGTGGCATGGAGTAAGAAACTAACGTAGATGTCTATTTTCACCACTATTAGTCAGTATTAGAGTTTTTCTAGATTTCGAAAAGTGTCTCCTCGTTTCTTCTTGCTTCGCTTCATCTAAGTTTTTCCTTATTTTGCATAGTCTGAACTTATCTATTTTATCTTAGTACTTTTTCTCGATATTTTTCTTTAATTTTAATATTGAATTAGATTTTGCATCTTTTGTTAGAAAAGTTAATTATAATGTTAGAAGTAGTTCTCAACCATAACGAAATAAGCAACAAAATAATTTTGATAAGGAAGAAAAACAAAATGATCAGCAAAATAACTTTAATAATACAAATGTTAATGAGAAGGAATACATTGTACCGTTTTTAGGTCAAAATTTTAATTCGGTCGATGAAGTTGAAGGTTTTTACAAAAAATATGCTACAATGAATGATTTTGACATAAAAATTGAAAACTCTCGTAAACATGCTCATACAACAAATATTAGTTCATCAACTGATAATATTAATTCATCAGTAGACACTATATCAACAGATATTAGTTCATCAGCAGATAATTAGTTCATCACAATCTCTAAATGACTATATAATAACCTCTATAATAACAATTAATAATTTTTATGTAATTTTAAAGTATTAAAAATACATAATAAATTTTATAATATCGAAGGTTTGAAACTCATTGATTGAATTCATTTATTAGTAAATATCAACAGATACTACAATAGCATATATTAGTTCATCGACATATAATATTAGTTTATCAGCAGATACTACATCAGCAGATATTAGTTCATCGCAATCTCTAAATGATTATATAATAACCTCTATAATAACAATTAATAATTATTATGTAATTTTAAATTATTAAAAATACATAATAAATTTTATAATATCAAAAGTTTGAAACTCATTAATTGAATTTATTCGTTGGTGAATATCAACATATATTGCATCAACAAATATTAGTTCATCAGCAGATACTACATAAGCATATATTAGTTCATCAATAAATAATATTAGTTCAACAACAGATACTGCATTAGCAGATATTAATCCATCACAATGTCTAAATGACTATATAATAACCTCTATAATAATAATTAATAATTATTATTTAATGTTAAAGTATTAAAAAAACATAATAAATTTTATAATATCAAACGTTTGAAACTCAGTGATTGAACTACATAATAACAACAATCTCTATAATAATTACATAATAATAACAGTCTCTATAATAACTACATAATAATAAAAATCTCTATAATAACTATATAATAATAACAATCTCTATAATAACAATTAGTAATTATCATGTAATTTTAAAGTATTAAAAATAAATAATAAATTTTATAATATTTTAGGGTTTGAACCACGTTAGTAACAATGACATGTATAATATTTTTTTCAAAATTTAGAATGCATGAAACTAATATGGATGTGGTTAATAACTTCGTCCCTAATAGGGACGTGGATCAAACAATACACACATTTTCCTATTGGTCTATAAATTATTATAAAATAATATTTATAGACCATGTCGCGATTATTAGAGTGGTTGATTATCACATGCAACACACATGACCCTTTTTTATTGGCCCATAAAGTAGTATAAAATATTATTTATAGACCACAACAGTAATAGTGACATGTATTGTTTGAAATTTAAATCACATCCACTACATCAAATACACGTGGTTCTTTTTGTTATTGGTCCATAAAATATTATAAAATAATATTTATAGACCACAGTTATAATAGTAGTATGCATTGTTTGAAATTTAATTCATATCTACCACTACTAGAGCGTGAATCTGACTTAGATGTTTGAAATATTTCAATCATGCCTCTATTAGTGACATATATAAATCATCTTCATTTCAATTACAGTCGTCAAATTATTTGATTAATAACTGAGATTAAGTTAGTTAATATATGTCTCATAACTAATACAATCACTAGTACAAAATTGATCATATGTGTCGATTAATTTAAACATTTTGTGTCGGTTACGAAGAGACGCATATGGAGGAGACGCAAAAATTTAAATAATTTGCGTCGATTAAAGATACAACGCAAAAACGAAGAATTTGCGTCGGACCTTTATAAACCCGACGCAAATAGTAATGGCATTTGCGTCGGTTATATAAAAACAACCGACGCAAATGATTGTTTTATAAAAATTCATTTTAAAAATAATTTAATCTATTTGTGTCGACCATTTTAAAATAACTGACGCAAATGATTGTTTAATAAAAAATTCATTTTAAAAATAATTTATTCTATTTGCATCGGTTATTTTAAATTAACCGACGCAAATTATTGTTTTATAAAAATTCATATTTTAAATAATTTAATCTATTTGCGTCGGTTCTTTTAAAATAACTGACGCAAATGATTTTTTTTTAAATTTCTTTTTAAAAATAAAATATCCAACCTGTACATAAAAAAGGATACTCGATATGCCACAACAATCCAAAATAGTACAAAATTGAACCACTTCAATATTTGAAAAACATGAATATATTCCAAATTTACAAACAGTTCAAAACAGGAATATTTACAAACTGTTCAAACTGCATGTCCAAATGTACAATATGCAAAGGTCACATACAATAACTCATAAAAAAATCTGCACACAGGTATCTAATTTCATCAAGATCAGACTGAGTATACGACTCTTGTGCACTCAAACCCTGAAGAAATAAAAAAGAAACAATTTTGCATATAATTAAAATCAATATACAAGGTACTTTGTTAATAGATTGAAATAGTTAATTGCATGCATATAATTAAAAACAATATACCTCGGTCCATTTTGTAAAGGGAGCTCGTTGATGCAACTTGACGATGTCATACATGTACCTCATGACATAGTAGCCGCATTCAACACTTCCTTTTTGTTGAAGACACTATATAAATAGTCAATTTGATTAAAATTTTAATAAGAAATTAGATACCAACAAAATCAACTTTGTTTGGATAAGTTAGCAAGTATTTTATACCTTAACCTCTTTCGTACACCATTGCAACTTATTTTTTTTGTGCTTGCCACCTTGAGCAACATATGCTTTAAATGCCCTACAAAATATATATATACAATATGAGTAAATAAATATGTTAAAAGAGTTTTACACGTTTAACTTATATTAAAAACTTAGGAACTAAAATATAATTTACTTACACTGTCATTACATTCTTTATTGGCATATTCCTTTCCTTCTTCAATGAGTTGTACACATATAATGTGCTTTGCTCATAAGATATGAGAAACAACAGTTAATGCTCACTACATTTTTACAAATTAAATAACAATGTTAAATTATATCAATGAACAAGCTAGCTACAATAAATTAATCCCACCATTTTTATGTTCTTACTTTTGGAAGTACGGCGCGAAAATGAATTTGGTTCCCCGGCAACCTAGAAAAATTGACGCAATGTATCGACCAGACACATCTGGATCATTATTTGCATTTGTCAATGCTTGAGGACACAGGAATCCAAATGCATTAGATCACTTAGTCATCTCGTTCAATTACCTTAAATAATACAAATTACTCATTAGTTACTTTATAAAATAAACCTGTATATCAGCTAAAAAAAAAAGATAAATGAGAATGTATGAAACATTATAGTCTCACCTCATCCAAATTTGTACGACACTTATATTCAACCATTCCATTCTACAAAATTGGATGATATCTTCGCACGCGACGTATATAAGTTGTTCATCTTCCTTCTCAATGGAGTTGTCATAATCCAATGACACTGAAATTAAGTCTGAGGAAGGCAATCCCATAATCATTTGTGCTAAATATTTACATTTTTCACTCAAGTTCAGATCAACATCAGTAGTTGACCCTTTGCTACGAACTTCATTATTTTTGGCAAAGGTGGGGGGGGGGGGGGGGGATGCAGGCTCTTTACCCTTACCCGGTAAGATGGGATCCTAATTAATTAGATATAAAGTGTTAAACAATAACATTTACATGAATTTAATGAATTATCAACAATCATTTATAATTAATAATGTTAATTTGAAATTTGTTACCTGCCCCAACAGTACAAGTTGTTTAGGCCACTAAACAAAACCTAATGTGTCACCTACTCTTGTATGTTCATACGTAGGCACGGGAAGAGGAGCTTGTTAAAATTTAGGGCGAACGTCATCGATGGATACTCTTACATTGTTGACCTCCATTTGAGTACCATGAACAACGTCACCCGACGCATTCGATGCAAAAACAGTCTCAAATGCCACAATAGTTTTGCCGGTCTCAAAAAGGATGACACAAAGACGACATGGAGTCGGCTTCTATGTTATATAAAAAAAATTCAGTTAGGATCATATAGGGCACTTATATGATAACTTATGATTGAAAGACATAGAAAAGAGTAAAAATAAGTATACCTTTATTTGAAAGAATGGATCCACCGAGTAAGAGCTATTTTGAATCACGTCGGTTGTTGGAGTTTGTTGGGGAATAGGCATTCTCATCTAGCTCATTACATTGAATACGTTTGCAAGCTGACTTTGCAGTGTACCAATCTAGTCTTTGTATTTCATATCCATTTCATTCATTTGAGATTGGTACTGCTACGCAAGTCGATTGGCCACTTTTGTTTCAATTTCTTGAGTTATCGTAGACAACTCATCCATTGATATTACGGCTTTATAGGACTTGCCTCTGTCCGTCCCGAATACATCATTCATGGGCATTGTTCTTCCAACCCCTCTGACACGCCCACTGTGCTCCTTCTTTCCAAGTGCACGTGGCAATATGTCATCATGCCCGTGAGGAGTCCACGAACCTTCGCAGGCTTTGTCTTTCCATTCCACCTGTTTCAAAATCAATTTAACGATTAATATTTTAAGTTATATTGTAAATACAAATATTTTTAAATGAACAAAATACTCTTACCATTCTTTGAACAACATCCCTAGTCTCATCCTTGGGAAAATAATAACCTTCACCTTCATCCATATTCCCAACTCTCGCCCGAATCCAATCGTAACTACGATCAGTTCAATCGGTTGATACAATTTCTGAATTAACTGATTTAGACGAAGGTAGAGAATCAAGAGGGTCATCAACCATCCACTTAGATTTTTTCGCTGCATATCCAAGTCTTCCCAGATAATGTGGATACTCATTAAACTTCTGGCTTTCACGTGCCTTCTCACTTTTAGTCTGTTAGAAAATAAAACAATAATATGAGTAAACAGTCCATGTTCAACATAATATTATCTGAAAACCAATAATAATATAAATATCAAAAATAATATACCTGAAATTCTTCACTTTGATGATCATGAATGAATTTTTCCCATTGCTCTCGAGTTATGAAGTCATATTTCTCGCAAGGGTCCTTGTCTAGACGCAAGTATCGGCAGATTAACCTTGACTTGAAATCCCTCCAAATTTTCGCTGCATATTTTAATACGTCCTTCCGTCTTGCATCATCTATTATATTTCACTCAGTCTAAAATACTCAAATCATGCATATAAGTAACATGTAATAAAATTTGAACGGCAATATATGTTAAAACAACTAATTATTCTTTTCAATTCATACCTTAATATCTTCCCAAATCGTATCCTTTAGTCCATCATTGACTTCTTGCCAACTCTAAATATTAATGTCAACCTGAACTCTAACTAGTACTCCAATGTACGACTTGAATGCAGCAGCATATGTTTCAATGGGAACACCAAGATCATTAAACTCAATCACTTTCTGCACTTGTTTATTTGCAGACTTTTCTTTTAATTTTTTGCAAGATGTTGGACCTCTAGTTTTTTTAGTAGGTCTCTCACTTGAACTTCAGTGGTCCATGATAATTGTAAACTACAAAGTACATCAGAAAATGTCAAAAACATCACATTTAAAAATAAAGTACAGAGTTAACTTTACAATTACAATGCAATAAGAAATCTTATAGGATTATATTTACTAGTATTAAATATATTACATTGTATTCGTAGTGCACTGTAATTACAGTGAATCCCAACAGTGAAGTACAAAATGCTTCAACAAGCAACTTAGGCAAAAAAAAATTCCCAACTAACAATATGTATTGTTCAATCATCAAGAAAATGAGAAGGTAGTAATTTGTAACACGGCATAAAAAAATGCAAAAATATTGCCAAAAATTACAGTGCATCCCAACAACAAAAACAAAAGACACACAAGCAAAATACATAGTATATCACAGTACTTCCATTCAAAAGAAAGACAAAACAGAACACATAGAAACACAAATAGAACACATATATCGCAAGACACACTTTGGGGCTTTAAAGAAATGTTGTATTAAAACAAAAAAACAGAAAAAGAATGTAAATCTCGCAGTTCAGTTGAAAAAAAAATTATGTACCTCTTTCACTTGAAACAAATCTGATGTCGATTACAGTGTATTCGCCAGAAACTGAAATGGAAAAGTATTTTTATCGATTAAGAACTTGAAATGGAAATGTATTCAGCTCGTATGCAATTTAGGGCTATGCCGCGCAAAAGAAAATGAATAGGCGGTCAAAAGAGGGGCAAATGAAAAATCTGTCGCGAAAATAAATAATAATATAAAATAAAAAAATTATACACATTTGTGTCGGTTCTTTTAAAACCCGACGCATAAACCAAACATTTGCGTCGGGTCTTCAAGATGACCGACACAAATGATTTCTTTTTTAAATCTAGTATTTGCGTCGGTTCTTTTAAAAACCCAACGTATAAATGAAACATTTGCGTCGGTTATATAACAGGACTGACGCAAATTAGTTATTATTTTTTTAATATACTATTTATATTAATATATTACATAATAATGTAAAAGAAAATTAAAAAATGTGATATATATATATATATATATATATATATATATATATATATATATTTATAATATATCATATACCATATATCATATATATAAATATATATGTTTATACTATAATATATAATATAAACTAATATATAATACATTAAAAGACAAATGTTTTTTATTTTAATGTAAAAAATACATGAACATATGTAGTATGATAATCATTATTTTATTATATAAATACTATACTATATTATAATTAACTCTTAAACATAAATGTGTAAATAATTTATTTATTTAAAGCGAGTATTTGTGTCAGTGCTTTTAAACCACCGACGCCTAAATCCAACATTTGCGTCGGGTCTTTTAAAAGGACCGACACAAATGAAATTTTTTTAAAAAAAATACTATTATATTAATATATTACACAATAATCAAAAATAAAATTAATATTTTACTCATATTGAAATTCATTAATACCATATGTTATAGTGATTAATATAATATATATATATATATATATATATATATATATATATATATATATTTATAATATATCATATACCATATATCATATATATAAATATATATGTTTATACTATAATATATAATATAAACTAATATATAATACATTAAAAGGCAATTGTTTCTATTTTAATGTAAAAAATACATGAGCATATGTAGTATGATAATCATTATTTTATTATATAAATACTATACTATATTATAATTAACTCTTAAACATAAATGTGTAAATAATTTATTTATTTAAAGCGAGTATTTGCGTCGGTGCTTTTAAACCACTGACACCTAAGTCCAACATTTGCTTCGAGTCTTTTAAAAGGACCGACGCAAATGATTTTTTTTTTAAAAAAAATACTATTATATTAATATATTACACAATAATCTAAATGTGTTATATATTGTAGTTTTTTAGCTATATTAAATGTGTTATATATTGTAGTTTTTTAGTTAGTCGATCATTAATATTTTTTACTTATTTTTTATTTTATACTTATATTTTATGTTATTAACGACTTTCAATATAAGTAAAATATTAATTTAAAGTTACATTGGTAATGAATACACTTGGAAAACAAAAATGTCAAAGTGATTAAGCAAATTAGCCCATCGGAGACTAAGTTTTTAAACTGTCGGAGACTAAGTTTTTGAACTGTCGGAGACTAAGTTTTTGAACTGTCGGAGACTAAGTTTTTGAACTGTCGGAGACTAAGCTTTTGAACTGTCGGAGACTAAGCTTTTGACTGTCGGAGACTAAGTTTTTGAACTGTCGGAGACTAAACTTTTGACTATCGAAGACTAAGTTTTTTATTTTTTTTAGATTTTGCGTCGATTGTTTACGAAAACCAACGCAAATAATGGAACATTTGCGTTGTCTGTTATAAAAAACCGACGCAAATACTCAAAAACAGAGGATAACCAGGGGACTTGAATACTAAAAAAAGGGGATTGTTGTATGATTGTTGCCAAAAACTACTTCTCATACTCAACCAGAAATATATAAAATTTACTTCAGCAAACAATCAACTACAACTATTGGAATAAAAAACAAATTAAAACAATTAACAATTATTTACAATTAACAAATATTTATTTATTTACAACTATTACAATAAAACAAATTAAAACCTTCAACTGTTGCACTTATTTTCCATGATCAATCCATAACCCTTCAGCATGGTCATTACGTAGGTAGTTTGTTTCTCCATCATCGTCACCATATGGGGTAGGTAGCCCTACAGAGAAAGGAGGATTCTCATCAAATTGGTTATACTCATCTTCGTCAACAACATCATTAATACCAAGAATATTTCTCTTGCCTTGAACAACAATTGAAAACTTAGGATTGACGGGGTCTTGGATATAAAATACTTGTTTTACCTGCGTTGCGAGTATAAATGGGTAGTCCACGTGACCTCACTAACTAAAATCTATCAAAGTAAATCCTAAGTCATCCTTTCGAACACCACGATGTATATCAATCCAATTACAACAAAAGAGACCAACCTTGAATTCTCTGTACTCAAGCTCCCAAATATCTTCAATCACCCCATAATATGACTTTTTCACATCTTTTGATCCTGAAGATTTGCCACTGAAAAATTCTGTTGATGAAGCTTCCATGGTAACATCACTATTTTGCATTGTGCTCTTTCCATCTTGACGCTGGGTGTAAAAAGTATATCCATTAACATCATAACCCTCATAAGATCGAACAAGCGTGTTGGGGCTATATGCTAACCATTTTATCATATTAGAAACGACATTTGGTGTATCTAACAACTGGCACATTACACGGTGTTTAAACCATCCAACAAATGAGCGATTATTTTCAGCTGTAACCAAAATGCCACTTTTTGAAGGATTCTGCCTCTTAATCAAACTAACATGACAATCTAAGTAAGGATAAACTTCAGTCATGTGTTGCAGGACAAAGAGATGCGCTCTATCGCGCAGTTCACACCCAGGAGATATCCATTTGAATCCTAATGTACCCTGTCCATGAAGTCTTTCCTCGTGACGAGATTTGGGAATTCCAATAGGATTGATAGCTACTAAATACTCTATGCAAAATTCAATAGCCTCCTCAACTGAATATCTTTCAACTATGCTAACTTCCGGCCGATATCGATTCCTCACATATCTTTTCAATATACCCATGAATCTCTCAAAAGGATACATATACCGCAAATATACCGGGCCACATAACTTAATCTCTCTAACCAAATGTACCATAATGTCAAAAAATGAAGGTAAAAAATATATTTCAAACATACATAGTGTCACAACAATATCAGCTTGTAATTTATCCAATGTGATGGGTTCAATCACCTTGCTGCAGATGGCATTGAAGAAAAAACAAAGTTTCATAACAACAAGTCTCACGTGATTCGGCAATATCCCTCGAATTGCAATTGGTAATAGCTGTTGCATTAACACATGACAATCATGTGACTTCATACCCACAAGTTTCAAATCCTTCATCGACACAAACCTTTTGATGTTTGAAGAATATCCATATGGAACTTTCACACCAAACAAACACTCACAAAATGCAATTTTCTCTTTTTTACACAAAGTATAACAATCTGGATGTAGATATGTACGCTTCTCTGATTCTTGTGGTGCTAACTCTAGTTGTATACCTATTTCTTCCATATCTTTTTTGACTTTGATCCCGTCCTTTGTCTTTTCAGGTATATTCAACAATGTCCCAACAATACTATCACAGACATTTTTCTCAATATGCATAAAATCAAGACAATGTCTAACTTGTATGTGTTCCCAATACGGGAGATCCCAAAATATGGATCTATTCTTCCACAGATTCTTCGACTTAGAAGGTTGATACAACTTTCCAAATACAACATCGATATCCTTAACATGCTCAAAGACTTCTTTTTCAGTTAAAGGCAAACGGGCTTCTCGAGTCTTGATATACCCATCAAAAGCCTTTTTCATCTTACGATAAGGGTGACCACGGGGAAGAAATGTTCGGTGACTCATAAACACATTTTTCTTGCAATTATTTAGACGGTGGTCAATAGTAGTATCTTCGCAAATTGGACATGATTTAGCTCCTTTGACAGTGTACCCTGACAAGTTTCCATAAACAGGAAAATCATTTATGGTGCAACATAACATGGCACGTAATGTGAAATCCGTTTGAGTATTTGCATCAAAGACCGAAACACTTTCATCCCACAAAAGTTTTAAATCTTCAAGAAGCGGCTGAAGATAAACATCTATATTATTCCCAGGTTGTTTAGGCCTTGAGATTAACAAGGACAACATAATATACTTGCGCTTCATACACAACCAAGGAGACAAATTATAAATCACCAAAAGAACTGGCCATGTGCTATGTTGACAGCTTAGAGTGCCATAAGGATTCATCCCATCTGTACAAAGTCAAAGTCATAGATTCCTAACTTCTCCACCAAATTCAGGAAACTTATAATCAATGGTTCTCTATTGTGGAGAGTCACCCGGATGTCTAAGCATCCCATCTGATTTCCTCCCTTCCGCATGTCACCTCAAATGTTTTGCATCTTTTGCATTTGCAAATAGACATTTGAATCGTTGCACTATGGGTAAATACCAAACTGCCTTGCTAGGAGCCCTTTTTTTATCATCCTTAGAAGAATCATTACCCTCCCGCTTGTACCGAGATGCTCCACACTTAGGACATGTGTGTAAATATTCATTCTCATTTCGAAACAACACACAGTCATTTGGACATGCATGTATCTTCTTTGCGTCCATACCTATAGGACACAACATCTTCTTTGCCTCGTACGTGGAAGTGGGAAGCTCGTTATTCACCGGAAGTATTTTTCGTAAAAGTTTTAACAATTCTGTAAAACTCTTGTCACTCCATCCATTCTTGACTTTCAACTTTCACAACTTCAAAGTTGTTGACAACCTTGTCAAGTCGTCACTGCACCGGATACAAAAGTTTCTTAGAATCGCGGACCAAGGTTTCAAATATATCCGGTTGTGTCATCATATGGTCTTGGAGATCTTGTATCATATCTTCCACCCTATCAATGTCCACATCGTCTTCGTCATTATCGACCAAATTATCGCACTCGGTTGCATAATTCGACCTTGAGCTACCAGTCATATCAGAGTCTATTCCCTCGCCATGTCAAATCCACTTTGTATAACCCTTCTTAAAACTCCGAAGAAATAAATGTTCACGCACTGTCTCCGCGCTAGAATATTTTTTTAAATTACCACAAAAGCGGCACGAACACACAATCATGTCTTGTTTTCCTTGTTCCTTTTTGCTTTTTTGGTGTTCAACCGCACATGTAATAAACTCATTAACCCCTTTGACATATGCGTCATCGGCACGCAATATATTATAAATCCATGTTTGACGTTCCATGTATAACTAAGTAAGCACAACGATTAACCAAGTAAGTACAACGATTGTACAGATCATACATAAGATGCGGACAAACAATAGTTCAAGCAAACATACTGATATTTTAAATAATGTATGTGATGAATGTATTATTTTAATTAACAATTACTTACACAACAAAGCTGAGCTCTCGGACGGCAATACTGAAGAAAGAAACCTGTAAAATCTCAGCCAAGTTTCCCGCCAAAGACGATGTCGCTCTCTCTCCTCTCTTACCAGGCCAAAATAACAAAAGTTTTAAATTATAATCACTTTTTAATAACTTAAATATGCGTCGGACAAAGAAGAAAATCGACTCAAATAACAAAACCATTTGCGAGGGATATTTAAATCAACCGACGCACGAAGTGACGCAAATGTGTTTTTGTTTAATTTTTTTTAATTATTTCTCATCTTTGGCGTCGGTTATACTCAAACAATATTTTTTAATTATTTAATTTAAACATAATTAGTTTTAGTTATTTATTTTTTTAATTATTTTTATAATGTTTGTATCGGTCATTTGACGCAAATAATGAACGCTATTTGCGTCGGTTCTTTAAACAACCGACGCAAATGTGTTATTAATTTATTTTTTAATTATTTTTTTAGTTTTTGTGTCGGTTCGTTAAAAAAAAGACGCAAATACTTAACACTATTTGCGTCGGTTCTTTAAAAAAGTGACGCAAATGTGTTATTAATTTATTTTTTAATTATTTTTTTAGTTTTTGCGTTGGTTCTTTAAAAAAAATGACGCAAATACCTAACATTATTTGCGTCGGTTTGTTAAACAAGCGACACAAATATTTTATTAATTTATTTTTTAATTTTTTTAATAGTTTATGCGTCGTTCCTTTAAAAGAACCGACACAAATACAATTTGTTTTATTTACCACAATGTCATCGTTCTACTATATACGACAATTTTATTAAAAAACCGACGCAAATTAGGCGACGCATATGTCGGTATCTGTACTAGTGAATCTATGAATCATTTGCATATATACACACACACAAAAACATGTATATTCAATATATTTTTCTCACCACAAGTTTTTACCCGAAATTTTGTCATCTCTCTAAAAGGCTTCCAAAGATTTACTCATGCTAGTTCTACAAGTTTCAAGTCAATCCGTCCGAACATGAATGCTACTAACGGTTTTGTCTTTCTTCTTTGTTTTATTTATCTTCCTTGTTAAAACGCTCTATTTTCTACTCTTTCTTTAACAACTTGATAAATAATAAACAAATTCGCTGATAAGGAAAATATTTTTAGAAAAACGTTTCATAGAAAAAGTTTTCTTTGAAATGATTTTCTGAGAAAATGATCTATTTTTCTTTGACTTAATTTTTCTAAACAATCAAACACCTACAAATAAAGAAAATAGTTGTTAAACAGAGCCTAAATAATTGCAAGTTGAGTGATGTGAATAGAATTATATGTCGGACAGGTTTGTTCCATTTTATCTTAAAAAATAATACATCATGTGTTTTATCAAACGAATAATATTTGAATTTTTGACGTAATAATAATAAAAAAAATTCATAAAATTTATTATAAATATTTAACTAATGATAAGATAAGATGATTATAACAATAAATAAATAAAATATTATTATAATAAAAAATTATATAATTTTTAAGAAAAATAAATCTCATTTCTAAATATTATTGTTGTTTTTGGACGGAGTAGTAGTTAGACATGGATCCCTATCGTCTCTTAATGAGAGAAATCCATGTCATATTAGCAATTAACTGCCGTAATAGAGGCATTAACAATTCTTTGATTGTAACAAAAAAACAAAAAAAACAATTCCTAGAATAACGTGAAAAACGTACCGACATGCATGGGGTACCGGATATCTTTGCCATAATGATTCTATATACTTTCCTAAATTATTGTCATTTACATATTTTTTGGTCAAATAGATTTTTTTTACTTTAAAATTATACTGATATACTTTCACCCATAGAATTATTAGAAAAAGGTATATAAAAAGTAAGATAATGATTATAATTTTATCACTTGTATATTTATCAAATAGAAAAAATTATGTTAAATATGCATCTTTGACCAGAAAAGCGATAAATTTCAATTAATTAGGAGTTGGGGAGTATGTAGACAATCATAATTTAGGGACACTGAATAAAGTTTATTTAATATAAGCAAATACACACTCATAACTTTAAATCTTTTGGCAACAAATAATTTTTTTCTTGTACTCCACAAGGACTATCAGGCAACGATGTTAAGAAATAAGAGTAATAGTAATAATTATCATTTTTTTTTCTTTTTCCGTTTTCAGTTTATAGTATATATTGGACATCTACTTTTGACTTAAATCGACTAGTTAAGTACTTTCTTTTTTAAAAAATTCCATTCACTTAATAAATCAAATTATAAGCGAAATAAGAAGATGAATCATGTCAGAACATAATAAATCTGATTACAATAAGGAAAAAAAATTGATTACAATAAGCACATAAAAATAAGAATAGAAAAATACACAACTATTACATATCATTCAATTTAAAAACTATTGAAATATCTATTCTATCGTATAACCATTTATAGGACAAACATGTTTTGATCAATAATCGAGAATAATTGACAAAAAACTACAGGTACAACTCCTCATTCAAACGTCCAATTCAAAAAAATACTAACAAGTTAACCAAGTTTCGTATTTTGTATTTTTATCAATTCTCATACATTATCATGATCCCACGATAATGGATGAACTTAAATTGAAGAAAAGATCTCACAAGAATAGTTAAATTTAAACTTTGAGAAAAATATCTCATACAGGTAAAAACAAAATGTTGGAGCAATATAAGAGTGTTTGTAGAAGGGAAGGGGATGAATACAAATACCACAAACTTTTTGCTCTTTTTGACCTTTAAACAAATACTTACTGGAAATAGATGCACTGAACAAAAAAAAACTATGTAATATGAGCACATAGATTCAAGTTAAAATAGTTATATTAAAACTTGAGGTTTTTTCGAAAATCTGTATAATCACAAATGTGATTAAACAGCTACAAGTTCTATAATGAAATTACAGCTTCTAATTCACACTCACTAGCTTCTAACTTTCTTTGAAATATTTCTCTCAAGATCTATTATAAAACTTCTCTCTAGTGATTTTTGTGTGCTTCTCTCTATATTTTGATCTGTTGGATTGATCTATATATAGTGAGGACTCCTTTTCATATGTAAAGATCAGTGAATGAAATCACGTGCTTGAGACATGTTGCCTTTCTTAACTTAGATGCAAGTATGTCACATCGTTGCTCCATGTGTCAGACTGCTGCATGCTTTGTTGCTACTCTTTTTTTCCCTGATCTGTGTGCATTTAATGCGCAAGAGTTCTCACTGGACCAAAAAAAACTTCAAGAAATATATTTTCAGTTGATATCTCTTGCTTTTTAAAAAGTTATGTTGATTTGCGTGTAAGATCTGATGATGGGTGCATGCTGTCATAATCATTCACTGACGACCAGCCCTGATGGACTTGATCAGTGCTTCTGGATCCCTTGATACTTATTGACTGGATCAGGGCTTCGACCTTCACTTGAGTTTTGCTCAGTGTTTCTTGATCCTGATGGTTATGACTGACTACACACACTGATGGTTTCCACTGATGCAGTGTTGAGCATTCCCCATGACGAGTTACCCTGATGGGTTAGCCCGACACTGTCATACCCTGAAGTCTCACCCTGACGGGTTGGTCTGCCTTCGTCATCCCCTGACAAGTTTCCTCTGATGGGTTCCCCTGATGAGTTTCCATTGATGGGTTTCCCTGACGGTTCTTAATCAACAAAACTTTGTTTAGAATATCTGATGTGGGTAATATTTTGACTATTATTAAGTAGCATCAGACATTCTTCTTCACTTTATCAAGTTCTTCAGATGTTCCATATTCTAACTTGTCTTGTGAAGTGATTAACCATCCCTTGATGACTAAAATTATCATCAGTGGATGCAAAACTTGTGATGATCTTAAGGTTTATAATATACCTCAAGTATTTACAGTTACACAATTTATTTTTTAAACATTATCATCATTATTTAACTTTAACACAAAATTTCAATGAATAATTTTATTCGAAACAATTGAACAAAACAGATGGAAAAAAAATTTAGGAGAGAATTTTTTTTTTTAACGGAGAAAACCCACTCCTAATCTATACATTCTATAAATGGAGGTTAAGGGTATACATTCCATGGATTTGAAAGAGAGAAAAGAATAGAGAAAATATTATTAAGCAATTGAAAATATTGTATATCAATATGGCGACCGACTAGTTAAACTACTCGACTCTTTTATGATTTCAATTTAGAATAATTGCGCACTTTGTACTTTTATAGTTTGCACATCGATCACAATAATAAGGTTCCGTGAGTTATAGTGATTCCATTTTATATATTTACTTGTCCTTTTCATTCTAAATACTTTGGCTTTCGAGTCATTTTATTATATATATATACATATATATATATATATATATATATATATATATATATATATTATTTGTATAAACATAAATATATTGTATAATTTTAAAATTTATGTAAGATAAAGCATCTTGTTTTAATATCTTTTTTAGTTAGTATGTATAAATATATTTATATATGTCTTATTCATATACACATTTTATTTATTTTTCAGTTGTTTTGTTTTTCGGTGTCTTCTTTTCAAATAAATTTAAGATATTTTTGAAAAGTTAATATATTTTGGTTCTATTAATTTTTTATGTATTTCAATTTTAAGTAGTATCCTTTTAAACTCAAAACAATAATATTTGGATTTAAACTAATTGTAATTATTTTTGATTAATAATAGTGAAAAAAAAATCAAGTTAACCAAGTTAACAAATTGACTCATTGGAGTTAATTTTGTTATTTTCTTTGCAAGCAGGATGATTGTGTGAGTGCGTGCATGATATTTAGGTAATGGCCTCCTATTTAACCAAAAACTTTTTTATTGTTGAAACATTACTTTTCGATTAATATATAAAATAATAAGAATATATTGTGATTTTTACACATATTTTAGGACTTTCTAAACAATTTCCAAATACTCTTAACCAATTTACTATTCTTTACATCTTTTGTTTGATATATATATATATATATATATATATATATATATATATATATATATAGGGTTGATCCATGTTTAACGTTAGTTCTGGAGTGTTTCGTAGCTAACACATTTATAGTCGTCCAAGGAATGATCCAACGCTTGATATTAAACTAAAAAAAAAAAAATTCCCTTCCACTACTAACACTGTTGGAAGGGAATTTTTTTTTATTAAATTTTCCCTCCACTACTAACACTAACGGAAGAGTTTTTTTTTTTTTAATTTTTCTTCCGCTACTAACACTGGAGGAAGGGATTTTTTTTTAAAATTTTTTTCACTTCCGCCAATACTGGTAGTGGAAGAGAAAACAAATTTTAAAAAAATTTTCTCTTCCACCAGTGTTAGTAGCGGAAGGCCAAAAAAAAAAAAAATTCCCTTCCGCTACTAACACTGTCGGAAGGGAATTTTTTTTTTTTAAATTTTCCCTCTGCTACTAACACTTGCGGAAGGGATTTTTTTTTAAAAATTTTTTTCCCTTCCGCCAGTATTGGTAGCGGAAGGGAAAACAAATTTTAAAAATTTTTTCCCTTTCGCCAGTGTTAGTAGCGGAAGGCCAAAAAAAAAAAAAATTCCCCCTTCCGCCAGTGAGTAAATTTTTTTTTTTTCCCTTTCCCCCAGTCTCACTGGGGAAAGGTAAATTTTTTTTTTTTTTGGCCTTCCGCCAATCTTGGGCTGCCTTCCGCTAGTCTTGCGGTTGATATATATTCTTGAAAGGGCATTTTTTTTTTGTAATTTTTCGCCAGTTTTTAAAAAAATATTTCATCGATAAAGTATTATGTTTTTTTTAAAGACTTTTATCAGACATTTTCAATGTAAAAAAACTTTTTTCTTTTGACAGTCTTTTATTATTATTTTTTTTTATCGTTCGCCTGCCTTACGTCAATGTTGTGCTTGATATTTATGCTTGAAAGAGCATTTTTTTAAGTCTTCCGCCAATGTAAAAAAAGAATTGCTTGATAAAATGTTATTTTTATTTTTAAGTCTTATGTCATATGTCTTTAGTGTAATAGATTAGATTACACTGAAATCTCAAATTGTATAACATACAATCAATAAATACAAATATATAACACAATATCGACAAAAAAACTTATATATTACACTGAAAAACATAAATTGTATTACATCTGAATCAAATATACTTAAAAGAAATACAACTTCACTCCATATTAATCATTACTCTTCGTCAGAATCCAACATCAGTGATCCTGCCATCTTGTACCCTCTAGGGGGACCCCTCGCCATTCCTTTATGCAGTTCCCAAGCAAGACGCAAGCGAAGAATGGATGCATCTTGAACTGTCCATTTAGCTGCAGTGGGATTTAGTTAACGTGAGATTGCGTCCATATATTTACAAACGTAAACCCCACAGTCGGAACCATTATGTTGTTTCACCACTTCAACTTTCTTCCCGAGTTTTGCATCTCTTGGGGGGCAATTGGTTTCGGGGTCAGCAAATCTGAGCAAGATCGGTACAAGAGTCTTCTGCATATTTCAAAAATAAAAATTAGTAAGTGACAATAACAAATTAAAACCATATGTAAATCAACATAGAATATTTTGTACTTATCGCAACTGCAATATCCGCCTGGTATTGCGCATCCAACTGTGCCAAAGTTATCTCAGGATGCATGAGATCAATTATTTTTATTGCCCATGCCCTAACATTGAACATCACCAGGACAAAATGTTCGTGTATGCGGGAATGAAATGGCATGAATATGACATCACATTCCGAAACACGTAAACCATTTTGTTCTACAAAGTGTTGTACAAAGTCAACAACATTTGCAATATCAGTTTCGACTCTGACACTTATCATGGTTTGACCCACGACAATGAAGAAAGTCGGCAGATAGTAGAAATTTCTTTTTAACCTCTTTCCTGCCCGTGTGATGACGGCGTCTCTTTCTGCCAACAATTCTTGGTAGGCGTCCACAATTGTGTTGCCTAACCATGCCCCAGGCGATAATTCTGTGGCCTCCTGTTGATTAATGTTATAAACTTTAATCTGTCGGGGCCAATACTGTGAATCATCGACTGGTTCACCATTAAACCAGTGTTGAGTCAACCAATCCACCTTCCAAGGGTTTAACGACTTCACCATGCCCCCTTTCACAGGAACCATCAGCAGATCGTGTCTTGACACTCTAGCCGGATTACATACAGGTGGAGCCTCTTGCGAGAAATGGGTTGGAGTTGCATGTTCGGCGAAAGGATTGAAATCAGTTGTGAAGGATGCTAGAGGATCTGATGTAAAGGTCATGGAAGTTGGAGCTTCAGTAGGATCAAGGAAGGATAGAGTATAAAGGGGTTGCTCCGAATAAACCCCGAGATTGGACAATTGCATTTGTTTAAAAAGGGCAGCATTATCAGTTATGAGTGCTTGATATTGTTGTTCAATCTCGGGAGGCTTATTCGGTCACCGCTGCAACATCGTCAGTGTCTGTTTTAACTGCACAATAAAAAAAAGACAAGTATATGTTAATAGCGTTACAAAATAGATTTAATGCAATACAAGGATTATAATTATCTACACATACCACGTTTATTACGTGAGGTTGGTCAAGAATGACACGATTACTGTATCGGATATCAGTGACATCCGGTTTTGCAATTCGTTTTCGTGTCACTTTGTTGTACCACAAGTAGTATACGTCCATGTCCAGTTTGTTGCGCTTGGTATTTTTAGATACTAACAAACCGACAAGATTCTCCTGGAAGTCGTGCCACATCTCTATGTACGGCGCGCCGAATGCTTCGTAGTTGGAGACTTGAAATCTATTTTCCTTCTCCGCCCGATTCAACCGTAGATGAGTGTGATCAACAGGAGGGTCAGGTATCCTTTGATAATGACACAGTTGCCTAAGGACTCTGTTTGGCATTTGATACTCAATCTCGTCAAAATGTATCAGTGGGATTCGACTGTTTGCGAACAATCGTGCCATCCAAGCGTCCTTGTCATCATCATTAACCATTTGAATCGGCTTATACGGCTTCCAGATGAATTTGTCTTGCGGTTGATTTTCAAGCTCAGACCGGTATGTTAGGACGTTGTGGTGTGGATCTGCTCGCCTATCCTTATAGAAAGCATGCTTAGCGTATGCATATGTCAGCACACGCGGCGACCACAACTCAGATCCAGGGCGAGGCATTGGACGTCCAATCCATAATCTGTCATATGCCTAAGTTTGCACCACTGTCACGCATCCTGTTACCCTTCCAGGTAAGACAATCTTACTCTTAACTTTTCTGTAGTGGGATGCATCGTAGAGTGCTCGGTAAATGGATGCTAGGACTGCTGAACCCCAAGCGTAGTTTACTATATCTTCAATATCTCTAACAAACACCAAGTACCTAACATGAAAATTAAAACAACAAGTTAACCAAATTAATATCAAATTATGACAACAAAGAATTACAATAAGAAAGACAAGAATTTTTTCATACCTAGCTGGACATATGTCTTTGGTTTTAGTGGGAAACAATATAGCACCACATAACCACAGTATGTACGCTCTTGTGTAGATAACTATATAGTCAACCGGTGGATCCTCTGGCAGTTCACGAAAACACTCCAACATCCACGTCAAACCCCACCATCGTGCTTTGTTTCCTTGTAGAACTGGTTATAGAACCGTTCACCGAAGCAGTCTTAAAACAATATTTTTTGTTCCTTCTCGGATGAAACACCACAAGTAAGGGGTTTCCCGTTAATGGGTAAACCGATTATGTAGTGGATGTCCTCCAAGGTGATTATCGTCTCACCACTATTAAAATGAAATGTGTTTGTTGATGATCTCCATCTTTCCACTAATGCAGTAACGAAGGATGCATCGTGTCTTGGAAATATACATCCGTATGTAAATATATGCATTCCAACTGCATTGAGTATATCCTTCTGTGCGTCACTCAACATCCAAAGATCGTACCTCTGATTACTCTGTTAAGCAACGTCGAGTACTCTAAATTCATTCGTGTTGTATATGTGAGTAGATATATGAGTAGGTTGATCATCTAACAAACTATTATCTTCGGGACCCGGGTTTAATTGATAATGGTCCATTGCAACCTACAAAATATTGAAAAGCCTTAATCAAACACTGTACACACACACTTCACACACAAAACACACACACACACACAGACTACATTCACACAAAACACACACACACACAGACTGCACACACACACAGACTGCACACACAAAAAACACACATACGCACATTGCACTCACACAAAACACACACACATTGCATACACACTGCACACACACACACACACACTGCATACAGAACAAAACACACACTTCATACATATACACACATGAAAGTATACATGCACAAACATATTCAAAATATTAAAAATCAAAATTCTAAACTTGAATTAATATAAAAAAAAAATTGTTAATTTCGAAATTACAAACACTTACTTGATTTGGGGCGATAAACAACGGAATCGAGTGGAAAGGAGTAAAATTTGGAAGTTGTTTAGATTGAAGAAGAAGAAATTTTATTTGGAAGAGATAAAGGAAGTAAAGGCGGAATGGAGAAAAAGAAGAAGAGAAGATAAAAAAACCCTAGGGCGGAACAAACAAGGAAACGGGTAGAGGAAACAAGGAAAAATTAAAAAAAAAAATACCCCTTTCGCTACTAACACTGGAGGAAGGGAATTTTTTTTAAAAATTTTTTCCCTTTTGCCAATGTTAGTAGCGAAAGGGGTATTTTTTTTTAAAATTTTTTCCCTTCCGCTACTAACAGTGGCGGAAGTGTAAAATTTTTTTTTTAAAAAAAATAACCCTTCTGCCAATGTTAGTAGCGGAAGGTGTATTTTTTAAAAAAAAAAAATTTCTTTCCGCTAGTGTTAGTAGCAGAAGGGTTATTTTTTTAAAAAAAAAATTTCCCTTCCGCTAATAACACTAAAGGAAGAGAATTTTTTTTTTAAAAAAAAATACCCCTTCCGCTACTAACACTGGCGGAAAGGAATTTTTTTTAAAATTTTTTTTCTCTTCCGCCAGTGTTAAAGCGGAAGGGTTATTTTTTTTTCCCATCCGCCAGTATAAGTAGCGGAAGACACTTTTTTTTTTAAATTATATTATAATTAATTATCATAATAAATTACACTTAATAATATTAATTAATAATCATAATAATTAGTAAAAAAATCACAATATTATAATAATTTTATTATTAATGACATTTTCAACCGGAAATTGTGATTATATGGTTTATTATATACTATGTCTAATTTAAGATTTAGGGTGTAGGGTTTAGGATTATAATGTATTTAACTCATATTAGATTAGTAGTTATCATGATGATTGTATTATGATTATATTATAATTATGATTAACATTATATTTAACTCATCTTTTATAGTAATATTTTTATAATCATAGTATTATAATCATTTCAAACATTATGATTATAATACTTTTTTATATAATCATAATTTTGTACTTAATTATTTCAAACAATAACTAATAATCATAATAATTATAGTATTTTACTATACTCATACTATTAATCATAGTATTATTATCATATCCACGGATCAAATACATCAGAAAGTCATAGAATTACAATGAATATAATTTAAAGGTTAAACTCGATCACAACTCTTCTTCATCATCGTCTAAATCTAATGTGCTATGTTGAGACATTTGCGCCCGCATCTCCATTACTTTATCATAATTTCTCTTATCATGATCAGTGTATTCTTGACATATAGCACATTTTCGTAGCCTTTTTGCAAATTGACTTTGTTCAATTCCACTCTTCAATCTTGTGACCTTCTTACGACCCTTAGTTTGTGACTGAAGAGGTGGAAAATACTCATCTTCTTCGTCAATACTACAAACTTCCATGTGCAGCTCCTTCGATCTGCTCCCACCTTCAACCATGTCATTTTCTTCAATCAATCTTGACTTACTTATCCATGCTTTCTCCTTCATAGCAGTTTTAAGACCATGCATGTAAGATGATTGCGATGTCAATCCAATTGCTGCAATTTCTTGATAAACCCTATTCAAATGATTGTAACGTATTGTACTAATATCACTGACATCAGAGTTTGATTCAACATTTACTTCATTTATGTTAACAGGATCACCGTGAATTTTGTTTGCATTTCTCGTCCACCTGCCACAAATTAAAGACATTGGAATCTCATTTATGCTCTTGAAGGTGATATACCTCAAAATATGTCTACAAATCATGTCATTGTGCTCAAAGCGTTGACATATGCATGTCACATTGTCGGAGTCCCCGTGTTTAACGACAACGTAATAATATCGTCGGTTTTGTGGTACCTCCTCATTGAAAACTGTATATCTCTTTGTACCACCGACCCCAAAATTCTGAATCTTATGACACGTTAACTTTTGACCCTCATAGAACTCGTTGGAAAAGTCTTTAAAAATATTTTTCGTATATACAAGTGCCGCATGCTTCTCCAATAAAGTTCCGTTACGCAAATTTCTTGTCTTGTACTCTGTTTTAATATCTTGCTTTCTCTCATTCAAGTATTGTTTCTCAATGGCTATTTGTGAGTTAATCACAAAATCTTTTAAACCGGTACAATTATTTACGTATTGATCAAAAAAACTGTTCATCGATTCACTTCTCCTGGTTGTAGTCATCCCTGCAGCAAAATATGACTTTGAGTATGCTCCAATCCAGTTTTCCTTTATATTATACATAGATTGAAGCCACTCGTGATGTTGTAAATCATATTGTTCCACCAATTTTGCCCACCTTGAATACAAGCACCTACAATAACAGTTTATTATAAATGACAACAAAAATATATTGACAATTTAACATCGACTATTAGTAATGCAATACATACGTACCTGTCGAAGTCTTCCTTAAACGTTTCGTAACTATTATATAAATGATGAAGTTTCTCCGGGAATTTGTTACTGATATGCCGCGTACATATCAAATGATTGGTGGAAGGCAATACGGTGGTAATGGCATTGTTCATGGCTCTATCCTGATCAGTTATGATTGTCAACGGAATTTTATTCTCAACCGCTTCCAGCTAATTTTCTAACACCCAAACAAATGTAGCTTCCGTTTCATCCTTGATAAGGGAAAACCCAAATAAAATAGGTTGATAATGATGATTAACTCTCGTATATTTATTTGTTCTATTAGTGGTATCAAAGGTCACTACATCTCCAAAATTTCTATAACAAATAATTGATCGAGAATCCATCCACATGATACATGCAATGCGATTCTCTTCGTCAACTTTTATATTATAAAAAAAATTTCCAACACTTTCTGACTTGAGTCTCTTTAAAACTGTCAAAGCTTCTTGTGCATCATTTGCATCAAATGCGTCATGTCGCAAGTTGCGTATAACATTTTGAATATCTTCGACGGTAAATTTAACATTTGTCCTTCCACCGCTCATTGTACTCAACACATTCATGATCAAACTCGGTTTGATTTTTGATTGGTGGAGTAAATTGATTAACTCTCTATCAACAACGGTTATATTTTTATGTGTTGCCATGAAATCTATTTTAGTAGGCGTTACTATTGAATGATTGTGATTTAATTCTACTTTTGTTACACGCCAACTATTATTTTGCATGTTATGAACAACAAACATTCTGGCTTTACACATTGTGCGTTCAATAATATCTCTCTTCCTCCGGATTATGCTTTCATCATCATTTTCATTTTCAAACAAATTTTGTTTCTTAATAGGCCTACCTGCTTTTCTACATGCATATAGTCTATGAGCTAATTGATTTGAACCCGAATGTTTTCTGCCGATTAAAATTTTGACTTCAAATCCATTATTATGAGCATATGCATTATAGTATTTTCCAGTTTCAAATATACTTATAAATATTTGACCCACATACGGAGGACAAACACTATCACTGTCTAAATTTATTTTTTCTTTCTCATTCAAATTATTTTGTTGTTCGATATTATTTTCTTCGTCAATATCATGTTTTTCGTTCTCAACGTTCATACTTATATCAGAATCCGAATCATCAAAAAATGTATCAACATCATATATTCTATCGTTATCACTCATTTTAAAATGAAGAAGGTGAAGAGAGCTCAAAACCTGATTTCAATGTCAACCTGAGATATACTTATCTGATCTGTAATAAAGAATTTTTTTTTTAACAAATGAGTTAGATTCTAAAAATTATTTTTTCATCTAACTAGAGAACGAAGAAGAAAACTTACATGCGGTAGAATAAGATAATTTTTTGACCTACGTCTTTCTTATCATATATATATGGGGGCTGATGGAAGGAAGGAAGAAAAAAAATATTGTACTTGTTACTATGCAGCCCAATTTTACCTTTCCGCCAGTGAGACTGGCGGAAAGAAAAAAAAAATTTCCCCTTCCGCCACTAAGAAGGGAGAATTTTTTTTTTTTTTTTTTTGGCGTTCCACTACTAACACTGGCGAAAGGGAAAATTTTTTTAAAATTTGTTTTCCCTTCCGCTACCAGTACTGGCGAAAGGGAAAAAAATTTAAAAAAAAAATCTCTTCCGCCAGTGTTAGTAGCGGAGGGAAAATTTAAAAAAAAAAAAATTCCCTTCCGCCAGTGTTAGTAGCGGAAGGGAATTTTTTTTTTTTTTTAGTTTGATATCAAGCGTTGAATCATTTCTTGGACGGCTATAAATGTGTTAGCTACGAAACACTCCAGAACTAACGTTAGACATGGATCGGCCCCCATATATATATATATATATATATATATATATATATATATATATTTTGTTCATTTTTCTATTCATGTATATTAATTTTATTATTGGGAATTCACAGTCTCTTTGGAGAATCTAATTAACTATACGGATTTAAAAAGCTTAGGGAAACAGAGGGATATATAAATATTTTAAATAACTGATTTTTATAACATATTCGAAAATCCTTGGTTTTTTTTTTTTTTTGTTGGCTCTTCTCTTTTGCAAGGTAAATGATTATTGATTTTTGTACTTTTTATGAGCTTGTATTTGTAACTCATTTAGTTATAAATTTTTGAGTTATGGTTAGCCAACTAACTTAAATTTGATGTTCATTACTGAAATATCAAGTTAATCATTTTGCATTCAAATTTAGCCGTCTTTGTCGTGATTAATTCAAAGTATAATGTCATTTCATCGTCTATGTCAATGCAAGAAATTAGAGATGATTTGAAGGGGATGGAGTACTAGATATGAAAATAAATACAACAAAATTATGTCATCTTATTTAAAATATGGACCAGCTGTATCCTTTTAATTAATTAAGATTAACTAGTTAGTATCAGTTAAGTTGGTAGCTTAGGGCTTTCCTGCCCAACAGATTGATACTAGTAGTTACCGTCAGTGGTTGGCTCGGGGCTTTCATGCAAAACGGATTGGATACTAGAAAATTGTGTGTGTGTGTTCGCGTGTGTGACAAGAATTACATTGAATACATTAATGTGTATATATGTGTACATATAATTTATGTTGGACTTATTAAAATTGAAATTAAATGAAGAAAATTTTGACAAATAATTTAAAAACTACTTTCTACTTATCTAATTTATTATTGATGTAAACTCTCTTAAACAATTATAATATCTCCACAATACTTATCCTTATCGTTTTTTAACTGTCCTTTCTTTTGACAATCCTTAGTTTGTCCTCTAAAATTTCCCCCCTTTTTTTTTATCAGTTTGAATCATCCAAACTTATAACCAACATGTATTTCAAATTATTATTTTTCTTAATATTTGCATGCATAAAATATGTGTAAGGAGACTAGTTTTTATAAAATGTGCCTAATCCAAATATTAGCCACATTGTTACTTCCTTGTCGTTGGAAATTTCGTTTTGCCGTAAAATGGTTTGCATGGAAGAGTCCAATCTTTGTTCTTATCCTTATCATTTCGTAATTGTCTTTTTCTTTCAATCCTAATTAGTTTGTCCTCTAATATTTTTTCTCCTCCATTTTGATGATTTCTTTTACTTATGATAAATACTTCTTTCATCGATTTGAATCATCCAAACTTATAACCGACATATATCTCAAAATTATTATTTTCAGAATACGTGCGTGCATAAAATGTGTAAGAAGATTATTCTTTTTTTATAGAAGAGAGCGATGAGAAATCAATTATGTGGTAAGAAGCGAATTTGTTTTTTTATTCCTTTCGTTCTTATCTTTTTCTTTTGTTGTTATGACTCTTATTTGTAACTTTTGTTTCCCACAATTAAAAGTATCCGATCATAATCTTTGAGTTATCCACATGATAAGTGTGTGAGGGTGCTTTTTGTTTGTCAGACAAAATGTAGGATTCATTTAGTTCAAATTTAAGTATGGCGTGCAAATTAAAATTCAAGGTAAAGGGGTGCTAATTTATATCCTTCTTTCCCAGGATTTTTATAGAAATTATAATAGACGATCTGACACTCAAAAATGTGTTCTAAAGATTCATTTAAAAAACGCCTTTGATTGAGTCCACTAAACCTTTTTGTTAATGTACCCCTTATTATTACTTGCTTATAATTGTTCATGATTGTTTATATTTAATAAAAATTGATGATTTAATATAGTTTTTACTTTTACATATAAAAAAATTTAAAAAAATATCCAACTTGTTATGTGCACTACAAGAATAACACGAATTAGTGGCAAAACAAAATTGCCACTAAAGTAAAAAAAATTACCACGAGTGAATTAGTGGCAAGAATTTGAATGTCACCATGTTGTCCCAAAAGGCTTGTCACAATTTAAAACAGTGACAAACTTTATATTTCACCGCCAATTCATCGCTCTTTTGTGGCAGCAAAGATTTGAGACAAAAAGATGTATAATTCCGTGGCGAAAAAATTTGCCATAAAATGGGATACATTTTGCCACTGCTGGTATTCTTTTAGTGGCATTTTGAAAGTCTTGTCCTCTGCTACATAAAAATTAGTGGCGATGTTTTGATTGTCGGCACCCATCCAGCTGTTGTAACAACAAATATTAAACTCATTAACGACTAGATAAATTACCTGTATATGCCATAACCAAGAATAAGTTATTTGAAAGTTTAAACTTTCACACTAGAGTAAGATGTCCAAAACTTAGAACTCACTCTTTCTTCAAACCATTCAGGGAATTCTTTTGCGTCTCTCTCATTAACTCTAAGCTTGCTCTCCGTTAATAAATTCTTGTGCTCTCTGCACATGGAACATAATATTATTGACTAAATTGAAATAAATAAAACATTAACAAGGATATTTCATATTTTATTATGATCAAACACATACTCCACATATAGTTGCGTCTCATCGCAATTATCTAAGACATATAAATGAGCTTTATTCCATTTTTCCGGTGGGAGAACACGACAATCAGCTTGTAGAGGTAGACAACCATTATAGGAAAAGACAGACAACTATTCTTGATAATTTTTCCCGTCCCAGTTTCTTTCATCACTACTCGGTCTAGTCTCAACACCACGCAAGTACATTGAGCAAAACGCGAGACACTCATTCAAGATGTATGCTTCTGCTATTGATCCTTCCATATGAGCTTTATTACCCAGAGAGTGTGCATGTATCTGTAAAACGATATTAATTGGATAAAAGCTAAATTAAAGCTACAAAATGATTAAACATTTAGATTGTGTGTCAAATAAATTTATAATAAATTAAAGTCACCTCTCAAATGGATCCATCCATTGGTGTTGTGCTGGTCCAGCAAGAATAGCCTCTTCCACAAGATGAATGGGCAAGTGAACCATTATATCAAAGAACGATGGTGGGAATATTCTCTCACGCTTGCATAAAGTTACAACAATACTCTTTTCTGACTTTTCCAATATATCCACCCTCAAAGTCTTAGAACAAAGCTCCCTAAAGAATATCCCAAGCTCTATAAGCAGTTCACACACTTCCTTTGGCAGATACACACGTAGAGCAAGTGGCAATAAGTGTTGTAAAAAATGTGTAATCATGACTCTTCATTCCATAAATTCGAACCTCCTTGGCATTAACACATCGAGAAATATTGGACGCATATCCATCAGGTAGCTTAATTGACTCTCAAAGCTCACATAAGCTCCTTATTTCTTCATTAGACGTAGCATAGCTTGCTGGAAGCATCACAAGTTTATCATCTCTTACAATAGGATGTAGGTCACGATGTACTCCCATATCTATCAAATCCAATCTAGACTTAATTGTATCCTTTGTTTTCCCCCTCAATATTCAACAATGTCCTCAAAATAGACTCTGCCAAAATTTTCTCGATATGCATGATATCCAAATTATGGCTTAATAATAATGTTCTCCAACAAGGCAATTTAAAGAAAATAATTTACCGTTAGTTTCAATAGTTATAATATTATTATGACTATTAAGCATATCAGTTTTTCAAGTACCAATTATTCATAATGCAATACCACTAGTAATTGTGTACATGCTCATCTCCACAAGTAAATAAGAACTGAAATTGTGAATTCAGATTTTAGGCAGGGTCTATCTTCTCTCAAGCATTACAACAAACATCTTATATGCAGTGCAAATGATGTACTTCAAGACACTCAAAACTTATAAAGCAAACGAACCAAGCAAAGCAATTGTATCGGCCAAAAATAAAGGTTAAAAATTCATCCCAAATCAATTCAATCAGCCGAAAATAACTGGTCAGTTCTCTCATATCTGAACATGATAATTAAAATTAAAAACCTAAAAATCTTGACACCAAATAAAACATAAAGATTATATTCAACAGCACACACACACACACACACACACATGGTGAAAGAGAGAAAGGTAACCTTGGGTGCCTTGATTGGTGCAGCAAAAATACCGAAAATACAGTGGACAACAGAGAGAATTTACCAAGACGAGAACAGGGAGAACAAATTATTCTTGCTAAGCAGTTTTTTCGTTCATAACCCTGTAAAATTAGATATTCGAACAGCTTCAAAGAGATGAAAATTAAAATTTAATAATCTCAGAATGGAACATCTTATTATGGAAATTGAACCAAAGATCTGTACGTGGAATTGGAGAAAGAGGAGTTACAAGGGTTCTTTACTCTTTCCCGCAAAAGACAAATAATTCATGTGGTGAAAATTTCAATCCCCCCATATGAAAAATTATAGTATCAAATAATTTGTGGTATATTTTGGACGTCATTGATAATAATTTCATATTTAGTCGCTTATTGATTAAAATATGTGATAATATGATTAGTGGCAAATTAAAAATTACCACAGAAATTTAAATAATTTGTAGCAATAAGAGTAAATTGTCATTCCAAGAATATGGCGCCAGTCTAATAATAGCGGGAATGTGATTTTCTAGCAAATTTAGCAGCATTTTTATAAAATTGCTCCTAGCTAATCAGCTCATCAAGAATTTAATGGCAACTTAAAAAATTGTCATACTTTTGTCATTACTTTTATAAATTTGTGGCAAAATTATTTTTGCCATAAAATTTTTGCCACTTATTTCTATTATTCTTGTAGTGGTGGATATCAGTAGAGTTAGTTTAGCAAGGAGTTTGTGATCCTCATCTTTGTATAGTCTAGGATTTTTCAAGTATGATTTTGCTTAAAAAGGAAACAAGCAAGATCTATAAAGCAGCAAGGAATCATAATCATCGTAAGGAATTAAAAAAATGTAAGGAGTATAAATAAATTTTATTTATGACAAGTGAATTATTAAGAAACGCTATGACATTTTGCATACTTATATTTTCAATAAGACATCAAATAAAATCTTAAACAAGTGTTAACTTATCTGTTTACCAAGGAGTTCCTTAAAATCTTAAACAAGTGTTAACTTATTGCTTAAAGATAGCAATAAACCAGTTTAATACTTTAATATTTTAAGTCTGTGTGGCCATCAAAGTCTAAGTGACCTACTTGCAAGAAAGAACAGTGTGTTCATTGTCATACATGACTTTTTAGGAGATTCCTTAACAAGTGTCCTACTTGCACGAAAGAACAGTGTGTTATTTGTTCTACATGACTTTTTAGGAGATTCCTTAACAAGTAAAAGAGGAAAAAAAAAAGTATAGTTAAATCACTATAAAAATATTTGCTCTCTTTATTTTTTGGTACTTATTGTTTCTGCTTATTCCTCTCACGTATTTGCTTAGTTTCGTAAATCTTTTGACAAGAATTTTACTAGTATTCGTACTTTAAGCCATTTTGGTTACGACAAATAATTGTTAAACTAAACTTTTACTGCTAACTTTTTTTAAAATTAAACAAGATATTTTTTTAAGCAAAAAATTTTATAACGTGCTGTTATTTCTTACAAGTCGTATATTCTTGATTAAGCTAAATGGAGTTCTTTCGGAGTCAGGAGAAGATGTCTTAGATAGGGTGATCATTTATCACCACATCTCTTTGTCATTACCATGGATGTCGTGGCTTATGATTATTTAGAAGACTTCAAATGACCCCCTCTTAAAGTTCCACCGGAGAACATAGGAGAAAATGATAACTTTTACCGATGATTTGTTAAGTTTTTTGTCATGAAATCCTAGAATCTTTCTCCTTGATTAAGGAAGTTCTCCATCTTTTTTCATCACTCTCGGGTCTAATTCCTAATTCCTCAAATAGCTGCTGCTACTTGAGTAATGTTTTCCGGAAAATTGCACATCAAACTTTTCATGTCATATGATTGTCCGAGGGAGCACCACCTCCCAAATTCCCGGGGGTGCTTGTAATCTGCACTAAACTCTATCGTAATAATTGTCTTCCACCTCTTCAGAAAATGCTCAGCGAGATAAAGTCATGTACAATCAAATTTCCTTCTTTCTCGGGTAGAGTTCAGCTTATTAAATATGTCATTTATGCATCTCAAGCCTATTGGACAAAATACTTTATTGTCCCGAAAAGAACCTCCAAGGAAATTCAATCTATTTTGAAACTCAGAGGGGCACTACAAAACAACGGTTGCGGGGAATAAAATTACACTTCCTGCTGGATATCAAGGATCTTCTAGAATGGAATATCGCCTTGACTCTCATGCACCAGCTAAGGTGATCAGTCTGAATTCCACTTTCTTATGGGGTTCCTGGGTTTACACAACTATTATGAAATCTTGAAATTTTTGGCATTGTAAGATTACTACAGATGGTTCCTGGACCTGGAAACAGATTCTAAAGCTAAGGCCTTCTGCATTGGCTCATCTAAGTTAGGATCCCTTATTTGGCAAATCTTGAGGAAGGATTACCTCTTTTGCCCACTTCTAGCCATTGTGATGCTTTTTTGAGTCTTCGAGCCACTGAGAACATTCCCCTGACTAATAGTCAAGTTTCAATTTAGGTTATATATATATGTATATATAACCTAAATACACACACACACACACACACACACATATATATATTATGCATATATATACTTACTCGTATACAAACACACACACAAATATGATAGCCAAACTTGTTTTTCTCTTGAACCTTTTGTGTTAGAACTTAGAAATTCATACAAGGTTTTTCATATATCACACGCATCTACATCAAGCTTTCAAACCAAAGAAAAATTTAAAGGCTTCATTTATATTTGTTCATCACGGATCCGCACAATCTAACATAAAGGAAGGTTATTTCTACTTGCGTTTTTCATATTTATCGTGTTGTACTTTTCTTTTTTCATCTCATATCTCTACAACTTGGTAAATAATTTGTGAATCTATAATATCTGACATCTTTTGGAACAAAACAGGTTTTCCGAAAATCTCGTGTGGGGTTCATAGATAAACATATACCGGCTCTAGATATACCTTCCGGTTACATTTTGATTTTTTCAGAGGATATTGACTCTTGAATGTGTATAAATATATCTAAATCTTCCAGAACAAATAGAATTTCTCGAAAAATAGTTTCGATCGTATAGACTCTAAGTTACTGTTTAAGAGCTGAGAATAGAAAAAACACTTGTCAACCAACAAGTAGTAGTATGTAAAACTTGGATCTACCGCTACTACTTGGAATACTATAATATATTTTTAAGATTTAAGTTTCGGATTTGAACATCCTTGTTGTTCCGATCATGAACTTAATCTATGATCCGTGGTGAAAAGACAATTGATTTTAGATTCTCAAAGTTGAGCACAAAATATAAGAAAAGACATCATTTACTAAACCAATATATTTGTAATATTAAACTAGTATGGCTTAAATAGAAATTGGATTTATGTGCTTGTTTGTCATATTTGTGCACGTCATTTTTATCTGCTTAAAAAAGAATCATATAAGACACCTAATGATTTTTCAGTAAAAGGGGTTTAGATTTTGAGTTGCAGTATCCTTTAAATTTTGTGAGATAGTGAGAGATTGTCGATAGATCTTCACCGAGAGAATCAAGTTCTAGTGTACTACTAGCAAGAGTTAAGAAATATTTGCAGGTATGAAGACCAAGAATCTATAAGGAGTACAATACTCAGTTTTGGATACAAGCTGATTTTTGAGATGTATCTTTAATTTTTGAAATGAATGAGATAATTATTTAGACTAAATTTATTTTATTATATGTAATTAATATATTGTAATGACAATTTATTTGATGAAAATTTATGCAATAATAAGTTAAAGAACTTTTTCGTGTGAGTGCTGCTTTTCAAATGTATGTAAGAAAAGAACAATATAGAAAATATCAAGTTTTCAACTTTGAACTGATACATACCATCATATATTCACCATTCGACAATAACAAAGATAATGAAATATTCGTGAATAGTTGCTAACAACTATTGTTTATATCTGAAGCATAATTAACGATCTTAATTAATTCATAATAAGTTTAATTAATTATAATTGGTGATACCTATTGATTTGGGACTGCTTACTATGTCATTATATTATTGCAACATCTTAGTAGTTACTGATAGATTTTAAAGATGCCTAATGAAGTCAATGATCAATAATGAGGTCAACTACACCCTCGAAAAATAATTGGTTAAGTGTTAGAGAATGTCTTATAATACTAAAATAATTTTAAGTTTGAAAGTTATGAAACGCATGTCAAATGGAGTATCGTACTTACAAGATAAGAGGAGAAGACTTAGTGTAACACAATTTGAGGACCAAGAATTGGATTAGCTTAAATTTGGCTAAGTATAGAAATATGGTCAACAAGGGAACTTGAGCATGGTATTACACAACGATATCTGGAAGTATATGGACTCGAATCACAGATACAAGGACCTTGTAGAAGCAAGAAGACAAGTCAATGGCCAATACTCCAAAGGAAATAATAAGAAAGAGTTGGAGATCCATCAAAGTACTCCTCTCACAGGCGGTTCAATTAAAAAAAACTAATAATCTCATTATTTTGTCTTGATAAAGGTGTTTAAGTGATGTCCAAATAACCTACAACATTAAGGACTAACTTAAGGGACATAAGGTTAGCTAAGAGACAAGGAAGGGAGCCCAAGAGGCCCTTCATAGGGGTGGCCCTTAGCTACCCTTAGCTAGTTTTTATTTGCTTTTAAGCCTTTTACACTTTTTGGTGAAAACTTCAAGTTTCTCCAAATCCTAAACCAAGAAAATAGTATTTAAAGGGATCCAAATGGGAAAAAAAAAATCACCTGAAAACAAGCAACAAATGAGAGGGATAGGTCTCCTTATAGGGGGATGACCTTTAGCTCCATATATTTAGCCTTTTTTTTTGACCTTTTAAGCATCCTACAAGTCATTCCGAGGTTTCTAAGTTACAACACTAAGTATGAAATATTTAAAGTCACTTACAGAGTGGGCATTGAGCAAAGAAACAACGAAGGAAAAAGAGCCTAGAGGATACCACTACAAGGAGGGGCATCTAGGGAATCATACTTGGCCAAAATTTGGCTACTTAAGTGCTCACTCTCATCACGAGTTTCTAAGATTTCACAAACTCAAATCCAAATGTAAGGTCCTTAAAAAGACACCCAACAAGAAGGGAACGAGTCTAGAAAAGGAGCAAGGGGAATAGGCAAGAGGTTCCCTATGATGGGTGGCCTCCAAGACCCATGCCTTAGCCAAATTTTGGTCATTTATGGTTCTTATACATCTACATGCATTTTCTAAGTTCTCCAAATTTCTAACCAAGTACATGGACACTTAAAAGACATCAAAGGACGACTATTCCACCCAAGAAGCAAAGGAAAACAAAGGGGGAATACCCCTATAGGAGGGGGAAACTTCTAGCCCCTAGACTTGGCCAAAATTTGGTTATTTTTGTGTAGTAACGTACCACAGGCCTACTACTCATTTTGAATTACTATAAAACATTTCAAATCATCATTTGGCATTTTTTGATATGTTTGGCTCGTCAAAATTTTGAAATGGCAAGAAAGAATTTGAAGATTTCCTATGACTCGACTTATGAGCTTCCCAGAAAGGCCCCGCAATGGGAGAACTTGGCACCATGAAGTTGTGCATGGACAAGTTGATTTCACATGTTCAAAGCCCACTAGAATTCATAGATAATATCATGAGCAAACACCTTGGTGAGAAAATAATGAACACCGAAAAGAATAGATACAAATGAATTATAGAGAAGAGGTAAAAGATGATTTTTCGATGATCCTGAAATATGAGCCTCTATATATAGTGCAGATTGGCCAAGCTCAACACTTTAATTCCGTTAAATGTTATAGCAATTACAAGAATTAAATTTATGTTGTTACAACCGTTACAAGAATTAAATTTATACGTTTTAGGCGTTACAAACGTTACAAGATTTAAATCCAAACGTTTCAACCGTTACAAACTAGTTCCTGACCCTTAATCTCCGACAGTGTACAAAACAGTTCCTGGACCTTAGTCTCCGACAATGTACAAACAGTCCCTGACCTTAGTCTTGACAAAATCAATAAAATTACTCATATTTTACTCATTCCTTATTTCTATCTTTATATTTTCTCGAGACCCATGTATTCTAATTTTCATGATTGTTGAAAACTTTAAAATCTAGAGAGAAACATTTTTTGACTTAAAATGTGGCCAAACTATTACATAAACGTGTGATAATAAAATCCACATCAAACATAAGGAAGAAAATTTGAGAATTGAATAAATATTTTTTCCTTTATCCCTTTATTCCAAAATTTGAGAACCAAACATGTAATAATAATATATGTTTTTCTTTTTGGTTGTCTAAAATTATACCTATATTCATAATTTTGAATACTTAAATGACATGTGTCCAATATGATGTCACCAACCTCTTCTACTCTAATGTCACTATTAGCAACATGCTTTATCATCACCATCACTACTATTACTTAAAATAATAGTGATACATCAAAATATTAAATATAAACAAGGACTAAAGATACCCTTAAAATTGATAATTTATTTTTCCAAGATATATTTTAAAAGAAGTGTACATGAGTCATAAACTTGGAGGATAGGCTGAAGTATGAACAATTGAAGTTATATATGGTAGATGAAGATATAATGGATGGCGGATGAATGACTGGGAATCCATTTCCGCCAATGGAGGCAGTTCATCGTTTATAAGACAAGGTTAGCCATAAACATGTGTTGTTTCGGTATTCGAGTGCTTGTTAGGATAAAGGAGTTATTGAATTCTAGAGTAAATATTTACTAGAACATTTAGCATCAAGTCCACTTTCTTTTATAGGCCAAATTTTCATTTGAAGACAATGCTTTGCACGCCTCCACTCACCATAACTTTTCGTATTTATTAATTTGTTGCATTCCTTTTAATTAATATAATTAAGTGCTTAATTTTTCCAATAAAACTAATATAATAATGGCATAGGGGAAAATAGGAAACTATGTCTAGAAGGATCTCAAACATTAGAATTACAGAAGCAGTCAAAAACATGGGGAAAATGCATCATAAACATGGAACCAAACCTTTTTGTTTTCATTGACATGTTAATGCTACAACATTTTCTAGAGGACAAGAGCCAAACTAAGTCGAAGCTTACTAAACAACTGCAGCAAACTGAAACATGACAGAGCTTTTTGCACGTTGAATTGATAATCCTACTGAATAATACTCCTGTACTTTACTTGTTTAAAGGTGGGTCCTACATTTAATTTTCTATGATCCCGTTTGTTTCAGATTAAAAATATGAGATTCTATATTTTGATAGTATAAATTACATTATCAAAATCTATTATCTCATAATTTTACGCTGAAACAAATAAGTACTATCTAGTCTGTTGTTTTTTTTACCATTCCTACTCTAGTAATTTTTTTAAACCTGTAAAGATCCTCCTTCAGTACGCATATCCTGGCTGTTCCAAGCGAATGTAATCGTACATGATTCCTCTGAAAGGCCTCCCACCCATTGCTTGTTTAAGGTAGATTATATTTCTTCCAGTTTGAAGCAGTGTTCCTGGGACGTTAACGCTATATAGCTTGTATATTCCATGAATACCGTATCTAGCAATTGCATTGTCCTGGCCTATAAGTCCTGTCATAAAATGAGGACTTGTCGCGTCCTGGTCATTGATCCAAACCTTCAAAAAGGCGCGTAAGAAATTGATCAGCAGACTAAATCAATTTTGAACTTTAGGTTCCGTTTGTTTCGACTTAAATTTTTGAAACTATAGATTATGATTGTAAAATTTACACAATTAAAATTTAAAATATTTAAAATTTAAGTTAAAATAAAAGGAAGCATAATATTGGAACGAAATATTTCTAGTTTTATACCAACATATTACGCAACTAGAAAGTATCCTTTTAATAAGAGGAATGTTAACCAGTCTTGAGGGAAAGATTTTCCTTCTTTTTATGTTGTATTAAGCTAAAGGTAATGTTTTAAAGAGATGTCAACGTTGTTTGAGCCATAGCTCATTGATGATTAGAGGAAAACTCAATAAATGTACGTTGACACATGGTTGGAAAACATATATGTAATTCTCACTTGTAGTTCAGCTGCGGTGGCAGACGCTAACGCCAGCTGCAATGTGTAATTCCCATACTGGTCAACTTCTTCCAGATCAAACAAGATTCTCCAGGTGGTTGGAACATAAGTTTTATTTCCTAAGTTCCTGCAACGGAAGATTTGAATTAGCACGTTGAAAGGAGAAGCCGAAAGTCATTAAAAGTATTGGGTATTTGGGGTGGGGAAGATCACCTGTTCACATGAGCATAGAACCAGTCTATCTGATAGTTACTAAAACCAACGATGTAAACAAGATCTTGATCAGGATATAAGTCTGTATAACGATCCCAAAGTCCGTATTGCCTGAAACTATAGTATATGCGCGAACAAACGTTCTAATTCAGCAGTTTATATCATTTTTTTAATATCAAAACTAATGGATAAATAGAATTTAACTGAAATTTTAAGCGCCTACCTTTCTGAATTATCCTGGACGTATAATAGATTCATAAGTGTTGGGTTCGGCCCAGGCACATAAAATTCAGCAGCAGTGCGGTCAGGGATGCCGATTTCCCAAAGGGTAGCACCATTTCTTGGAGGAAAATATTCAAGTTCACCCAATCTGATTCTACCTCCTGCATACGGTGCCTTTGTTTGTCATTTTAAATGGGGACAAAACCCAACTCTTAAGTTAAACTCTGTACATTTTCAGAAATCTACATTCGCAACTATATTTAGAAAAAGTTCTAACCTGGTCTGATGATGATAAAATATTCATACTTGTAATCGCCTAGAAATCCTGGCACCCAAGCATACAAGCTATAATTTCCTGCTCGGACATTTTTTATCAAGAAGTATCCTTCCTTATCAGCTTCTGTCCAGAATTGATAACCCTGAAAATAAAAATCAATCGAACATTGAGTAATTTTAGTAAAACTTTTAAGTCATAATAAAGTTCATGCAATGAACACATAGTGAAAAATTGGCGGATGTATGCACTCTAATGGACCATAACCCAATAAATATATCAAGTGATGTTAACCTTTATGCTGCCTTCAGATCGAAGAGAGAGGTGAAAAAGATTAAAATTTAGTGAAAAGTAGTAATACAAAAAGCGGTGGAGAAAAATTAGAGAAGAATGATAATGAATGGATCATTTCTCCTCATTCCTAAATTACATGTGGACAAAATGGTTTATTCTACTTTCATCTCTCGTAGAGATTATAAAATTTTATAATCTCCTCTAGTAATACATATGGATTAAATTCATTTCCCTCTTATTCCATTTTCTCAAACCGAACAGAGTATTAAGGTCAAGATATGCATACAATGGATTGTATATGAACTTGCAAGTTTTGGAAAATAACCTTGTTTTCTTTTTGCCACGACCCTGCATCTCCTGGTGGAGCCAATCCCACATAAGCAGAGTTGGCGGTGACCAAATCGTCGCTGATGTACCTGCATAAGAAGGTTTTTGATTATCTTCATAACATTTTAAGGGAAAACATAAACTCATCATACATTACGAAATTGAAAACATTTTTCCAATCGTTCTTTTCCTTTTCTTTTTCTGTGCATGTGTAACATGAGGTACCTGTCGTTAACTAGTAACCGTCCAGTAACTGTGCCTCGATCATTGGCATAAGGATAGTCTTCTGAAAGTGGGAAGTCGTATGGCCAGCTTCTAGTTTCTATCAGCATCTAATTGCAAAGGTATTGGCTGAAATTAGTGGTATGAGTACCATCTGCTGGCAACTTGAATTCTTAAACTTTGTATTTGTAACTCGACTCAACAAATGACTTGTAAGAGATTTATAAAAAGACAAAAAAAATATTGAATACATAACATTTTTTGTTTACAAATGGTTGTTCTGATATATAATATGACTAGTTTTAATGGCCATCTGAAGGATGTGGTGGAATTTTGGTGAAAATAATCAAGTGAAAAACTTGCAAAGTACGAGTAACAGATAATTCATATCTATACTTGAGAAATTACATTTCTATCTTCTCTGCTAAATATTGATAACAAAATTTTGTATGCATTTTATGTATGTATTAAGAAATAACATTTTTATAAAACTTGAAATGAATCTTAAGTCAACTTGCTTGGACTCATAATTCATTAGTGATTAATAATTATGTACAAAGAACTGCATTGTCTTTGATATCACACATACTGAAACTGGCTGAAAGAGTACCTGTTCTTTAGCATCTGACCAAAGTCCAAGTGGATTCTCACCATCTGGTAATGAGTTTAAATAAATCAAAACAGGGCCAAAAACCTTTTTCCATGGCTCTCCATAGCTGAACTTAATTCCAAGTGTTTCTCCAGCATAATGAGTACTAAAGAACATCTGAACATGAATATCACCGCACGTATTAGATTGGCAACATGGAGTTAACATGGTATAATTGAAAAAAAAATTGTTGATGCTACTCCAATATCTAAAACAAAATGTGTGCATAATATTTCTCAGGGTAAAAGAGAATTTTAGGCTCATATGACCGCAAAACTTCCAGCTTGAACAATATGGACTGATTATATGATTTAGATACTAGTTTTGGGAGTACATTCCAACTTACAGATAGAGTTATTGGGCCAACATGAGAGGTGAGATCCTGTTTGACAGGCCCAGCAGTGCGAAATTCGTTACTAGGTGTGATCAACCAAAACCCGGCGGGTGGGTCGGGGCATATCCATCCATGCACTCTATTGTCCTTGTTTTCGATTGAGTACTGATATTTGTCATCCACCTACAAATCAAAATAATTTCTGGATATCTAATAATCAATATATTCCAGCTTTCGGTATTTAACAAAAAATAAAAGTAATTATGTGTTCATTATTGTTTATTGAGCCTTAGTTTCAAGTATTAAATTTATGTAAAGGAAGCTAGTTTGTGAAAATAATCTTACATTATCTTCTCTTTCAACTTTTACTTGAGAAGCTACTTCATTGAACAATAACTTCATATACATATTAGTTCGGCACACAGTCAATCATATATAATATTATACTATAAATTTCTTAATGTTGTTGTGATTTTTCATAGGCCTACACGATTGAAAATCAAAATGCATAGCATCTCATAATAAAAAGGAAAAAAGTGTAATTTAGCGTAATCATATTGCAATTAAAGATAATGTAGGGTGAAGAAGTGTCTACCTCCCCTTTAAGAAATGAATTAGATGGATTAGTCAATAGCACAGCTTCTGGGAAATCAAGGGGCTCGCCTCTTTGCCGATCTTCAGCCGTTGGCATAATTCTTTGTCGCTCATCGGAAATTGCCATGTACCGAAACCTAGTTACGCAACATATATGATTATGAGATATACTATACACTTGTTTAAATCCGCAATCCTAAATATTTAACAAAAAGTCATGCTGGTATACATATCTTCTTTTTTTTTGGATAAATTGGTATACATAACTATATATACATTTAACTGAAACTAAAGCAGCTTAAGTGAAAGACTTGAAGCTAATTTTGGATTATTACAATTTTTCTTGAAGCCTGAAGACCATTCTCCCTTGGTACAAATTCATACCGCGCCAACCTTCTAAACGCTCAAATATTGCATACGAGTAGAATCCAGTAACGCCTCGGAGCAATACATACCTACATGGCATTTTTAAACATACAAAATTAACATTAAACTCTTATAAGATAATATATTCTCAACTAAAAAAGGAAAACCACATGCATAATCAAGTTTTAACTTCAAACTCTTATAAGATAATATATTCTCAACTAAAAAAGGAAAACCACATGCATAATCAAGTTTTAACTTCACCTTTTGTCGATATTGAGCCGAAGACCAGAGTCATTAAGAGAAGGATTCCATATCTTTACAAAAGAAAGCTCTACTTGATCTTCATCTTCCATTACTACATTAAAATCTGTCGCGCTCAGCCTGATCGACAACCACATAAGTACTCTAACTAAAACTCACCCCCTCCGTTACATAAAAAAATGTTACATTTTAGTTTGTTTGAAATAAGACTGTCAAAACATAAAATATCATGTAATATGCATATTTATTCATTCTTTTTTAAAAGTTTAGCTTTGTTTAAACATATTTTCATTGCACTAAAACCTTGCAAACGTTACAAAAAATATCATATCAAATTTGAATTATTGAATTTTGTAGATATATGATCATAAAAATTTTGATGCAACTCTTTTAGTGCAACGGACAGGGTACAATTAAAACTCATATTTTTAGATACTACATCATAGTATTTTAAAAGCCTCGACATAAAAACATACCTTTCGTAGATGTCTCCAGGATTTTCTGGCTTGCTCCAATTAATATCCCAATACCTTTGATTAAAATTAATGCGCTCAATTATATACGGAGTATAATCTAAAACTTAATCTTGATATCACATGCTTAATAAATATATTTGTCTAAATGTACATACTTGATAAGGAGTCTAATTTATTGATTTTATTCTTAATTTATGTACTATTAGAAAAAGACTCTACCTAGTTTGTCAAGACGAAAGCAAATTGTTATTTCACCTTAAGTTCTTAAACAAATCAATTTCTAATCAATATATCCAATTCAGTTTTTAACCAATTGGAAATAAACTGGCAATTTCACCTTTCTTCTTATTCAAATCAATTACCGATATCACGAATGTGACCATCTTTCTACAGTAAGTGTGGTCATACAGAAGCCATCCCACAAGCACAAGGGGATATACTTGCCTAGATTGTTAGGGATTTCATGAAAGATCAAAGGCCCTTCAATTGGTTTTGAAATCGAACTTTAATTGCGTAAAATTCATGTTTGCCTTAATTATTCCTCCGTATATCATACTTCTGATACTAATAGATAATAGATATCTTATTTTAGCTGCCATGGATATTTTTACTAATTCAGTTCAAAATAAAGTGAGTAGATTTTGAAATCTTACCCTCTGTTTGAATCTGTATTATTGTCTTCAAGTACATTATCAATTCCATTGTACTGTATGCCGGTGATCATGCCATCTGGACTTGAGAATGTGATTTTGACAAGTCCATTTTCCACCACAACCTGGACAGAAAAAATTTGTTAAAATTGCAATTTTAAAGGTCAACTAGTTAACTTAAATTACTAGGCACATGGTAGTTTTCTCTTCTCCTTTCACCACCTTGTTTTTTTATCCATTTTTATTTGTTTAAGATGGCTGACATAATCAGACAAAGTGTAACCCAAAAACAATTAAAAAAAAATTAATCTGACAAATATTTGATATTTATGATATACGTACATAATCATCCCATATATGTAGCTGCACTGGAGGAGATGAAATGAAGTCGAAGCTGGATTTTATAATCTTCCTGCAAATGCAATTTAGTTAAATTTTCAACTCAAGAAAATGAACTAGCCATGAAGTTAAATTTAAATGTGTCTCTAATCATGTAAAGATATTCTCAGTTTTTTTAACCTAACATGTCGCTGGGATGGTTAACGCCATCTTTTACTTCCTCATGGAAAGTAAGAGGTTGGATTTTTCTCGTAACAAAGGAAATCATTGTCTAGAAAAACTTACCGATACACTCACACATGTAGTAACATGTGTTATGTGTTAAATGAACTCATTCATTAATTTTGCTTTGAAGTACCCTCGTCCTACACTCAACACTCGGCCAAGCCGGACAAGGGTGTATGTGGATACTCCACTTAGTATTATCTCTTACTCTGTTATGTCTTTTTCTTCTTTGTCCATTCTTATTTCTTTTCGTTTCTTTTTTGATGAGTTTGTCAATCGTCATTCCAACTAATTAGAATTAAAGGTGTGTAACTGTTGATGTAAGAACTTGTAACGTCAAACTTTGGAAAAAAAATTTACAACAATAATAATAAACTACTCTCTACATAAAAATTTGATACTTGTACATGTGAGGTGCACCATTTAAAATCGACAAATAAATAAAGACAAACTTATATGAAAATAACAATTGTGCAGTAATACAGTGGAAATAGCCTAATCTCGTGACCAATCAAAAGCACCAGAATAAAAATAAATAAAACAATTAAACAAGAGACAAGTAATTACTTAGATCCCGTTTCCCATAGCTTATTTAATAAGAACTTATTCAAAACAAGTGTTTACTAGCTTGCCGACTCGTACATAACATGAATTTTTTTTTCTTATCTGAGTTGATTAAAACTATTGAGTCTAAAATATGTATTATTGTTCTGATTTTTTATAATTTGTCATATTAAATATGGGATGTAATTCACATTGTTATGTATAATATCATTAGTTTATATTTTTACATTTGAAAATTAATGAGCAAACTTTATTTTTTTAGATATAAGTCACGTAATAAGTTATTATTTCATTTGATTATTTTGAAGTTGTTTTTATATTTTCAAGTTTTTAAGTTATTGTAAATATGTAAAATAATTTACTTCACGTAATACTAAATATATTTTACTGTATATTAATCAAAATAGTTTATTAAATCTAATTTTCATAATTTTTTTTATTCTTTATTAGTATTTTTATTGTTGTGCTATATTTTTCGTCATATAAGTTGTTGTAGTTTTTATTTTGTTTTATATTTTAACTGTTGATTATCTTGTTAGGTTTTTAGTTTTTTATTCTTTTTTGTTGAGATATTTTAATTTTGAGGGATGTACATGATTTTTTTATTGTTTTATATATTTGGTAATGATCACCATTTGACTTTTTATTTCAATAATCAGATATGTGATAGAATTTTTTTAATATGATAATTAAGGGTGAAATTGAACTCAAAAAATAAAATTATTTTCAAAAGCGAAACGGTTTTGTTGAAATACTATATAATAATAAATTTTAATCTCAGATTATTAGAATGAGATGAGATGTTTGTTTGGTACAACCGTAGTTAAGTTGTTGTGTTTGTGCTTAAAATAAACATAATATTAAAATAAGGAAACTCAACTTCACTCCTGCTGCATAAAAGGTTAAAGGGTAGCATCCCACTTTTCACTTCTTTTCTTAATTTTAACTTGTTCCAAACACTCACATATATGACTTTTTTCAACCAAATAAGCAATAAGTCATAAAGAAGGGTTCCTTGGAAGAGCTGGCGTGGGTTTGATCGGTTTGAGGAAAAATCACGAGATGGAATAGAGGGAGAGGTAAGAAATTCTTTGATTTTTGACTTTTTTTGAGTTTTCAGAGGACAACATATCACAAGATCGAAGGTATTATTGTAAACCGTGAATCTGATGTGGACCACACACTCAAAAGCCATAAAAGACACACAAACCTACATACACTAGATTGTGGGAGGGACAAAACTCTTCACTTTTCCTCTTAACAATTTCTTTTTTAATTGGGATAGGAGAATGAAGGTGGTTGCAATGATTCCCCGAAAACTTAGCAGCAACAACAACAAAAAGAAAAAAAAAATGATGCCGTGATGCCACCCTCTACTCACTCGTCTCTTTAAATTTTTTATTGTATCAAATGGGAATCTAATATTTTAGATTTCAGCTATGTTTTTGTGTTTTTAAGTTAAACCACGACGGAGTAAACTTTAAAATTAATATAATTTATGAAAATTGTGAATGTGAAATTATATTCTAATCAAAAATTTGTTTCATACATTATATAATTATAATAATTTTAGCAATTAAAATTTACTGTATTATTGTTTGATTTCAAGAATTATAACGTATCCCTAATTTTCAAACCCACGATAACATATTATTACGGAAGACGAAGAAAAGGAGATTGAACCACCATCTATGCTAATAAAAATAATAGTATAAACTTTTACCGACAAAATTTAATTTTAACTTATCAAAAAAAAAATTTAATTTTAATCGTCACATAGGAATATAGGATTTCTAAATAGTTCTTCCGGTCACGTGCTTGGTATACAACAATTTTGCCACGGAGACAAAAACACAATTAATGAGTACCACAGCAATTTTTCTATTTTCTCCCACTACTAATAGTATAAAAGCAGTATCTAGTGCGCCAAATATATTTTGTATATAATTACTGAAGATAATAAGTATATTCTCAATTAATTAAAAAATATATTAATAATTTATGAACACCATATATATGATTACTTTTTCATCACCTGAGAATGAAAAAATTATCAATTTGGTTTCTGAATTAGAATAATTTTATACAAAATAATTGATAAAATCCTAAATTCAACATAATTTTAAGTTTTTATATAATGGATATTAATTTGTTAAGTTTTTTAGTTCGGACACCAATTTGCAAAATAGAATATATATATATATATATATATATATATATATATATATGAATGAAAATTAACAACAATTGGTCAATTAAAACATTTGGAAGAGAGAGCAACTGAAAATAACGTAAAATACGTTCTACTGCAAAGTGTCCGAATTTATGAAGGGAAAAAACACTCTTTCTGCCGTGGGAGTTTAGATGAGCGACCGGACGTCGGAAAACATGGGAATTCCAACAAAACATTGAGGTTCCTTCGTTTTGTTTTTGGGGAAACATAAACCGAAATAATGGCCTCACATTTTCACATGCATTTTCCGGTATCAATACGGCGCATTATAGTCACACATGTTCCAATGTCCGATATATCCAATTGAAACTGACCCAATTTTAATTCTTCACCCCATTCTTATTGCAGCAGGTGTTTATAATTAATTATTTTTGGTGTAGCAATTATAAATAAATATATGCATATATATTCATACACAGATTGATGCAAAAATGGTGGATTATAGTATAGGAGAGTGTAAAAAATAGAGATATATAAATGGGAATTAAAGAAGCTAACGTACTGTCGCCCAATGGCGCATTCGGTGAAGAAGAAGAAGCTCTGTAACAGAATCCCAACAAGGAGAGGAAGAAGCCATGTCCAATACGACCTGATCTTCTTCATCCCCACTTTAATTTCCCTTCTTTTTTTCCTTTCAAAAATCCTACAAATTCATATATATATACACACACACCCATCAGCAACAGACCAAAATTAATCAATCAAGATTTTTAATTAAAATATATATGATGATTAATTCACGAGTAAAAAGAAAGACAAAAAATTTACATCAATTACCTGATGGCTGACACTTTCAATTCAAAGGGTGCATGCGGAAAATATTAATCAGTGATATAAATTACAAAATAATTCAATGTGACATTCTCTGCAGACGAAATAAAACCATAGCAGAAGCCAATGCCCTGTTTAATATTGCGCTATTGCTCTGCTTCTGCTACTATTGTCGCTATATATATATATATACACTTGTTAGATCTATCTCTATATTTACTTTCTCCTCCTTTAATACATACATGTCATTTTATTTTATTTTATTTTTTTTGTAACTACAGGTAAATTTTATAGCTTAAACTTTTTTTTGTAATATTATCGTCATTTAAAATATTTTTAATTATTAATTTTAAAAATTAAATAAATATTTAATATATATAAAAAGTTATCTACAACTACGAGTGAGAAAATCAAACTACCTATGTAGGAGAGATTATTGTATAGCCAAAATCGAAAACACAATTATATACATGATCATTAAACTTTTACAAACCTATATATATATTATCTACGTCCCAAATTTAGTGGTTTAACTACGATAACGGTACACATTTTTATATTAAATTTACTACGTATTAAATATTTAAAATAACTTTAATTTTTTCATGGTATTAATCTTCACCTCCCAAAGTTTTATTTTATTATTTCAATTAGATAAAATAAAATACATAATATATATTAAATTACACTTAAAATTACGTAAAAACAGTGAGTTAAATCACTTAATTTAGGACGGAAGGAGTATGTATGTATAGATACTCCCGTTCATTGTCATTTCATCTTTTCTCCGGCAACGTTTGACTCTAATACATTTATTAAAAGATTAAATTAAGCGATAAAAATAAAATATTTTAAAATATGATATTATAAATATAAATTTTGAATGAATTAAGGTTAAAAATAAAGTAAATTAGAATGTAAGTAATATAATTTAATTTATTAGGATTTCTGTGATTTTATAAATCCGTGGAATCCTAGTAAGAATTTGAAAGAATGCAGGAATATTAATCTAAACCTATCGATACCTATATATAAAATCTCCAATGTCAATCTTATTTTGAATTTAATTAGTTAAGTTAGTACGATTCAATTAATTGAGTTACTATTCTATATATAAAATCTTCAAGACTGATCTTATCTTGAGTTCAATTAATCGAGTTAATATGACTTAATTAATTTAGTTATTATTTTTGTTTTATATATTACGACATAAGATTTTTTTCCTTATAATTTTTCAACTCGAGTTATGCAAATAGTTTTCGTATACCGAGTTTTGGAAACGAGTTCAAGATAATTAGATAAGCAGGTCATCGGTTCAAATTCTTAGAACAACATATAATAAAATTCACCAAACAGTTCACCAATTATTACAAAAAAAAAAATTAACAATAAAAACCAATACAATTATACACCCAATACGTAATTAAAAAGAACTGCGGATAAACATTAGTTAAATAATGGGAAAAAAATGATCATTTATACACAACTAAAATATGAATAAAAATATGATAGCATCAAAATTCAAAACCAAAAAGTAAAAATACACCAACAAACATATGATTATTATAAATATAATAGTTACAAAATTTACTAACTAAAATTCACAATAGACCAACATGAACATAAATTTTAGTAATAAATATAATTACCCGTGTAACTGTTTATCAATCAAATATTTATATTCAACATAAATTTTAAGTTACTACGTCTAAATGATCAAAAAATTTATAAATAGAATATATACACATTTTAAATAAATTACAACAAAATTATATAAAATGAGATTAAAAAAATGTGTCAATGTTTGTGTAAATAGCTAAGTTAGTATAGAGTAAAGTATGAGTGATACGTACATACAATCGATCAGTTGAGATAAAAAAAATATCATGAAAAATAATCTTAAAAAATGGCCAAAACAAAAAAAAAATCAGGTAAAAAAATACCATAAAGATTAGCCCTAGTTTTTAATAAAAATTTATGATTTTAAATTATACAACAATAAAATCAGAACTTATAAAATCAAAACAAAATTCATTAAATCGATCTTAAAGGGGAAAAAAACATCTCTCATGCACTAAAATTTTTTAAAATATATATAATTCTAAAATATTTAATCTATAAACTTAAAAATAAAGATAATTTTAAAAAATCACTTTAAAATACTATATAATATCTAAAAATATATTATTTTTTTAAAAAATTACAGAAATCAAAATTAAAATATAAAATATATTTGTACCGTACACAAACGCTCTAAGCAGTAAATACGTAAATGTGAGCCATATGTACGCATTTATGTTTAACGAGTGTTAAAGATACTCGTCCTTTTAAATATGATACCTTTTCTGTCTGAAAAGTATATATTAAAAATGAAATTTATAGACTTTCTGAAAAGAATCAATTTGAAAGAATGAAGCTTTTAAGGTATCCTTTGCCCTAGGTCTTATAAAATAATTATTTTCAAGTATCTACCATAATCATTGTTTTTCTAAAAAAAGAATGTGTGTCCATCTCATCCCACATGTTATTGTTATAATGCCTTATTATTATTTCTCATTTATACTTTCTCCTCTCAAATTTAATTTCTCAATTATTATTTTTCCTCAATTATTATTTTTCCTTCCAAACATTTTCGTCTCAATACTTCTATCAATTACTTTTTTAACATGAGCGAAAAATTCAATATCTAGAATACCATGGGATGGTAAAAATTATCAGATTAATTTTTTTATCAAACGATATAACATCATCGCATGTTACAATCTTTTAATGTACTCTTACTTATTATGTTTGCTTATAATGTTTAGTAATGTTTATGTTTAATAAGAATTAATGATAAAATATAATATTAATTAATCTATAAAAGAATTTATTATATATTCAATTTATTATGTGAATATTAGCGACAGTCAGTATTAATAAAGAGCATTAAGAAATTTGATCCCGTCTTTAAGCAAAAGTGAAGAACTTAAAAATTCTACTTAAAACGTACGCAAAATCTCTACTTAAACAAAATATCAATTGAAACAAAATATTTCCAAGTATCTTCTTACTTACAATACTTAAAAAGGGAATAAGCAAGAAATCAAATCGGCAAAAGCTTCGTCACCAAAAGGAACCAGAACATGCTCGGTAAACAACGTTTATCAAAAAAAGGTTAAATTTGAAAGTACTTAATCAACTTCTATAATTTTGTTTGAAAGTACCGTGAGGCCAAATAACGACTCTATTTTGTAACCAAGTTAAAAACGATCAAAAACATACATGTCATTGTTAAGCAAGTATAACTCTCCGATAAATGTAGTTCAAAAACTTTAATGAATATATTTTTAAAAGAGTATATAAATAGAGCTCATAATTTTCATTTATAACTAGTAAATTACAACAAACTTTTTAACATTTGTCAAGTTTATATTTTCAACAAGATTTTACACAATAACTTGAATAAATGTTATCTTATCTGCCAAGAAGGAGTTATTATTTAAAGATAACAAACAATCTATTTTATTCTTGTAGAAATTAGTTTGTGTGACTTGTAAGGTCTAAGTTCTCTATTTATAAGAAAAAATTTAGTGTCGTTTATATTATGTGCGAATTTATTTAATTCATTGACAAGTAAAAGAAATAAGAGTAAAGTAAATTTAATCGAACCATTATAAAAATATCTGCTCTATTCATTTTTGCTTACTACTACTTTAATTCCTACATTATCTCATCTCCTATTTGTTTGGTAAGCAAGAAGTCTTTATAATCCACTTTATTTTCTTAAGCAAAATTAAAATTTTAAAAAATTCTATTCGACCCCTGTTTGTATTTTTTTTTTCGAGATCTAATACAATCCTTGAAAAATTGACTCATGTTTATTTTTTTTCAGTCCGTACATTAAGTTACAAAATACTTATTTGTCATTTTTTACAAATTTATAGTAGGAGGTGTAACTTATTTTTGGTACAAAGAAACCGGCCTCGAAAGTTGTGCATTAACAAAATTTATCGTACGTTAGTTGTTGATAAATCCCGCAGCATTGTCTATTTAAATAGTGCCTGTTGTATTAATAAATTTCATTGGTATGTCCATGCCAAACAAAATTCTATACCGATTTGGCTTCTCTAAAATTTTTTAAAAATTTTAACTCGTAAATTTTTTTAATGTCAATTATTTATCTGTATACAATATTTGAGATCTAATAATGACTTCAAAATTTTGTTTAGAAATTTAACATTAAACATTAAATAGCAAAATTCAACCTCAAGCCATTATAAAATATTTATGATTTAGATCTAATATAAATATTTACTATTCAAAACATTAATAAATATAAATTTTTCCATATATAAATATACATATTTACTAAATAGAATAAGAATTTTGATTGTTTAATACCATTTTTAAAATATTACAATATAACACTTAAAAACAAAATTATTATTTCTATAAATATATACTCCATTCGTTTCACAATAATTGACACTTGACTTTTTTGCACGTAACTTTAGATGAATTTTTTTATATGTTAAATATTTTATTCTATTCTAAAATAATTAGTAAGAAAAAATATATTAAATAAGGATTAATATGAATAAAATTTTTAACTAAAATAAAAAATTTAACATATAATATATGTCACCTAAAGTTACGTATAAAAAGTCAAGTGTATAATAGAATTTTACCAACAGTTTATATAATGGTTTTAGGTTCAGTTTTTTTATTACTGTTTATTGTTAAGTTTTATAAAAAAATTTAAAATTAATTATTAGATTTCAACCATTAAATATATATGAATGACTGAAATAAAAAGAAATTTACTAGGTGAAATCTTTTAAGAATTATAGAGGAACCGAATCCATTGTATATTCTTCCGTGCACAAATAAAGGACTTTTTAGGAGATAAAGTTTGTTTACAAATTTGTGATTTTTTTTAACTCCAACCAATGTGTTTTGGTAATTACACCATTTAAAGTTTGAAGAGAAAATTAAATTAATTAAGAATATTTTAAGTATACTACAATTAGTCTGAATATTGTTTATTTTAATCTTATTTTCTGTATAAAGTTGTGTAACGGCACACAAATATGGAAGCAGCAAGTATATCCTCGTAACAAACCTAAAAAGAATCTCTAACTATATGATTATATACTAATTTATTTATTTTTGGCCAAATTTAGAAAAAAATAGTAATAGCAAAATCTAAGTCAGAATATGCATGTAGACCTGTAAATCGGGTCGAGTAAGTCATGATTAGGGTAGTTCAAGCCAATGGCAAACGCACATAGGGACGAGGGGGCATCCGTTCCCGCTAAACTCTAGAATAACAATCAATATATATATATATATTATTATAGATTTTTATTTATTTCATTATTTGTTTCTAATACTCCATATCTTTAAGTGAAATAAAATTCAACTCAAATATTTTTATTTAGTTGCGGCTATTTTCACCATTTCTAGTTACATAAGAGGCTTAAAAACTCACGCAAACACTCACACAATACACACACTCATTAACTATTTTGCAATGTTTTTTTTTTGTTTTTCTATTTTAACCATTTAATTTACTTTATTGGGGCACAACATTTTTGTGAACTCTATTGCATAACCTTTGTTATGGAAACAAGCTTTTAATATTATAGTGATTAATGTAATATTGTATGTATTGTCTAAAATACATTAAGTTAGATTATTTTATTCAAAATAATTAAACTATATACACATCGATCAGTAGCAAATTATTGCACTTGATAATATAAAATTCAGAATTTAAATTATTTATATGCCTAATTTTTATTTTTATTATTTTATTATTATCTTAGTTGTTATCACAAATAAATACTCCCTCAGTTTCCTTTTATAAGTCGTTTTAGAGAAAAAAACACACTTATTAAGAAGTGCATTAATTTTATATCTAATTAACTAAAAAATGTATAAAAGTTCAATATTATCCTTTGAAAGTTTATTGGAAACAATGACACAAACAAATTAATACTAAATATAAGATAATATAAAAAATTAAGTCATTAATGCTTCATTGAAACTTGAAAGTGAAAGTTTAATATAATCATATAAAAAATAAAAATATTTTTTATCTGATATGTCATGTATTTTAGCACCTCTTGATTATAATTTATGCGTCTGCCACTAGTTCAAGTTGGGCTCTATTAAAAATTATTCGGATCGAGTTTGAATTTAATTATTTCAAATTTAGAATATATATATTCAAATTCAACCCAAATAAACTCAAGAGTTTTGTGTCTAAATTCGATTAAGCTTAAATTAACAAAAAAAATAAATAAAAAATAATGATTTGTAATTCAAAACATTAAGTTTTATATAAATTATTTCCTAAGAAATATTAAACAGTTCATTATTTTAAAGTAATTAATAATTTAAAATTATGTTTCAAGATTTATATGTATTAAATAAAATGTTGTAATGAATATATATTATAGTGCAAAGTACTTTTATATATATATATATATATATATATATATATATATAATAATCTACTAATAGTTAATATAGAATCATCTACTAATAGATTAAAAAACTAATAATTAATATATGAAAAAATGAAAAATAAGTGACTATTTTTATCAGTAGTTACATATTTACAATTATCTTCTCTTTCTCGTATATTTAGTTAAAATTTGTGATTGATTTTATTTAGTAGTCACTTACATCCTGCAGTCTCTTAATATATATGATACAAACAAACTCACCTACATACACAATAGTCTATTTTGGTTGAGTTTGTATCGGTCTGAACCACTACTCAATTAAACTCAGCTCAAATTTTAATTTGAACTTAAATTATTATCCAAACTTGACTCGACTCACATTCAAATCAATTTTAAACGATTTTTTTCAGATTGAATGATCAAATTTTAAATTTATCCATCCCAATTTACAATCCTACCTACATGACCACGCACTTGTTGGCCTACGATGAAAGCTGAACCATATCTTATATTCTTTTTTTTTTATTATTTTCATTTCTTCATGAATCATACACAGCACAAGGACCACATTACCAATTTGCTTGAGGTATTTTAATTACTCAAGTCTTCGCAAAGTGAAGGCCTAGGTAGTCTGGTCTCCCCACAAGTTATGTGTAGAATTTATTTTTTTTATTATATTTTTTATTATACAAAATATTGTCTACAAATTTGTACATACTTATTTACACCTACAGAAATTATTTTGTAATATTATTTCCATGTAATCCATAAAATTACGAATTTCAACCTCTTACCTTTTAAGAAGAAATAAGTAATGGTCGTAACTATTTTAACTTAGGATCGTGTCTACTCAAAGACATTTTAATTCAACTCGTCTTATACTTAATATCTTCGAAAAAATTATTTTTAAATTAATCTTAATGATAAGTATATTAATTAAATTTCATAACGCATTTCTAAAACATGTGTATGATGATGTTTTCAAATTACAAAAATTTTATTAACCACTATTACTTATGTTATTTATAGTCTTAATTTTGTCATCTATCAGACTTGGATGAACCTATATTAATTTTATACTAGTGTGGAAGCAGTGCACAACGTGAGCCAATTTTTCTTCTGTTATGAAGATATTTATATAATGTAAATTTACAAATATTTTAATGAAGAATTATTTTGTTCATTTGTAATATATTAATTCATTATCGTTGTCTCTATTTGCTTAAATTTCTAAATTTATTTGAAAATGTAAATTTATTATTTTTAGAATTTTAGTTTTTAATTAATTTATATTGAACATAAGGTTTTTAAAAAAGTAATATTACATTTCTCTTAATCTATTCTACATTGATACATGTGTTCTACATTACTCATAATTGAATGTTATAATATACTAAGTCAATGTTCTCATTGTGTGAAATTAGTAACTAAATTATTTGATGTAAATTTAAATTTATTAATTTAGACGATTTGTTTTTAGATCGAGTCTTATAAATATATAATGATATAAAAAATTGTGGATGTGTACTTAATACTAAATTTAGTAATAAGTAAATACTAAGAAATGTTGTTTTTCATTATCAATTAAAAAATGTTGAGAAAATAGTAATTCTAGGAGAAATTAAAATAAAATTTTTGCTTAACAATTTGATATGATAAGTACTACAAAAGTTATTGTACTAAAATTTAAAAATAAAAGTTATAAAGGAGTATATTATGTTGAGATATTTTGAATTTATGTTATAGCATATTTATAAAATTTGTTGGCTTTTAAATTTTAGTAGATATTTTTAATTTAAAAGATAAATAGACAAAGTCAAAAAAAAAAAAAAGAAGATGAATACGAAGTAAAGAAAAGACTCCCAAAAAATATATAAAATGACTTTTGAGATCTGACTTATTAGAGTAAGGTAAAACTATATAACTAAATTAAGTATTTGGTTGAATAGTTGACTACTTTTAAATTAGGTGGAATTATAACATATATGTGGACATCAGATTAGAAAAGATATGACTAAGTGGAGATTATTTACCAATTTGTTGGAGCATGCACAAGGCAAAAGCAAAAGGCTGATTATTCTCTACTGGACTGGGAAAACAATAATAAACCACATCGCATAGCCAGTGGCCCATGTGGTTTCCTGAATACAACAACAAGTGCTCTTCATTTCTTAAGGCAACCAGTGTCATAGTCCATGCAAACATGGGTACATTTTTTATGTCTGTTTTATATAATTTTATTATAATTTATTTTAAATATGTATTATATTTATAAACTTTTTGATCATTTAGACGTAATTACAAACTTAAAATTTATGTTGAATATAAACACTTAATTAATAAATATTTATGTAACTATTTATATTGATTTCAAAAAACTTTGTTCAAATTTATACAGTTTTTTGGGTTTATCCACGTTAATTTTAGTTAGTAATTTTTGTAGCCATTATATTTATGATGATCATTTGTTCGTTAGTGTGTTTTTCTTTTTTGCCTTTGAAACTAATTATAGTTTGACAAATAAATTAGAAAAATAAAAAAGTGAAAAATATATAAATACGTACACGTTTTTTTGTTTCATTTTATATAATTTATTTCTTGTATAATTGATTGATCAACTTATACACCCTAATAACAATTAACGTATCGGCCCTCGTATATGTGAATTTATAGTTTAGACATATTCTTATAAAAAGTTTGACGATCATAGTTTTACATCCGTATTTATAATTATAGTCTGTGGACTCTGTATTTAGTTTTTGTATTGATTTTTATGTATAATTACTATTTAGTGATTTTTATCGTATATTATTCTAACGGTTTGAATCGATTACCTCCTTATCTAATTACCTTAAACTTGTGCTCAAAACTCGGTGCACAAAAATTACTTGTCTAACTTGAGCTGAAAAAATATAAAGAAAAAATCTGGTACCATAAAAGATAAAACAAAAATAGATTGAGTCGTACTAACTCGACTAAGTGAACTCAACATAAGATCACAGTTTTATATATAGGTATAGATGGTCACTCTTTACACAAAATTACATGTCGGTGTGGAAAAATAAAATAATTTTTGTGTAATTTGTATAAGTTATAATTTTTTGCATGCAATTTATGTTACTATTTTATTATGTTACTATGAGATCATTACGTTACCATGTTATCATGTTAATATATAAGACCATTTACGGTGTAATTTTTGTCAACACATATTAATGTTGTGCATAGTAGCATTAAAGGAGATGATAACATAAATTTAATATGAAGTATTAAAAAATAGTGTTATTGGACAATAATTATTGTCAGAAGAATACACCGACCAAAAATTATCCTTGCTCTTTATTTACCACTTTGTGTTCCCAACCCGCTCAGATTTAAGCAAGCAAGAAATATTATGATAAGGTTTAATTGAGATTTATTACAAAAGAAACATCAATCTTTTTTGTGGTATTTCATTTAATTGAATGAATAAACACTTTATTTTGTACATATTGCATATTACTTATGTCTAATGTAGTATTTAATCGAATTCATTCTATTGGAATAGAAGATAGTATTGATATATTTTATGTTATTGTGTTCGGTATCCACTTCACTATATTAGATAATCATTTTAGAGATCATAGAGTACATCACTTCTTTTGGATGGTTAGATTTTCTATTCTTTCTAAAATAGAATAAACATCTTTCCGCTTTACAAAAATCAAAATCCAAAGATGTTTGAGTTTCAAACATTGAATGTTACATAAAAATACCTATATAATAGCTACCGATGAATGTGTGATTGGATACATTAATTATTTCCTCCATTTTTTTAGTTATTGTTTGACTTTTATTTACCTAGTTTTAGGTAAATTTTTATACTTGTTAAAATTTTTATTTAATTTTTTTAAAGTTTAATTATCAAAAATATTTTAAATGAAGATTATTTATGAAAAAAATAAATAAAATATTTAATATATAGAAAAATGTACTTAAAACTACTTGAATAAAAGTCAAATGAGAACTAAAAAAAATGGAAGGAGTATTTTATATAACACTTACGATTTTATTTTTTTATTTTTTTAGGAAGTGTTAGGATATGGACTAATACTCCAGGGCCCTCTATACCAATATATCAGGGGTTCAATAAGCAAAGGGCTACGCAAGACCAACCAAGGGAATTCGTCCAATAAAAAATATAAAAGGACTTATATCCAACTCTCAAATATTGATAAAGTGTCAAAATTGATCGACTTGTATCCTTACTCTAATGTTGCGTTCGGACTAAAAAAATGAAATAAGAGAAAAAAATAGATCAAAATTGAGTGAAAAATAATAGTAAAAGGAGTGTACACAATGTAAAAATAAAAAATGAATAATTCGTCCTCATTCATTATGAAATAAAATTACACATGAGAAGATCGGTTTATTCACTACCATCTTTCATAATTACCATAAAATTTTGTAAACTTGTTTAGTAAATACAGATTGTTCAAATTCATTTCCAATCATTCCGTTTACTCAAACCAAACGTAGTATAATTCTTTATCGTGGCAACTCTGGCCATGGGTCATTGATATGCTACCGATGGCCGTCGTGACTATTGATATGCTACAGATGATCCCTGGCTGCATCGACAGAAAACGAACACATAATGAGAAAAAACTCGGTAAATTTGGAGTAGATGGAGTCCATCATTAAAGTGCTGCTGCTTCAGAAGATGTTTTTGTAAAATTGTAGGGCAGGGCATAAGGAATAGGAACAGAGTCACCTTGCAGCGATGGGATGTAATGGAGCCTGTCTATGACAACCATATATATGCATGTTTTTGGATAAAAATAATCATCTTGTGCTAACCCAAGTTATGCATTTAGACGAAAGATATTGCAGAATCTTTATTGGATTGGACTGTATTGAACTGGATTGATTTGATCAGTGGCCCATTTTTGTCTGAACCAATTATCATTTCCACAATGCACGCTTCTAAGATTGATTGACATTGGACCAATGCATGGGTACAACGTAAATGGAACCAAACGGTTCGTGATTCGCTTGAATTTTATTACAAAAATAATCTACTCAATTTGGATCAAATACATAAATGAGTTAAACTTGATACTCAATTTAAAGTTTGATAAGTTAAACGAGTGAAATCTGAGTATATAAGTGTCGCTCGATTTTACTCGCGAGTAGTTCGATTCCTCTTTTTATACTAAAATATCATAACATATATCGAAAATATATAATCAATTATGTCTTAATAATATATTAAATATTATACATATCGAATAAGTTACTCTAAAATTAATGTCCATAAATAAAATGAATTATTATATATAATTTTTATCCTAAAACAAATAAAAATTGTGTTACTATGAACATTTTCACAAAATTTATGTACTCGTGAGTAGTTCGAAATCAGCTCGAATTCGACTAAAATAGAATCTGAGCACTAAAATTTTATTCGACTAAATACTCGAGTTCAAATTCTACTACTACCACCCACAAACACCAACCCCAATTCCTTCCCACTTGCTTATGAATATGCTACATTAAATTTATAATTAAAAATTTGGAACGAAATTTGTCTTTCTTTTTCACAAAATGCTACTCCCTTTGTCTTAAAAGAGTGTTCAAAATTAAAAAAGTGTTCGAAAGAAACCCAAATATGTTAATGAATTAATAATACTTCATTTGTTTAAAAAAAAGAGTTTTATTTAGATTTTTGATAGAAAATTACATATATAAATAATATATTTTTCTCATGAAATTTGTTATTGATATTCAATTAACAATAAGATACAAAGATAGAAAAAACAGCACCCAAGACTAAGAAGAAAGAAATTTCCTCTATGAAGTAGATGGTAAAAGACTAATAAATCTGAAAAAATCTTTGACTACAACTAAGATAAATGCTATTAATGTCAATGGACCAAAACAGGTTTGGATACTATAAAGGAAAATAGTACCGATCCAACTCCTTCTACCCAAGTAATAAACCCCTCTAAATCCAAATTTATAACAAAAATCACCTCCTTTATATCTCAAAAAATAAAGGTCGTAAAAAAAAACAACCACAACCAGCAACAGTTGAGGGGGAGGGTGAGCATGTTGAAGGTGAAATAAAGAAGAGAAAGAGAACAATGAGAATCCTTGGAGACTGTTTAATATCTTCTCAAAATGATATTGAGTCTAAAAGGAAAAAAAAAAAGTTATCTTTAGGTGCAACATCTCAAAAAGTTATATATTGAAATAATCCACTTCCAAGGACAGTTTTATTTGAATCTAAAAAAACAAATCTATAAATATCTTTTAAAGGAAGAAGAAGAAGAAGAAGAAGAAGAAGAAGAAGAAGAAGAAGAAGAAGGGAAGGACTTGATCAATGATCAACCTGTCACTGAGTGCACACACAAGAGTCTCAAGAGAAACAACCAACACTCAATTTTATACTCATATTCTTTATTTTTCCCTCCTTGATATTTCTTGAGAAGCAATGGAGATCTAATAATTTCATTGGTTTCAGATTTTCTGATAGCTCATCTATTAGATAAGACAATTCAATAGCTGAAACACAAACTACAACTTTCATCTTATCAATGGATGCTACAATTGTTATTTCTAAAACATTTACTGATGCTTAATGCTTACTTATTATATTTCTTACATCATCTTAGGTCACTCATATCAAGCAGATTTAATATTTCTACTGAGCCTGAGAGAATATTTAGTGAGAATCGGATCTTATATCTAGAAAAAGGTGAGGAAGAGAGCTTTGTGAAGATTAAAGAAAGTGAGTGTGAGAGGTTGACTTACAAAGTCGGGCAAAAGGATATGGTGTGAGCAAGGATGAAATTCTTGAAAAAAAATAATAGAGAGACATTTTCATACATTACTACCTCTACAACTTATGGATTCTCTTACCACCATTTTGATAAGACGTCAGAGGATACTGAGTGTGAGAACCCAAAAATTGTAAATGTATTTTATGATAAGAAATAATTCATTTTGTGTTAAATTTCATTTTTGTGTTATTTGTATTTTGCATGGAGGTTAATCTCTTTAGTTATGAATGATGAATTCATATCTTCAATGAAATTTTTTTTATGTTGATGTGATATCCGTGATTATGAGGTTAATCTCCTTAAAAGGTATTAAAAGGGAGATTAGCAAATCTCATATAAGATTATATTGATCAGCTTGGAAGAGGATGAGAGGATTACGTAGTTTGTAACTATGTGTTTGATTAAGAACTTTTTAGGTGGCCGACAAGTCTTTGTGCATGTAGGACAACAGCTGTTTGCTGTCAAGAAGTTATGATGAACAGTCATTTTACCGCCCAAATTAACCAATCATCTTATCTCAAAACTTAATCTTAGCCTACTGCTCTTGAACTCTATAAATACCTCATCCGAAATAAAATTCTAATTTCTTTACCAAAATTTCTCTCTTAGAGTTTCTTTCTAAACCTACCGTATCCATAAATTTCTAGTTCTTTCTCTCGAGCAATTGTTTTCTTGAAATAAACAAGCTGCAAATCTTTTCCTTCAAGACCAAGAGGTAAGAATCTTACGCCCTCTTCTGTTCTTCTTTCCTTGCATAGCATCCGAGAGTATTAGCTGTGTGTGCTAAGTCTTTAAGAAAGAAAAAGGAAGTCTTGAAAGATTATACTCTTTTGTGTTTATAAAAAGAAGTTTTACACACAGCATAAAGGACGATGATTATGCATATTAGGATTGAGTTTGTTTCTGGGCATCATTCTTGTTATGTTAGGTTTTCCATCGTAGCAGAAATAAGTTCAGTGTTAGTCTCTGATGAGATGTTGTTAGTCTCTGAGAAGATAATATTAGTCTCTGATGAGATGTTGATAATCTCTGATGATGACGTCAGCCTTAGTCTCCGATGAGATAAGATGACGTCTTCAGTCTCTTATGAGTTAATTAGTCTTCGAAGAGGACGTCATCCTTAGTCTCCGATAGGCTAAGAATTGTCTCAGATGACGTCAGCCTTAGTCTCCGACAGGCTAAATTTAGTCTCAGATGACGTCAGCCTTAGTCTCCGATGAGTTAAGATGACGTCATCAGTCTCTGATAAATTATTTAGTCTTGGATGACATCAGCTTTAGTCTCCGATGAGTTAAGATGACGTCATCAGTCTCTGATAGGTTAAATTAGTCCCTGATGACGTCAGACTTAAAACTTTCAAGGTTTAAGGACATCACATGTGCATTTTTCCTCCTTATTTTTATCAAGGTATTAATTTCTCATATTAATCGTACAGAATAACCCATTCACGAGTAATCTGAAGTTGAGTTTATTTTGCTAAGGACTGAGGCAAGTATATATATATTCAATTTGATGTTATTCAAGTTAATGCATGATCATTTGATTCGATATGCGAGCAAGGCTGCAATTTATATATTTCAATTGCTTTATTAATTGCAGAATGCTATGTTTTAAATTCTGCTAGCATGATATGACTGAAAGTGCATGGATATAACTAAACTTTGATGTATCAATTGTTCTTAAATGGTTATATCCGTGTAAGTACATGAAATGAGGTGTCTCGTAAAAGGGGCTAAGCCGGCCACATGGTTGGCTAGAGGAAAGGGAAGGTACTGATTTGTTCTTTTACCTGACCTAGAGGAATGATATGTGACTACGTATGTTCACACAATGAGGGATCATACGGGCACAGTTAGGCCAGTTGTATACCGTATGGTTAGCAGATCCAACGGCTTTAGCCCCAGATGGATATTCTACTTCAAGGAAGTTATACATTGTTTCAAGAAGGATTACACAATTATTATCATCAGTAATCCTCAAGATTTTTCAAGGATTTCTGAGGCATTAGTATTATTCCACTGAACCTCATAAACAGAATTGAACTCCCATTAATATTCCAGTTTTATTCTTTGATCTATTTATATACTTATTGTGAGCGTAAATCGCTCATTCTTGTTGAATTTAATATTTTGCAGGACGTAGTACAAAGGCTGAACCCTCTGATAAGGGGAAAACAAGGATGTATGGCTGCTAGGTCATGTTGACCCCTTTGGGTGGCCACTAAGGAAAGGAAGGAAATGAGGAAGGAAGATGATAAAAGCTAAATTGTATATAGACTGAAAGCTGAGAATAGTTTAGCTTCCGCTGATGGTGTAATATTTTGGATTGTAACAACTCACTGTTATCTCTCCTTAAATATTATTAAATTCCATGAATAAAAGAGATGTAGTTTTATTTCCCTTTGACGGAACCCTAATTCGGTAAGGGTTTTGGGGACGTCACACTGAGAGAAAAATTACTTTAGGAGATGCAAAACAACAATTGCTTAATGACATGTGTAATCAGGACATTATCAAGACAGATTGTCAGATCTCATAACAGGAATTGCGTATGAACCTGAAGAAGAGAATGTGGATGCTTGGTTGGATGTAAGCAACACAAGATTATTAGATGATACACCAACACACCTTATACCAGACTATTTAATTACACGAGAATCAAGTGCAGCTGTACTCATAGGATGTTTATGAAGCATTGATCAACACAAAAAGAGAAACATGAAACTCCAACACTTCATGATCAATGGTTTTCAAATTGAACTCTAGAATGTCAAGGGCACACGATTGGTATTCTCACTAATCTTCCTACTAATTCAAAAAGATATTCAAAGGGGGAGAATAGACAGATCATATTTCAAAGGACATTCATGAGCTGAAATAATTCTTCCTGCTAGTCAACATAATATTTTATTTCTACCTTTCAACATGGGATGCTGACGTCAAAAAGTGGATGAATAGTCACGTCGGGGCAGTGAATGTAATTCTGATGACGACAGGGGGAGAATTGTTAGAGATGTTGAAAGATGAACAGTTTGATTACTGAATTGAACTGAAAAATCTGCAAAAACTACAACAACAAAGTCTATGAAGTCATCACTGTTAAATCTATATTGTAATTTACATATTTTTAATTTTAATTCTAAGTAGTATTTGTATAATATTTGAGTTTTGACATCATTATCAAACATTGATTTATACTTATCATTGATAATCATAAATAGGGGGTCATTGTAATCATAAATAGGGGGACATTGTTAGGAATTATAGCATTTGATGATGATGTATATACTTAAAATTGTTAGATTTGTAATTGTAAAGTAACTGCTGGTGTGTAGTATAACATCAGTAGATAAGTTTTGAAGTTAGATTTTTCTAAGTATTATCTTTCAATGAGTAATTTGTTCATTAGTGAATATTTATCCTCTGACGGTATAATTTGTACATCAGATGATAAATAATCCAAGTATCCAGTCAATGGATAAATGTGTTTCTCAATGGACATTTTGTTCATCGGTGAATAATCTGCATCAGAGGATAAATGGTTATCAATAAATAAAATATTCATCAATAGATAAATGATCATCAGTGGATAAATGTTCATCTGTAGATAAATAACCATTTATGGATAACCTCGTCAGCAGATAAAGTCATCAACAAATACAGATTTGTTGGGAGATATTAAAGATCACGTATGACTGGAATGCAAAGAATCCTATACCTAATAGGATTTGAAGTGACAAACAAATAAACCGATCAAAGATCCAATACAAAGTCAATTAGGATTAACAAGGTGGGGCAGTTGATTTGAATCGGATTAAAATTGTCAATATACTCAAATTCAATTCAGACAACGATAAAAAGTAGTACAATGTACTAACAAGAAAGACAAAAAAAAACAGTACAAACCACTGAACCAAAAAAACAAAAGGTAATACAGAGTACATAATACAACTATAATAAAACAACAAAATCTGAGAGATTTTGAGTAGTCAGCTTTCATAACTTGAGAAATTAGAAATTATTTTCTAGGTTGCAGCTGTTTATCATTGAACATATTTTAGAAGCTGATTGTAACTCACCAGATTGTAATTTCAGATTTAAAATTAATAAAAGTCATTATTTATTGATTAATATAATTTGTCTTTTTTATCAATTCTGCAATAAATTTACAAATTATATATTAAATGTTTACATGTTGGGCGAGAAATCTAATAACTGTATTCAACCCTTTTTGAAAAATTATTCATTCAAGGATAACAAAAAAATTTTAATGAGTCATTCCGTCTATTTTTAACAGATTTTGTCAAATATATGTTAACCTGGGTTTAAAATTTTTAAATATTTATTACATGGATACCGTATAAAATGTTGATGTGAACTAAATAGTTCACATCACATCTGACCAATAACGAAATTCCATGCGTAAAATCAATCAATAATTAAAAACTCGAACTAAAGAAAACTCGAAAAGGAAAACCAGAAGGAAAAAAAACTCACTCATCTTCTTCAACCTTCATCATCGCTCATCCTTTAAAGTTTTACCCTACCATCAAAATTCATCACCATCAACACTCACCTCTCTCCTGATGTCGCACCATTAACTTACGAAACTACGACGCCAACATTTATGAAGTAAAACAAACATATTTGGCTAATTAAAGGGCCCTAGAAAAAAAACCTAGATTTTAGTCTCAAATCGATCCAAGTCTAATTGTAAATTAACAATTGGTGTTAGACCAAATTTATCCATCAGAGTTTATGCATTTGGGTTTCACTGTCATCCCCATAACCACTGGGACCTCAAAAAAAGGGAAAAATTAGATCTAAAAATGACAAATCTTTTTCTTTGAATAGATCATTCGACGCTTTAAAGAGATCTTAAATTGATGGGTGCTGCTGCTGGGTTTTAAAGTAGCAATGGCAGCTCTTTTCAATTCTTTGGTGTTTCGGATGGAGCGGAGTGGGTGATGGTGTTGGATGGCGAATTATGGTGTTTACTAGCCATAGTAGTTAACAGAGATGAGTGATTTTGGAGATGGTTGGAGTCGATGGTGGTGTGCTCAAACTCTAATTTAATTAAATTTTTGATACTCAAATTTAAATTCGAGTATTACATCAAATATCATTTTAAAACTTAGATTTTATTTTAATCAAATTCAAATTACCCGTAAACTATTCACAAGTATTTATAATTATTAAATTTTATAAAATATAAATTATATTTATATAAGTTTGCATACTTTATAACACATTTTATATATGTAATAATTATTTTACTTACAAACATCATTGCTAAAATAATTTATATAACATATATTGTACTTAAATAAATTATTGGGACAAAACTGACTTTAAAATTTTGATATATGTTGTAATATGTTAACATAAAAAAAAAGTAATTGAACTACTCACGAATATATTCGAGCAAATACCTCTATATTCAAATTCTACTCATTCAACTTGTCAAATTTTAAATAGAGTATCAAGTTTGGTTCATTTTCATATCGAACTCGAATATTAATTTTTGAATCGAAGTCAAACGAATCCCGAACCATTTGGATTCTATTATAGTTTTATTCACAAATTTAGCCACAAAACTCAATTTTTATAATTTTTAAAATATAAATATATTTGACAAATTTTAAAATTATAAATTGATTAATTTGAGATTAAAAGTCAAATTATGACGTTTAATTTGAGACGGAGGAGAGAGTATTATTTTAAGTTCTTTTTTGATGCAATAGTGGTAGGCCAGGGAATATAATGACAACCTTTGACTTGCCAGAAAATGAATCATTGGAATAATCGCGAGGTTTGTTTGTTATTTATAATTTTCTATGCAAGTATTAATGAATTGTATACGTAGTAGCATAGAAAAATGTCAATCTTTTTCTTATGCTATATTCACTTGATTAACTCCCTGATTTTGTCTGCTTCATTAATGACTAATGGTTCAGGTGTTAATTATATATCAAACATAAAGATGCAACATAAATCTGTGTATTTTCTTTCTATTTAAAAAAGTACGAACATCATCTATAATCTTTACAAACGTCGGCACATTGGTTCAAATGCTATCAAAATTGTATTATCCTTTGAAATTAACGGGTTATTGGTTGTGGCGGCTGTTTGAGCTATAAACCGCACCTGATCTCCCCTAGCAGAAAACATCTCAACTAAGTTGCAAGACCAATTTAAAGTTGATTTATATTTTTTTTTCGTTTTATATACTTAATAGTTTGCATATTTTCATAAATTATAATTAATATATAAATTGCACACACATATATGAGTGCCCGTTGTGTTAGTATATATTAAAGAATTTATGTTGTTTATATACACAACATAAGAAGATCGGGTATAAGATGATTTTGATATTAACTATACATATAATTTGAATATAATAATAAAATAATTTTTATATTATATTACATACAAAAAGGTAAAATTAGAATAAAATCGATATAAATTTTAGAAGACAATCATTGGATTCCTACATGCAAAATTTTATTTTAGTAAATAATAAATTTGATTTACATAGTACTTGTCATCCAACGTAAATTCATTGTCAAATTGTATAAATTTATTTATCCAAGTATTTTATCTTAAAATAAAATTTAAATTATTTGTACCACAAGTTATTATTTGAAAATTGAAATTATTTCACACTATCATGTTATTTATGTGATATGGGGTGAAATTTATAAAAATGACACGCTTGGTACAAAATGATTATTTTTATGCAAAATGACATTGTATAATCAGTCTATTTATGCGAAATGAGTTCAAAATTTTTAAATTGACATTCGTAGTACAAAATGACTATTTTTACGCAAAATGATATTGAATTTACTACATATCAGATTATTTGCGCCAAAGGATATTAAATTTTACAAACATAACATTCACGGTATAAAATGGCTATTTTCATACAAAATGATATTAAATTTGCTATATATCAACTTATTTACGAAAAATGATGTCAAATTTTATAAAAACGACATTCGTAGCATAAAATGTCTACTTTTACGCAAAATAACATTGAATTTACTACATAACAAAATATTTAGGCAAAATAAGTTTAAATTTTACAAAAATGATATTTATAGTACAAAATAGTTACTTTTATGCAAAATGACACAGTCAAGTTATTTCCGCAAAATAAAGTCAAAAATTTACAGAAATGACATTTGTTGTACTATGCAAACTGGGAGTAAACTTACTACATTTCAGTTTATTATTATGAATGAGGAAATACAACATACACTGCCGACGGCGGACCCATATGTTACTGTACATATGTTGATAGGATGGGGAACATCTGATTTGTGGACCCCAGTTGGATATGTCCTGCTTGTGGGAATGGGCAGTGATAATGGAAACATAAATCGCTTAAACTTTCTTTCGTAGTTAGTTTGTGTCCTTGCCCGCATGTATTTTTTGTTTCCGGCAATGTTAAGAGAATTATAAAATTTTAGATTTTTTTATTTTTAATATATGTAATTATATATATATATATATGAGGTAATATTTTTTTAATTATTTATTTGTTTAAAGTGAAAATAAAATAATATTTATTTTAAATATGAAAATAAAAATTTATTTAAAATTAAACTAAATAATATTTGAATTTGAGATTATTAAATTTATTCTTAAGAATAATTAAAAAAGAAAAGAAAACTAAATTGACCGAGTTAATAATTCACTCATTAAAATAAAATCGATTCTATTCATGATGCATAATTTGTTAATTAATATATAATAATAGAAGTAATAGATTTCTTTTTGCCTCTTAAGGCATTTCTAAATCTTTTTATTAATAGGTTAGTTGTGCTTTTGTTGCAATTTCAATCATGCATCATTAACAAAAATGGATAGAATTCTAAATTTTATGTATTATCGAATTAAATGTTTGAATTTATTTTGAATGTTACTCTCACCGTTCATTAATAATAGACTCATCTCTAATTGGTAATCATTTTCTTACCTCAAGAAAATTGTTCTCATTTATTTCTTAATTTATCCCTCAATAGTTACAATGTGACTTTTTTTTTTTCTTTATAGATACATAGACTCCTAGGAGCATATAATTATATAGGTATAATAATGGAATAAGCATTAAAAAGTACTTCAATTAATGCTCTCCTTGATATGCTAAAAAATTCTAAAAAATCTATCATCTATGAACATAGGGAGTCTTAATTAAATAAAATTATACTCCCTCGTTCTTTATTATGGTTTTTCTTCTTTTCACTTAAATCAAAAAATATATTTAATGTACATTGAAATACCAACTATCACAGTGTTATATAAGTACCATCATTACATTTATCATGTGCATTTTAGTTGTTTAAGAATAAGAATACGATAATAAAAAAGGGTCTTTTTGAAATGTAAATAATTAATTCACCTAATTCTCTAAAAGATGACAACTAAAGAAAGTAACAAATAATAAAACGCCAACAAAAAGAAAATGGAGGGAGTGTTTGAATAATTCTAAAGTAATAAATTCGGTACTCTCAAAAATTGTACGGAGTATTATACATAATCCATATCCCTAACTTTTAAATGGTACTGAAAAAAATTAAATTTTGTAATGTTGAATATACTCTATATCAGGGCGGCTGCATATGGAGTGCAACATAGGCAGCTGCCTATGCTGCCCTTAGCTTCTAGTATAGGTGGGCAACATAAGTAGTATTAGAACAAACTTGTTAACAATTGAAAGTCACTTCCAATACAGCTTTTACTCACACTTTTTTGTTTTTCTTTATTTTATTTACTCTTTATCTCAGTCTAGTACTCAAATTGTGTTAGTACATATATAAACATACGAAATTCTTAAAGTTTGTACTTGTATATTTGTTTAAAACTAAATAGACAAACACAAATCTGGAGCATAGAATTTCATAAATCAAATAAATGTGAATTAAATATATCTCTAAATTCTGAAACAGATTGTGAAAATGCTTTTAACGAGGTGCTCATTTTATCCGACTTTGATTTAAATCGAATCATTATTTTATTTAACTAATTTATTTATTTATTTAAATAATTTTTTTTGGTCTTAAAAGATTTGGTGAAATAGTTGTTAAAAAAAATTAGTCTAATTTTTTGAGAATTTGTGTCTATTTTATTTTCAAAGGCCCCTTGTTGGACATGATTTCTGGATCCGTCACCGCTCCAGATCCAAACTAAAGTAAAGTAATTTCAAAATTTGTTATTTAAAATACTCATTCCGTTTTTATTTAGTTATTTTTCTAGGGTTTATCTCTCTCTCTCTCTTATTTTCTTTTCTCATATTTAAAGGTAAAGACAAAATTAACTTTTCTATATTATCCTATTACCAAAAAAAACTTTTCTATATTATCCTATTACCAAAAAAAACTTTTCTATATTATCTTGTTCAAATTTCAAGAAATTATGTTTAAAAGCCCAAAAATTCAAATAAAATGTATGAACATTAAATTTGTTTTAGCTATAAAAGTTTCATTTCATTTCAATGGCCGATAGATTTTACAATTAAATATACGTGCAAATTACGCAAATCGACGAGTGCACGTCTACTAACGATAAATTGTAACGAACGTAAATTTATAAAAGTCATGACACATTAATCATGATAAAATTTTCATAATCATATTTTTGTTTCACCGGTGCGGATATACTTTTCGGTTTATGTAATAAATCAATGCATAACCATTAAAATTTAATTAATGGCTAAACAAATTAAGTTAAACATTAATTAAATTCAAAACTTCAACATTTTCCCTAAATGGCAAAACAAGGAAAAGATTTCCAATCCAAGCGAAATTTTTTTCAATCTAAGTAATTTTTTTCAAAAACTAATCTAATAGCCAAGAAGCAATTTATATAAATATACCATTATAACAAAACCCTATCCTCCACTTTAGCCAATTTTTCTCCAGCAAATCCACCAAACAAAATTTTGAAATTTTCATTAAGAGCATTTATTGAGAATTAAGCATTTTTCCTATTAAAGTTTTAAAGAGGTAACACACTGTCTTTTTATTTTAGTATTTATTATTATTTCTATTATTACCAGTGTGTAAAATAAATTTTTCACTATCAAATTCGTGTATAACACGTGTGCATAACATCAGTAGTTTATGAAATATTGAATTTTAAAGTTTAATCAAAATAAAAATAAAAATTCAAGAACATTCATTTGAACATAAGAACCCTAGATGCCAAATCAAAAAATTGGACAGTATGTTCGAATACTTGTGGGAATCCGATTTTGGGCTTATGTTTCTGCTATGTTGAGCTTCATTTTGATACGAATAATTTGAGAAATGGTTAGCCTAGCACCTAGTTCATGTTCAACCGAACAATTTTTATGCGCATGAACTTTGATTTCGATTTTAAAGCTTGTTTGTTAATAAAAAATAAAATGTACATCATGGTTGCGTTTCTTGAAATTCCCAGATTTGTTTCCATAGTTAACTCGTCAAGGATGGTTGCGTTTCGATGAGTTTGGACCTCGGGCGAAGCCTTGTTAGATTTCATGGAGATTGTCGGCAGTGAACCTCCGAAACCTCTCCCCGTTATGTTTTAGCCCACGACATTAGTAGGATTTAGGTATTCCCTTATGGGGAACCTCATGGTGGTGTCGCCTCCGTAAAGTGGAACGCGAATGGTGATATTTGACATGGTCAACCACGACAACGTCAGCACCTTCCTCTCCTGCTACTGTAGAAAACCTAGGAGGAAGGAGAAAGTGATGACTGGTCGAACCCGACCCAATCCGTGACCTGGTTCCAACCCGTCCGACCCAACCCTTTTTTATTTTTTACAATAAGGCCTAATCTAAATTTAACAATGCATGTAAATAATTTTTTTTATGATTAAAATTTTTATGATTTAGAAATAAATTAATTAATGACAGAAAAGTCTCTTAATTATCACAATTAAGTGACAAATAATTAATTTATAAATAATTATTATTAACAAAAAGAAAAGTTGATTATTATTTAATTAAGAAGATTAATTAAATAATAATTAAGGAAGAAATGCTAAATTTATAATAAATGATTAATAAATAATTTTAACTAAGATTAATTGAGGAGTAATTATTAATTAATTAAATTAATAAATCAAGATCAATTATTATTTAATTAAAATAATTAATGAATAAATTCTAAATGAATATTAAATGATCAATAAATCATTTAAGTCAAAAGTAATTAAGAAATAAATTACTTGATTAAGAAATAATTATTATTTAATTAAAGAAATTAAATAATAATTTAAGAATAAATGTTTAATAAATGATAAAAGATTTATAAATCTTTTATGTTAAGATTTAATTAAGAAATAATTATTTTTTAATTAAAATAATTAAATAATAATTATGGAATAAAGTTTTGACGAATAATAATTGATTAATAAATCATTTAAGCTAAAATTAATTAATAAGTATTAATTAATTAATCTAAGGCTTCCAAAAAATAAATCAATTTATCAGGAGCCTACGAACGACGTTTTATCAGTCCAAAAATCTCTCGGACTCTTATTCTGTCTCAACTGAATCTTAATTCAACAAATGACGATTCAATTAGTTAATCATAGACCTAAGAATTATACAAACACTTCACATGTGCATTCTCATGTGTAATTAAGTTGAGATTACTCATGTTATTGAATGCACATATTTTATAGAGTTGTTCTCTACGCAACTTGTTAAATCTAAAATGCACTAAGCACTCAAGGCAAGTATGTACCCACTTTACCTTTTTTTAATTAATACGTATGATTATATCAATATTCTTGTTTCAATTTCTTCAAAATTAAGTAACATACGATCCATTGATCCGATGTATGTGAAAAATATTGTACTAGATTCAAGTATTCTTTTGGCAACTTTTAGCTATTTTAATTTGCTAACACACCAAAGTAAATTTTATATGGACGTTGAAAACTTATTTTTACCCCATACTTGTACAATATATCTGTGTGCGTAACTAAAAACTAATAGGATGCATCTGTCTAAAATCTCAGGTCTAGGATTTATAGGGAATGGAAACTGAGGCATCGGTAACCAAACTCTCACAAATAAAAGATTTCTGCTTTGACTACATATGTCATCATGAGGAAGTCGGATGGTGGTCAAGCTAGCCAGTTGATATACTATTTGATATAGAATTCCTAAGGGCACATGCACCAAACGTACATGGTTCTAAGGCGCATGTGAAATTATTATATATTATTTTAAGTAAAGGATCAAATTCGTTGCTATCACTCTGCGACTCTAGAAAATATATTTTTTTCCAAATTATCAAGAGGTGTTGGCATTATTTCCGCATAACCTCACAAACACTTAAATCCTATCAATTATCTATCTTTAAGCCTTACCTAATGCATAACTATAAACTTGCAAGTATAAATCACTCACTCTGCTACTCTTAAATGTTTTACAAGATATGACGAGAAAGTCGAGCCGTTTGATAAGTGCAAGGCAAAAATGACATGGTGAACGTTTCATGATCGCCCTCCTATGGATGACATTTAGAGAAAGAGTGAAGAATGAAACTATTATTGAAATGTATAGATTGTAAAGCCTATGTGGCCCCTCATAGACTTCTACTGTTGGATAATTATTTTTGGATAATGTAATAGATATTATGCTAGAGTTAAATGATGATGATGATGTTTATGTAATAAATTGTGCAACTGTAAATACAAGTCAAGTCAGAAAATAGAAACATTCAAAAGACTTGACAAAGTGAAGAAGAATGTTTGATGTTACTTGTCAAAGTATTCTGCACATCAGAAATTCTAAATAAAGTTACATTGATTAAATCCCATCAGGGGAACCTACCAGGGTGAACCCATCAGGGAGAACCCATCAGGAGGAACCCATCAGGGGGAACGCATCAGGGGGAACTTATTAAGGAAACCTGTCAGGGTATGACGAAGGCAGACCAACCCGTCAGGGAAACACTTTAGGACATGTTAGTGTCAGGCCAACTCATCAGGGGGAATGGCCAACGTGGCATTAGTGGAAGCTATCAGTGTATGACGTCAGTCATAACCATCAGGATCAAGAATCATTAAGTGAAACTCAAGTGAAAGTTGAAGCCCTGATCCAATCAATAAGCATCAGGGGATCCAGAAGCACTAATCAAAGTCCATCAGGGCTGATTGTCAGTGGATCGTTATGACAGCATGTACCTGTCATCAGTACTTACACGAAAATCAACGTAACGTGTTACAGAAGCAAGAAATATCAACTGGAAAAATATTTCTTGAAGTTTGTTTTTGATCCAATAAGAACTCTCTCGCATTAAATGCATACAGATCAGGGGAAGAAAAAGTAGCAACAAAGTATGCAATAGTCTAACACATAGGGCTACGATATGACATACTTGCGGCTAAGTTGAGAAAAGCAGCACGTCTCAAGCACGTGATTTCATCCACTGATCAACATATAAGCAACAGAGTTCTCATTACAATACAACACACAGAGATTGAATCTTTCCAACATATCAAAAAAAATAATACCGAAGCACACAAACACTAGAGAGAAGATTTGTAATAGATCTTGCGAGAAATATTTCAAATAAAGTTAGAAGGTAGTGAGTGTGAGAATCTGTGTATTTAAACACAGAATTTGTAGCTGTAAATCACAGTTGTGATTATACAGATTTCCAGAAAAACCCCAAGTTTTAATATAACTATTTTAACTTGAATCTGTGTGTTCATTTCTTATAGTTTTTTTGTTTATTGCAGCTGTTTTCCAGTAAGCGTTTTTAAGTTTAAAAGAGCGAAAAGTTTCAGGTGTTTGTATTCATCCTACTTGTACAAACACTTGTACTTATATTGCACTAACATATTACTATTATTTCTTTTATTTAATGATATGCATATTTGGATGATGTTTTTTTTTCTTTTGTCATTTATTGATGGTGTCCGAATTCTACTATAAGATTTTTGAGGCCGTCACAGTATGAACATATTTTCCATACAAATTAAGTAAAGGCAATTATTATATAACATCAATAAATTTAATGTTATTATGTTTATTAATTATTAATTTTGGTATGTATAATTTGAGCTACAAAATTAACTAAAAAAACGGAGGTACTATTATTTAACGAAATAATTCAAAAAATTTCAAATTAAAATACCGTAACATATAGGATTTTATCTCACATAGCGCAATAGATTATGGCCTGTTACGTCAGCTTGAAAAGAAACTCACCGAACCCCCTTCTTAATCAAACGATCACATGGAAAATATATGAAGACTCTATAATATTTTAAGTTAAATTTATAATTTATAATTAAACTGTTAAAACTTGAAAATTTTAAAATCAATCATAACAAACCATCAAACGTACATCACTGGTGTACGAGAATCCATAAATAAATCCCAATAACAAAATTGTTATATGGTGAATCTTGATTATACGTGTTATCTTAACTAGTGGTAAATAAATAAAAAAGATACATTAAATTAAGTTTACATAAAGGTAACATTTTTTTAATTATAATTAGAATTTAAGGTAAAATAAAATGTATTAGGTTCCAAAGGAAAATACTAGAAAGGGAGTTGAATAGGATTTTTAAAATTTTACTTTGCTCAAAATTTTTTTTGCTTGAAATGTCTTCCTTACTTAAGCAATGTTTAAAACAAGTTTACTTAGAAAATTTTGAAGGCAGTGGAGTAGAAAATCCCCTTTTTACGTATAAGAGACTAAGCAAGTAATATTGAAGCATGATAACGAAATAAGCAAATAATAAAAATAAGTAAGAAACGAGACAAAATTTTATAGTGGTTCAGCAACGCTTACATCAACTCTTCTTACTTAAGAGAAGACACTCAATAAATAAGTTCACACAGAACTAATTGTTACAAGGATTCTTAGTCCAAATGCAATAGTTCACCTAAACATTTCTTAAGTCACTTAAACTTTCTAAAAGATGTATAAGTCTTGTTTGCTGGCTTTAAGTAGGACTTTTTATTGAGTAGATAACCAACAATTTATTCAAGTTTGTAAACATTTATGTCTTACCGAAAGTTTAGGATGTCAATTGTCAGAGAAATTTTTTGGTTGTTCACTAGTCAATGGTATTTATAGCTCCTCAAAAAATATGACCGTTACTAATTTGAAAAAAAATTGTTAGAGAGTTGTACTTACTAGCTGTTATTTTGTCTTGTAATGATCTTTTATAAGAATAACATCTGTCTTAAGTATAAGTACAAATATCACTTGTCTGAAGTGTAAACATTTTCAGCACAACTTTTCCTAAGCATTGCTTAATGAGTGTTACCTTACTTAAAAGAGTATAAACTCTAGGTAACACATTCAACAAGGAAATCAAAGTGAAACCTTCCTTAGCAATGTACTTTGCTGAAACTCCTTAGCCTTTGAAGTCCGCTAAAATAAGTTGGATCTGTGAAGATCTTTGCTTGACTGAAGCTTTGCTTAAATCATCAATAAGCAGAAATACTCACCAATGTATAAGTATTGCTGAAAGTTTTCTTGAGTGATGCATCCCTACCTTGTTGATGAAGTCTCACTGATGATCAATATTGCTTAAAGACACCTTGCTTATTTTAGTCTTACTTAAAGCTACTCTATTAAATTCCACTTAACAAGTTGAATTTTATTCTAAGTAATTTTAAATTATTTTAAACAAGAACTCTATTATATCGTCAGTTTCAAATAATAGTTTTAAGTATAAATACTTTAAGTAATATAAGTACGCAGGAGTTGACTTAATAAAATGAAATGTTATATTAATATAATTTTAATTTTACGAAAATAATCGAACAAATACTCGTGATAGGTCGTGAATAGGACTGTAACTTAGAATTAACAAGTCCAAAACTCGATGGTTCGACACGTTTGTAATTAATTTGAGCGAGTTGAACCAAGTTGAGGCAAAGACAGACAGATACCATTTTGTGAAATTGTGGACAAATAGGTATCACAAAAAAATGGTCTTTTCAAATAAGTACCACTTTTGAATTAAAATACCTAACAACTTTTCTATTTTTTTTCCGACACTTTCTCTCTCCTTCACCATCAAGCTTCTCTCTCTTCTCTTCTTTTCTTTTTCTTCATCTTCTCTCTCCTTTCTCATCACTAACATCACCGTCGTCTCTTCCTCCTTTCGCCACATCCACCACCACCACTACTTCCTCATCCATCGTCTCTACTTCCTTCGTTGCTACCTTCAACTATTATATTTTTCTTCATCCTTCACGTTGTAACTTCCTCCTCCTCCTTCCTGCCCCCGGTCTCCCACTGTCTCCATCATTGCCTTTTTGTCGCCTCCGTCGTTGCCTCCTCGCCTCCGCCTCCGCTTCTTCTTCTTCTTCTTCAATGTCATACCTACTGTTTATAGGTATGAAAAAACAATACATATTATCTGTAATGAATTATCTACTATCTAGAATGAATTACTTATTAATTACTATGGAATGAACTACTTATTTACAAGTTTGAAATAAAATAACTACTGTTTCAAAATAAAATAAATATTGTCTCTGAATGAATAACTATTGTTTATAGTTCGTAAATAAACAGTAGGTATTATGATCTAAATGTGAAGTGCAAAACAAAAACAAAGTGATTTTGCTCAAAGTCGGGCCGATCTTACAATGAATATTGTAGTATCTACTATTTGCAAGTCTGAAATAAAATAAATACTGTTTGAAAATAAAATGTACACCATCTCTAAATGAATATTTAATGTTTGTAATTTATAAATAAACAATAGGTATATGAGATAGAGTGGGTGATAACTTTCTTATAAATAGTGTTAGAACAAACTAGGTTCAAATATTTGGGGGGGGGTGGGTGGGGGGGGGGATGAATACAAATACTCAAAATTTTTTGGATCTTAAAATAATTTATTAAGCACTAATGGAAATAACTACAATATCAGAAAAAATTTAATGACTTTTGAAATGTACACCCAAGAGTTCAAGTTAAAATAATTGTATTAAAACTTGAAGTTTTTCTGGAAATCTGGTTAATCACAAATGTGATTAATCAAATACAAATTCTGTAATGAATTACATCTACAATCTCACACTCACTAGCTTCACTTTTTCTTTGAATATTTCTCTCAAGATATATTACAAATCTTCTCTTTAGTGTTTGTGTGCTTCAATGTGTTGGTTGATCCGTTGGATTGATACACTGTGTAATGAGAACTCTTTTGCATATATAGAAGATCAGTAGTTGAACCCACGTGCTTAGACGTGCTGCTCTTTTCAACTTAGCTGCATATATGTCACATCGATGTCCTGTAGGAACTATGTGTCAGATTGCTGCTACTTTTGTTGTTTCTTTTTCATCCCCTGATCTGCGTGCATTTAATGATCGAGAGTTATCATTGGACCACCAAACTTCAAGAGATATCTTTCCATTTTATATCTCTTGCTTCTATAACAAGCTTTATTGATTTGCGTATAAAACCTGATGACAAGTGTATGCAGTCATAACTATCCACTGATGGCAAACCCTGATGTGAACTTGATCAGTGCTTCTGGATCCCCTGATGACAAGTCTTGTCAAAGACTAGATCAGTGCTTCAAACTTCACTTGAGTTATCCAAGTGCTTCTTGATCCCCTGATGTTAGGACTTAAGGTATACACTGATGGCTTCTGAGCATTCCCCCTGACTGGTTAGCTTGACACTCTCATATCCTAATGTATTCACCTGACACGTTGACATGTCATTGTCTTACCCTGACGCGTTTCCCCTGATGAGTTTAGCTTGCCACTGCCATACCCTGACACGTTCCCCTAACAGGTTGGTCTATCTTTGTCATCCCCTGATGGGTTCCCCTGACGGATTTCCTTGATGGTTTTAATCACTGAAACTTTTTTTTGATTTTTGTTTGGAATGTCTGATTTGCGAAATACTTAAGAGTTTTTGAGTAACAACAGACATCCCTCTTCACTATTAAGTACTTTAGTAGTTTCAGTTAGTGACTTTCCTAGTGAGTTATACTTCATCCCCTGATGACTAAGATGACCATCAGTGGATGCAAATGGTGTGCAAATACTTAGGTTTATAGAACACCCTGAGTATGTATAGATGCACAGACAAAACTAAAATTATCATCATCATTTACAGTCAACAAATAGTATGTAACAAAATAACTATTTGGTGTAATTATGAAGATATTAAGTATGTCGAAACAATGTGTATATTGAGACAGACAATAGATATATATGGCGATAGTAAGTAAACGACATAGTAAGTATATCAAGACAATATGTATATCAAGACAGACATTATTAATAGCAGGTAAATATGATGGCAGTAGGTAAATAAAAATAGTAGGTAAATAGTATGTAAAGGAATTGGAGACAGTATATAAATATGGTAACAATAGGTAAATAGTAACAGTAGGTAAATCTAAACAATAGGTAAATGGAGAGATCGTAGGAAAATTGAGGTGGGGTAAAAATTGGTATTAATATAATATAATTTTAAAAAATAATACCTATTTGTCAATATAAAAAACTGGTGAATTGATCTGTCCATAATGTTAATTTTTGATATCCACACGTTATAAACCCAATCATATTTGTACAGTAATTCAAGCCCAAATTAAAATTAAAGTCGAATTTAGTCATTAAGTAGCTCAACCAGATAAAAATCCGATCAACACACACATATAAAGTTAATTATATTTTGGTTTATTAAATCAAGTATTCAGTATAATAATATTATTTTCGTTCTATATAAAAAAGAGATACATTATTATTAAAGTTAATTGATTTTTGTAGAGCTACTGTGATAACAGAAAAAGTTAATTATGTGAAGGTAGTTAAGATTTTGATATATGTTACTTTCTGATGGTAAAAGTAATTTCAAATAAAATTGCATGTGCCTATAACCTTGTAGTGATATAAAATTGCCCGTACATTTATATCATAGATTATTCACATCATGGAAAGTTTAAAAACATAAAATCACCTGATGAAAAAGGGAGCAGAGAAAAGAGGAGAGATAATATAATTTATTTCTAATTGAAACGAATATTGATAAAAGGTAACTTCATAAATAACAATTGAGTAAGGGGTAGCCTATTTAATTACTCCCTTTGTTTTTTATTAGTTATTTTTTAAAATTTATATTACACAAATTAAAATTAATAATTAATAAGAAACTAGTACTAAATTTATTGATATTATATCAGAAATGTCCTTATTTAATATGCATAAAAAAAGTGATACTTATATATTTTTTTAAAATGAAAAAGATAATGGAAGAAAAATAATTTTCATTTTACATTAAAATATGAGAAAAACAACTAAAAAGAAAAAAATAATCAAACTCTAAAAAAACAACTAAATAAAAACAGAGAGAGTATACCTGACAATTGGGTATCCATGGATAATTTTACCCGATCTGTTAAACCCACGACATATTTACCCATGGATAGATTTACATGTTTATTTTTTGATATCAATCGTTATATTCATTACCTATGGCTATAGGTACTAGGTAACCATGGATAACCAAATTATACATACTTGAAAATATTTAGTTTTATTTATTTATTTTTAAAAATCTTATAAAAGTCATAATCTTTACAACTATGAAATATTATATAGAAAAACCAATTTTTTTAATTATTTAGTATTAATAAAGGAAAACCAACACATTTTTTATTATCAAATTTAACATATACAAAACTTTAAGAAGAGAGCAAAATAACTTCAATAATCTATAAGTTTGGTGATCACAATTTTAAGATAATCACAACAGTAAAAATTAATAAATTATCTAACAATTTGAATACTAACCATAAACATTGAAAAGTCTTTATATCTCTCTTCAACATAAAATGAAAAACATAAATTAATACAAGAAATCTAACATATGTTTAGAATGAAAGGTCATTAAATATTTAATTTTGTATTAAAATTCTAAACATAAAACACTAAAAAATATATAAATAAAATAAAATAGATAACCATATGTACTCATGGGTTGAGGGTAAATACATATTTAGTTAATATTACTTATTTATTTTTTAATTTAATATTTAACAACTATTACCTATATTTTTAGGAATAATCATAGGTTCTCATAAATTTGGATAGCCATAAGTACCTATATTTTTATGGATAATCATATGTATATCCCTGAGTTTGGGTATAAATTTGGCGGTCTAGAAGGGAGTACATATCACAAAAATTCAAATCTTTTTTATAAAAATAGTACATAACGGGGCCACGCCTACATTAAACAAAAACGAGAAAAAAAAAAAAAAAAAGAGGAAAAGGGAGAAAGAAAAGGACACGTGGCAGCAAAGTATGACAATGGACCAACATCATGGTGCATAGAAGTTAGTGCGGCGTCTTCTTCGTTTTCACCTGGCCCCACCATTCTATCTTTAAATTGATGCCAAACATGGCTACTTCACCCCTGAACGGCCTTGACCCCACCGCTTCGTAACAAACGCCGTTACGGCCCTCCGTTAAGTTGAACGTTCCATTTCAGCTGAAGCAATTAATAGTAAGACCTCATTGCGGCTGTCTCATTTCTAACGTAAATGCATTTGTGGGGTATCAATGTCTCATCTCAATGCGGCTCAACCGTCTGCTATGACAATTGAATTTTACGGAAATTTCATTACAATTATTTAAATGAATTTTTTTTTTATCTTAGAGATGGTGTTTTTGAATTATATTATTTTAGTTGTTATTAAATTTTTATTGTTAATAATTTTAATTCGATTTTTAAAAATAATTTTAACATAATCATTGATAAATATTATATTAATATTATTAAATAATATGTTAATCATGTTACTCATTTATCTATTAATATTATTAAGTGATCCGTTAATATTATTAAATATTTATTTTTATTGCGATAAAAAAATATATCATTTAAATGTCATTTTGATATCATAATTTAACGGAGCTGACATTTTTGCTCGAATTTATAACAAAAAGGGAGAGTATGTTCTATGTCCTAAACAAGAATGAATGAAGTATAAATAACTTTTATTTCAAAAATTAATTCAAGAACAATTAAGTATCTACTTATCTTTTGATCTATATTTCTTTATTTTTATTTTTATTCATAAACTGAATTGACTCTCATTCATCTCTACGTTGAATTAATTTTAGACCTTCTTATAATTAAGAAACTACATCATCTTAATCATAATAAAATCAATTATTAATTAACTACACACAATCAAAATAACTATAATCATATTAGTAATCACAAAGAGTAATATGAATTTGCCTAAATAATCAAAGACAATTAAATAGTTATACTCCTTCCATTTCCAAAAAAAAAAAAAAAAGAGAGTTACATTTAAAAATAAAAATTATTCCAAAAAAGAGTTACATTTGAAAATTTTCTTTATTATTTTACTATAAATTAAAAGACTTTCAATTATAAACTTATAGAACTCATCATAACTTAAAGATTCATAACAAATTTCATGAGAAAAATTATTATTTGAACATTTAATTCTTGGTCAAAAATATAAAATTAATAATTGTCAAAAATTTAAATGTTACTCTTTTTGTAGAACGGACGGCGTGTTAATAATTATAACTAGTTAAATATATTTGAATTAAGTAATTTAATCAAACTAGTGTTACAAATTTATATTTGTTGTGCATGAGTTTTTAACTATTAGTTTCTCTTTTGCCAAAAAAGTCACATTTGCAATTTCTTATAATAAATGAGATTATATATTTGATTGAGATTTAGATAAAAAGTTTTCAAAACTAATACATTATAATAAAAAATGTTAACAAAAAATTTACGCTTCTAAACATTACTTCCATTATTAGGGTATAAAATGTGTTCCGTTCCGTTCTTTCTTTTTCTTTTCTTTTTTTTTTAATGAAGGGAGTATAATAACAGACTGAATAAAAGTTAAAAAACCACTACAGTTTAATCTGAGTATTCAAACAGGACTTATATTATCGTAATTAAAGAATAAAAAACAACATATATTAATCAGCTAATATAAATATGAAAAAAAGTAGAAGATACGAAATTTATGAAGTTCCAAATTTATTTAGAAGAAATCCTATGACAACATTAACTTCTCGATTTGAATGGAAGCTTGAAAATTAATTTGTGTAAAACCTCTCTCTTTCCTGAACTTTTTATACCAGAGTGGCAATATTTATCTCCATTGAAGTATTAGTAAAATTTTCTTGGCAAAAAAAAAAAAACAAGAAAAAAAAGAAGGAAAATCTTCACTTGAGTTTGGATAAGTTATTCGAACTTTATCATTAAAAGAATGAATTACTAAATTGGAAAATAATAATTTAACTTTACACAAGTGGAACATGGAAAATGTTAATTAAGGGGTAGGAATAATTACGTCATTTGATTTTGTTGGTTGGCAATTCTCTATTTCTTTTTTGTGTTTAATTATTTATTTTATTTGAGTAAGAATTGATGTATAAAACAAGTCATATAAAATTATTGTAAAAAACTTGAAAAGTATTCTAATTGTATATCATTTAAAAGGGTTAAGATAATTGAGTTATAACTCACATTTCAAATCCTATCCACTAATTTTATATTTATGAATTCATAATCTATCTAAAAATGCAACCGTACGAATTAAAAGAATATCAAAACATAGAGTAGTATACAAATTTTCTAATAAATTTATAGTGTACAACATGATTTTTATAATTATGTAAAATTTGTATATTTTTAATGGTTAAAATATATTGATTTTTATATGATTATAAAAACTATGTAAAAGAGCTCAAAAACAACCCAACAAATTATATATAGTTTATTTTTATATGTTTTTAATCCGTATAATTAGATTTTTTTCACATATTTTAAAAATAGGAAAATAGCACAAATTGATAGAATTATAAAAATTCCCATTTTTTCCTAATTTAAATTCATAGAATATAGCATTTCAGAAAGCTCAAACCATCGTTTTAAGAGTGACATTCAATGTTGGAGATTCAACAAAGATCTTTTGCCTGTTCATAGTACCGGTTCATCTAAGTAGACAACGCATTTTATATCGGCAAAACTTTCGTGAGCTATTTTTTTCGGGGTGACTAGTCTATTCTAATATATTACACATCATTTATCTCATTTATTTTTCGATTGATAATTGTCTTATTTTTTGTTTGTTTTTGTTAAAGAAATTAAAACCCTAAGGGTGTGTTTGATTCACTTGAATGGAATGAATTTTTGTGGGAATGGAATGACTATTCTGGAAGAAATGAAAAGAAATATATTTGGCTTGACTAAGGAGAATGGAATGGGTATTCTTTGGACCATTCCATTCTCATTAAAATATTCATTTTCATTCCTTCAGTGATATGTGAATTTTGTTCATTCCTTTCTCTATCAGACAACTCATTCGACACTCTCACCATCTCTTTTTCGTTGCTCACTCCTTAGGTTTTTATCTCATCTTTTCTCCCTCGTATCCCTTCTCTTTTATATCTATTTTCTCTCGATCTATACATTTTGGTTCTCATAAGCCCATATATTTAAGGGAATCTAAGCACATGAGCATAATTGAACAAGTTGCGATATTCTGAAATATATTGGGCCAACACACAAACATGCATTCTATTAAATTCAACTTTCAAAGGCATAAAAAGTCGATAAGTAGGTACTTTCAAAAAGTACTTCGTGCAATTTTGAGATTACATGGGGATTTTTTTAAAGAATTCCATGCCTATTTTAGAGGACTCAATAGATGAAAAGTGAAAGTATTTCAAGGTAAATTTGATAATATATATATATATATATATATATATATATATATATATAAGCATCACTTAGCTTATTGAGATTTATTTTTTACTTTTTAGACTTGTTTAGGAGCTTTAGATGAGACTCATATCCAAATATGAATGTGTCGGGCGAGGATAGAGCTAGCTACTGTAATAGAAAAGGTGGAATTACAAAAAATGTGCTTGGAGTTTGTACGCCAAAGATGCAATTTACTAATAGAGAGGGTTTCTAGTACCGTTTAAAGGGCAAATGTACCATCTAAAGGATTGGAAAGATGAACCTCAACCTACAACCGCCAAAGAATATTTTAATATGAGGCACTCGTCGACGAGAAATGCTATTGTGAGATGCTTTGGTATTCTAAAGAAAATATGGGTAATCCTAAAAAGTCGATCTTTCTACCCAATTAAGGTACTAAATCGAATTATTCTTGGTTGTTTTATTCTCCACAACTACATAAGAACTGAAATGCCTAATGATCCATTTGTGTTGGATGTTGAGAATGAGGAAACTGATGAAGAAATTATGGAAGACCATGTTAGCAATATTGACACTTTGAACGAGTGGACAATCTTTAGGCATAATCTTACCAAAGACATTTTCAACGAGTGGATTGTTAATAGTTGAGAGATGTATTTTTTTTAGTTGTCAAACAATTTTTGAGACTTGTCATAACATTATCATTGTTGGAAGTGTTTTATTTGTTACTTTGTATTTGAGGTTGTGCTCATTATTTGAGGCTTCTATTTTCTATTTTCATGAAACTTGTGCTTTCTGTTTTTTAATGCCAATACTTATTGCATCAGTATTTTCTATTTTTTTTCTAGGATGTTGCTGATAGGGTTTGCCGTAGTCTCATTACATATGCATTAAGGTTTATATTCTACTTCAGTTCTACTTGAAACTCCTTGGATTGATGTTTTTTAAAACATGTTTGTTATGTTTACTATTTCTCTATTAGTTCCTAAGAAATCCAGTGGGATTTCTCACGGTCTATTTCAATACGTAACATTGTTTATTTTAACATTCAAAACTAATATTTCTGTAAAGGCAATCTTTGATTCTGTTATCATGAAATTGTTTATCCTCTGACATATGAAAATTTTGAAATTGTTTTACTAAGTATGGATTTGATCAGTGAATACGTAGAAAGAGGTGCATGAAAAAATAAGCAAAAATGGAGTGAAACTGAAGAAGTAAAACTAATTGAGGCTTTGCTTGATCGTTTCAATGTTGAAACACACTAAGTTGATAATGAATTTAAGCTCGAATATTTGGGGGTTCTTGAGAATGCTTTACAAAATAAGCTTCCAGAGTCGGGTCTTAAAGGAAGACCTCATATTGAGTCTCGAATTAAAATTCTCAAAAAAGATTTCACTGTTGTCTTTAACATGAGATATGGAGCCAATACATCAGGTTTCAGTTGGGATGAGGATAGACATCTTGTAACAACCTTACCTAGTGTTTGGGAAGAATATCTCAAGGTACTTTAGTATTAATTTATTCGTGTTCATCTTTTATATCTTGACCTGTTATCAATTACGATTTATCTTAAAGACCAGTACAAACTTTGTGCTTTATTCAGTAACGTTTGAAGTTAGTGGCTAATTTTTCTTGTTATGCTTCTTCAACAAATTTGTTTAAGTTATGCTTCTAGAAATTGCATTGCATTTGATTCTATGTTATAATTTTGAATTCTTTGGTCATTGTATCTGATTCTATGTTATACTATAATAGTACTCGACTGGTTTTTATTGTGATGTAATTTTGTTATGAATTAATATATTTTTCTCCTTACATTTTATCAGGTTCATACTAGAGTTGCAAAATGAAAAATAACTCATTTCCCCTGCTTTGATGATCTTTGTTCTATCTTTGTAAAAGATAGAACAATTAGTAAGGGTGCTCAAACTACAGTTGATGTGTTTGAAGAACTTGAGGAAGAGGGTGGTCAAGGGGATGAAGATGATGATGATAGTTCTTACATGCCAGAAAACACACATTCTGAGGAGTCTACATGTAGGAAGTCTTCTAAGAGAAAAAGAAAGAAGTAATGGTCCTCTTTTAGAGGTTATGTTTACTTCTTCAAAAATGCTTTCTACCGAAATTCGTAAAATCGCCAAAATATTTAGTGAAACAATTTCTGTTGATAAGGATTTGATGGAACAAAAGAAGAAACTCAATGAGGAGCCGACAAAAATCTCTACAATCTTAACAATTGAGTGGTTCCAAGCAACCAAGAAGATGACTGAAAATGAGAATTTAATGGTATTATTCTTTGCTTCCCTAGATTATGAGAAGACTATTTTTGTTGAACCTTTACTTTGTGGAGACATTTGAGACCAACTTTTATTATGAATTCTTATCTAATACTTGTGATTGTGAACCTTTTAAACTAGTCTGTATAGATCATGAAAAACTTATCTTAAGGAAGTTTTACTCAGTTTGAGATCAAATTTTATTATGGATGCTTGCATAATCTTTATAGATTTTTATTCATGGTACATCACATTATATCATATTTGAATATTTGTGAATATTTTTGGCTTGTTATTCACATAATGTTTAGTAATGTCAGGAAATATAGCAAAGAAGTTTAAACAGAAAATTTTGAATCTTGTGATTATTTAGAATAATTTTTTTATTTTGTTAAAACTTGTAATTTTTGTGAGTAATTATTATTTTAGAATTAAAAAAAACTGTTCTAAATAATCACAAAATGTTCACCATAATTTACTTTATAATATGAATATGGATTGACTTATATTGTTTAGCACAACAATTAACACGTTCCATTCTATTCTCATTGGTTAATATTCAACTGAACATCAAATTATAGGAATGACCATTCCATTATTAATGACATTTGGATTCACCAAACACAAGAAAGGAATGACTATTCTATTCCACATGCATTCCACTCATTACTCCAATCTATTTCTTAACTCATTTCATTTTATTTAATCCAATCAAATATAACTTAAAAGACACGTACCAATCCCAAAAAGAATGAGGTATAAAATGAGGCATATATTAAAATAGATTAACTCATTCCATTTTTTAGAATTCGACCATTCCTTGTACTAGACATGTCTAAGGATTAAATTCAAAGTCTCACTTCTCAATCAGAGATAAGACAATAGCAAACAAAAGAGAAGACAACGATTAGAAATGATATTCTAATAATTCTTATTATTACTATTATTTTTTTGCATAACTTCAAAACTATGATATGCTCTAATGACCAAAAAAAAAAAAAAAAACCTTTTAGATTATTCAATTCTTAATACTTTAATCATGGAATGACAATTTTGAAACAAAATTTTGGAATCAAGAAAAATGAATGAAAATTGTTTCAATATGCTAAATTTCTAAGCGCTAAATCATAAACTAAATTTCTCTTTGAAAATTGTTTGAAAATGCAAAGAGAAATTGTTGTGTATTCCCTATGTTCATAAATGATAGTCGTTTTAGAAAATTTTTTAAATCTCTAATCAATAGTTGCTTTTTATTTATAAGAGAATTGTCTTCTATTAATTTTTTAATTTACCCCTCAATAATCATGATATGCTTTTTTTTTCAAGTACATAAATCACTACAAACATGTAATTACATAGGGGTAATAATAGAAAAAAAATATATTAACAAGTACTTCAATTAATGCTCTCCTTGATGTGTAAAAACTCCTAAAACAACTAACATATATGGACTGAGAAAGTATCTTTCTAACATTTTATGACAATATTTTTCCGATATTTTCGTGAACCGTTAATAACAAATATCCTCGTATTCAGAAAAAGTAACTTGTCGTATTCGTATAAATTTTTGACAGAAAACGTTTTTGACGCGGTGTTATTATAAAGATACTCATTTTTTTTTTTTTTTAATGTTTTTCTCTTTACACATAGACCATGATCAAGGAGTACATTCAATATACATTAGACCATTAATTGTACTAATAGTATACTAATATTACCCTTACATTTATACCAATATTACCATCAATACATTAATGATCATACTATGTAAAAGTACATGACAACTAAAAAAGTATATTTAGAATATAAATAATAAATTCACTTAGAGAATAAAAAAGTGACAACTAAAAATAAAAAAGAAGCAAATCATCAAACGTCAACTTGAAAAAAAAAGAGAGAGAGAGAGAGAGAGAGAGAGAGGAGGGAGTACTTCCTTTATTCATCTTCTAAAATTACATCAAAGATTAAATGATTCGTCATGTCAATCCAACAATAGAAACCGTATACGTGTTGAAGTACCTAATGCATGAGATATTATTTTAGTTATATTATTTATGCTATTATATTTACTCTTTCTTATCCAATCTTTTTTTTCATGAAGGAATACAATTATAATGGGAAGATATTAACATGCAACCTTAGGTTAAATATAACAAATGGTGCCTAATTAACATTGCTTGACTAAGTAAACTCTTCAATTCTATCGAATCTCTTTAGAAAGAAGATCTTTTGTCTCATGATAGCCTGCTCCAGTCCCCCTACGAAACTTTCGTTATTGAGTTAACCACTACGCATATCATAATTTTGGTACTTTGTAGAACTTAAGTAGAAGCCTTTAAATAGAAATTTAAGAGAATTATTGTTGTTACTTTTCCTATATCAGTATTAATTAACATATAAAATTACACATAGATTACTTATGGTAATTGATCTATTTCTTGTAGTATCAAATAAAAGCAAAAGATACCAATATGTCAAACAAGTGACGACATTGCCCGCAGCTGGATTTCATCTTAACGACAACAATGCAAAGCTTGTTTTAAAAATATTATTATGAGTGGTGTTACGGACAATAATTTGTACACAAATAAATGTTTATAAATTGATGTGATAATTTGTCACATATGTTTGTATATATTTGTTTGTGCAAGTTGTTAGTACTCATAATATTTTACTATTACCATTACATTACATTATGTACGGACGAATCTAATTTTCTTGTTTTAATATATATTAATATATCATTTTCTCAAATTACTGCGCATTCTTTTACGATCTTTCATATAGGGTAACAAATAAATGCGATAATATAGTTTAAAATGTATTGTACCACCTTAACTTAAATGAAACATAAAAACTTCAAGCATTGTTACAACAGTCCCTAGCATTTTCAAAAATGTAATTGTACTATGTTGAATCACTCAGTGAAATTAGTACAAAATTACATATATTATAGGAATACTCAAGAGAAGAAGTGGTTGCGATGTTCCAATGAAACGATGGTATGGTAAAATTATATTTGACATATTTATTGTAACCAAGAATTATTGTTATAAAGTACACAATAATAATAACTATATTACATAAGATTATTAATAGTTGTTTAGAATTTAGTATCCCCTTCGTTCCCGAAAAGTTATTTTAAGGGTATTCAAAAAATTATTTCAAAATCATATAAAAAATACACATTTCACCATTAAAAATTAAATACATCATTTTTATATTTTTTATTTTAACCGGTGAACCCCACGTCATCTTTAATTTTAAACAACACAATCAAAAGTCATATTAAAAATAAAAAAATTAATAAATATACCATTTTTACTACTTTTTAATTTACTAATATATATTTAAGTGTCTTTGGGATACTATTTTAGAGACTGAGGATGTATTTTACTTAATTTCTTTAGAAATAACTATTGTTGACGTATTTTTAAATAATACTTATTACATATTAGATATTTTATATTATTTAATAAAAATAAAACATGAAAAATAATTTAATCAAAATTTTGTATAAATAAAAAATTAAAATTTTACAAAATATATAATATTTATTAAATGTAACTTAAATATACTTACTTTTAAAATTTAGAAAGTGGGGGAGTAATATCGTTTAATGCTCTAAATAGCTGGCTAAGGGTTCTTCCTTATCCTCTCTCTCTCTCTCATCCTCACTTCCTCTCTTGAAGCTTGAGCCCACATCACCAGCACTGCTCATTGTTTTCTGAGCGAAGACGAAGAACCCTTTCAGAAAACTGCAATCTGCAAACTGCAAAAATGTTTTGCGCAAAACCAAGCAACCCCATGTAGAACTCTTATATTCAATTATTGATTGCGACATCGATCTACACACCCACTTGAATTGATCCAAGTTTCTTCGTCAATTCCCACTCCTCAATTTTCATTACACCAAAAAGCAGCAACCAATCGAAATCATGAGTTTAAAGCGAGATCGCGAGCAAGAGAAAGTAGAAAGCTCCTCAACAATGGCTAATCCAGTAGCAGCAGCTGCTGATCCCGCCGGAAAAGGGAAGATGTGGGTAGAAGAGCCGCCAGACACCGGCGCCATGGACGAGCTCTTGGCCGTGTTGGGTTACAAAGTCCGGTCATCTGACATGGCCGACGTTGCCCAGAAGCTTGAGATGCTTGACATGGCCATGGGCACAAATATCGATGATGTCGGATCTCAATTTTCAGACACTGTTCACTACAATCCTTCTGATATTTCCTGTTGGGTCGAGACCATGCTCACCGAGCTCAACACCGCCGTCGAACCTTCTTCCGATCAAAATGTTGCGCCACCACCACCAATTATTAACGTTCAGTCTTCCTCATCTGTCATTGATCTCTCAGATGGGAGTCATCAAATCTACCCCCGAAATCCGCAGTATGATCTCCGAGCCATTCCCGGCGGTGCTATTTACGGCCAGCAGAACGGTGTCAAGCGAATGAAGACATCCAATATTGGTGCTGAAATTTGTGAAAGTTCTTCGCCGCTGGCGGTGGTGGGCGGCGGCGAAAACGGCCGGCCATTGGTTCTGGTCGATTCTCAGGAGGCCGGAGTCCGACTCGTTCACTCTCTGATGGCTTGCGCCGAAGCAATCCAACAGGAAAATATTAAAGTTGCCGAAGCTTTGCTGAAGCAGATCCGTTTATTGTCGGTGTCACAAGCCGGAGCAATGAGAAAAGTGGCGACGTACTTCGCTCACGCCTTAGCTCGTCGGATTTACAAAGTTTATCCTCGGGATCCTCCCCAAACGACGTTGTATTTAGACATGCTGCAGATGCATTTCTATGAATCCTGTCCCTATCTCAAATTCGCTCATTTCACTGCAAATCAAGCCATTTTGGAGGCCTTCACCGGAATGAGTCGAGTCCATGTTATTGATTTTAGCTTAAAACACGGGATGCAATGGCCAGCCCTGCTGCAAGCTCTCGCATTGCGGCCTGGCGGGCCACCCCGTTTTCGACTAACCGGAATTGGCCCGCCGCAGCCGGATAACTCCGATGCTTTGCAGCAGGTGGGATGGAAACTAGCCCAGCTGGCCGATACAGTTGGGGTGGAATTTGAATTTCGTGGTTACGTGGCTAATTGTTTGTCGGATATCGAGCATGATATGTTGGATATCCGACCAGATGAGACGTTGGCGGTGAACTCGGTTTTCGAGCTACACCGATTATTAGCTCGGCCCGGTGGAATTGAGAAAGTTCTCAGTTCTATTAAGGCGATGAAACCCAAAATTGTGACAATCGTTGAGCAAGAGTCTAACCATAATGGGCTTTTGTTTGCGGACAGGTTTAACGAGGCCTTGCATTACTACTCCACTATGTTTGACTCGCTTGAGATTTCTGGGTTGACTCAGACTATTAATAGTCAAGATTTGGTCATGACCGACGTGTACTTGGGACGACAGATTTGTAACGTGGTGTCTTGCGAAGGACTGGATCGAGTTGAGCGACACGAAACCTTGGCTCAGTGGCGGGCTAGGATTGGAGCTGCCGAGTTTGACCCGGTTCATCTCGGATCCAATGCGTACAAGCAAGCGAGCATGCTGTTGGCCCTGTTTGCAGGTGGGGATGGGTATCGGGTCGAAGAAAATGACGGGTCTCTCATGCTGGGTTGGCACACTCGTCCGCTTATAGCCACCTCGGCATGGCAACCCGCTGCTGAATATCCGTGATTGAAATGGGTAAACTCATTGTTCTCGGAGCGAGTTAACTCGGACAGATTAATGATCGTTGACTCGTGACTGCCACCAAACAAGGGAAGTGATGACGTGGTGATGTGAAAATCTGAAGAACAATGACAGACACAGGGATAACGGTGAAATCCCGGATTTTATCCCTAGTAACTCTCTCTAAGTCAGCCCTATTTTATATTTTTACCTTTTATAGATTTTTGTACTTTTGTTCTATGGGAAGTTCATGAACTTGTACTTTTACAAGTTTAAGGTGCGTTGGTCTAATGACTTAGTTAAATCTGTTTATATTTTCACTTGAATAAACGTCATGAGTAAAGATATTATTTCCTAATATCCTAAAGTTAATTTTTAACTGTATCTATGTGTAACTAGTCACTACTTTCATTTGTTGTGTTCCTTTTACTGCACAATTTCATTTGCTGGTTGATATTAAAGGTTTATAAATGTTGATCGTTTATTTGAGTATCATTTCCCACGGTAGGGTGGCTGACTATACTGTAACCAAGGTAACCCATTTCTATGTAATCTTATATTTTGTCTGTTAAAAAAAAAAAAGTAACATTTCAAAAAATAATCTTATACTTTTGTGAAATTTTATGATTTAAATTTAATTAGTTTCAAAATGATTTAAATTTGATTAATTTAGAAACAATTTAACATTACATAACACATTAAAATTTCAACAAAAGAAACATTTTATTATACGAAATTATTATCAAACTTTTGTCACAATTTAAATTATAAAATTTTACAACTTAGTATAAAAAAATGAAATGTTTGCTCATTTTTTGTGGAACAAAGGGAAACGTTCAATATCTCTAAGATTGTATTGCCCAAGATCAATTTAAATTTTTTAAATTCTCATTAATATATTCCTACCGTATATTATTTAAAATGTATTGTAAATTTAACTAGGTCTATCATATAAAAGAACGGGTTAGATACTACTCCTTCCATTCCAAAATTAGAAAAACGGAAAAACGTTTTTAAAATAACGATTTTAAAGACAATTTTTATATTCTAAATATATTCCTATAATTATTTTGTTTAATAATAGTGAAAGTTATGGTGAAAACCACCAAGTAATCGATGCAATGAAATTAATTGAAATAGCGAAATTGTGAAATAATGTTTAAAAAACTCAATTACTTTTATCGTCTAAAAATAAAAATATATCTTTAATTTTAGAACAAAAAAATAGATCTCTAACTTTAGAAGAGTTAGAAGTAATAGAATAATACCATAAATGGTCCCCTATATACTAATATTCTCAAGCTTGTCCATGCAGTGGAGTATAAATTTAGGACGACTGGATGAGTATATATATTTCCAAGTCGAATTCCTCGGATAAACTTGGTAGTTGGTCAGTGGTCACAATATTCACCAAACTTTATCAACGCAAATTATCCGTTTTAAAGAATCTTAAAAGTCCCTTTTATCTAGAGGGTTATATCATATAGAGTAATACATTGTAACTTAATTCAAATGATTCAGTTTGTTGAATGGTGACTGACAGTGATGGAAATGCCTCCACTCTAATTGGTACGCTATCTTTTCTTAATGGAAGAAAAAAGTAGTAAAAAGCAAAAAGGTAAGAGAAGTACTTAAAGTTACAAATTTTATTCGCAACAACATGAAAAATGATAGTTTCATACGTTCATCTCCGTACAAAAATTACTTTTATTTTTATATAATTATATAAAGTCAATATGTTTATACTGTACGATCATATTAAATTAGGATTACAAATAAATTAAATTGTACTCGTACTAGAATATAAATTAGGGTAAAATACATTTTACTATCTTTAATTTAACTCGATTTTTATTTCATCACTTGTGGTTTAGAAATAACCACATGTAGTTTTAAAAAATTAGTAGATTAGCATCTAAAATTTTAGTATTACGAGTAGTAATTTGTTAAAATTTTAAAACTACATATAGTTATTTAATTTTTTTAAAATCACATGTGATGTAATATAAAATGAATCAAACTAGAAGTTGTGTGATGCATTTTCCGTGTATGTGCTTAAGTAGGCTTATAAGTCTCCGCAAGAGTTTTTGTTTTCCCAAGTCTGCCTTCCTTTACCAAGTTCTCCCATAGAAGTTTATCTCTCTTTCAGATGTTTGTCGCTTGTCGAAAGTTCCCTTTCCACACCCCACACACACACTTTCTTGTGATGTTTTGTAATAGTTGTTTCTTGCTCTCAAAACTCTTTGTAACTTTAATCCTTATCCATTATTTTGGATGAAGTTTATTTCGGTAATAAATTCTGCCTTTACCAAAAACAGAAAAAAAATGCTGTGAATAAATTCTGCAAATTTTAATTGGAGACAACATCATATTGTATTTTGTACAATGACTTGATATGATACCGATTAGTGCAGAAATAAATCTATCTTAAGTCCACTTGTTTTGACTATAAGAAAATCTAAAAAGCTCACAAAACATAGACATGTACTCTCATTTTAAATAAAAATGTAAGGCTCAACAACTTTACTAGAAGTCAATATCGACCGGTAGTCCCTACTCCAAAGCCTTATTCGCGCAATGTTAACTTTGCTTTAATTAAAGCTCTAGTCCTTAAATTTCTTTTCCCTCTGTTCTTGGGGTCCGAGGGAGTAAAAGAAAATAAATAAAAATGCAGTCCACATATTTACATTGTATGCGATGGGACTCAGGACTTCATACCCGATTCGTGGTCTCTTGTTCACTAAGGTCCCGAATCCGACATCCAAGATTTGAAGACTCTCAATATCTCAAATTACGATGTTGTAACAATCCACGTGTGTGAATACTCCACGTGCCACAACCGCCTTGGCCAGCATGGAGGAGACAAAAAGATGACTTCTCATTTTGGAGTCACCTTACTTATCGCATCTCACACGTGCTAGGTACACCAACCTACTTTGGAAATTCACTGTGCACATGCAAAGCACATGTCACTCATTCTATAAATAGTAGACCTCAATACCTTTAGAGGTAATGATATTTTCTCTCTCTAAAACTATTATCTTACTATAACCCTTCATCAATTTACTCACTCTTACATTGGAGACGTCTCGGTTTAACCCGCCCGTGCTCCTCTAACTTTATTCTTGTGCAGGTTTTATACGTTGACCAAAGAATTCAAGTGATGCAGCCTTTGTTACGGATGTATCGTACTTATTTTAATACTGTGCGTTTACTTATGTGCAAAATACTAATTTTTAATAATTTATTAGTCAAGATTTCAAATTTTGTAATATTTTATTTTTCATCTCCACTTGATAAATTTGTTAAAATTATTTTTTTGCCAAAATTTTTTACTTTAAACTGGTGGTTGTAACCTTTCTATGGTGGGTAAAAGAAAAATTAAACAAAAAACTATATTGAATTACAGATATATAAATAATAGAATCGTTTTTGATTGGACTAAACGTGAGTTTCCTATTGAAGATGAAAGAAGATAGATAATCTATGGTGGGTAAAAGAAAAGTTAAACAAAAAACTATACTGAATTGCGGATATAGAAATAATAGAATTGTTTTGATTGGACTAAACGTGTATTTCCTATAGAAGATGAAAGAAGATAGTTAATTTATGGTGGGTAAAAGAAAAATTAAACAAAAAACTATATTGAATTGTGGATATAGAAATAATAGAATTATTTTTTATTGGACTAAATGTGGGTTTCCTATAGAAGATGAAAGAAGATAGACAAAAAGTTAAGAGGAGAAAATAAAATATTAGTAATTTAATCCACATAGTTAACTAAACCATTTATTATGAAAATTTTGGCTTATGGTTTGCATTTATAATCCCCTGTTCTTCTTCTTCCGATTATTATCATATTATTTAATTTGCTAGTACATACACTACATGCAAAGATACTATATTTGTGTCCACATTACCATTTCACAAGACACAAATATCACAAATTTGTTTTATATGTGATATTTTTGCACAACTAAAAATAAAAAAAGAGATTTGTGCAAAATTAATTATCTCTCAAGGAGAATATTATAAAAAGAATGAAATATATTGTCATATCTTTATAAATACGTATCAATCTTACCCTAATTCTATATGAGGTTCGATTACCTGATCTAATGATTGAGTGTGAACGTTCTATGATGTTCAATTATTCAATTTAATAATCAAGTATGAATGCTTTTACAAGATAAGTTAAAAATAAACAAGGGTTACTTTGTGACGCTAGCCTATTCCATAAGGTTTGTGGATTGTTGGAAAGGGATTGACAGGTTCGAGTGCAACACATGTTTCGAGAATAAAATATCTGCGCAGGCTGGCCGGCTAATAGATCTATTAGCGAGGCTCGTCATTCTCATTTGATTGTTCCTCCAAATGATATCAAGTCGTATTTGTTTGACGATTTGAGTGAGAGAGTTTTTTATCGATATTGTAGGTAGTGTTGAAGTGTTGCCCCCTTATTGATAAAAAAAAAATAATTCTTATAAGACGAGTATCTATAGACCAAAACTCATTAATGGCCTATGATAGCACCTCCAAATTAATCATGGAACGACAACTAGCAAGTTAAGAAGAAGACCCCATTAATGTTACATAACCTTGACTGAAGACAATCACATTAGAACAAGCAGCAATTTGCAAATACATTTCTCCCATGTGCATCTTGTTCCCAACATACTATTACTAGACAAGATTTAGCTAATAAAAGGAACTTATACATATTTATTATATAACTTGCCTATACAGTTTTAGGGGTCCCAAAATTTCAGAATGACTAGCCCTGAGTTTGTGCCTTGTATTATTGTTGGACAACTTTAATGAGGCCCTAGTAAAAGGAGAAACAAAAATAAATGGACAGTGGGCTCTATGTAGTCAGTCATTTGATTGCAGTTATTGCTTACCTAGATCAACTTCCACATGTTAGCATGTGATCATGGGACGCAGTCCCAATCCCATTGAATGACCAGAAATCTTGATCAGGCCCATGAAGATTAAAAAAAAAAAAAAAAAAATTTGATTTGGTGCCATGATTTTTTCAAATTTTTTTGTTGATGAAATTTTGTGAATACTGAGAAATATATATGGGAGAACTCCGGGATGGTGGTAAATAGAGAAATAATTACCCTCAAGTTGTACTGTTTTTCAATTTTCGCCTTTGAGTGTTCTTTCTTAGTACTCCCTCCATCCCAACTTATATGTAACCTTTGGATAAAATATCATGTTTCAAATGATAACTTGTTACTATATATATATATATATATATATATATTACTAATGATAAAATTTAAATAATAAAGATATTATTTCAAATTAACTTCATGTATATCTTGTATATATTGCACGAACTATGAAATAGTCATAATAAAACAAAATAATGAAATATAAATTATTAATGAATTAGGATTAATTATTTGAGAACTCACTCTGCATAAAATATAAATCCAGTTGGAATCTTTTACCCATCCACATTTAACATTATCATATAGCTGATGAAGAAGACAAGATCGTTTACAAGCCAATACACTACGCCACGACCTTTGTCCCGGGTGGCCTCAAACCAAAATATCGATTAGACAACGTATTTGTGGTTCACCCCTTTTTTTAATTACCACTACGTACTACAAACGGGTACATACAATGGCTATGATTATAAGGAGAGGAGACCAACAAATATTATTATTATTTACTAAATTTTCAATAAAATATTAATGTTTTTTTATTATTTTGAAAGAAAACCATGATGATTTTATGTTTCGTAGTTATGTTTATATTTATAGTTTAATATATCAATAAAATAATTATTGATGGACAATACTAATCTCAATCATATTCAAAATTATATACAAACAATGATAATGGATACTTACAAAAATTAACAAACGGTTACCAATATATTTCTAATTTTTAAAATAATTTTATACGAATTTATAACTATGAAAAATACAATCTGTGTCTATATTCAAACTTATTTCGATAGGATTGAATATAATAACATCACTTTTATTTTTTATTTACAAAAATTTAATTTGAATAAGTTTTGGATATTATAATTACAATTATATGCTAACATAATTTTATACCAAAATAAATTCAATCCGAATCTTATGCAATCAATATTAATTTAAACCGGTTAAACTCAAATAATAATTTCATACTCTATAGAAAATAATTAAAAAATTACCTAATTATTATAATTCAAGTTTTACAATCATTACATATGATGTGTAATCAAACAATGATTAAAATTAAATAATTAAGCTATCATAATTTTATTCATTATAATTAAAAAGGAAAAAATGACTATTTAGTCATTAAACTTATGCCTCATTTTCAATTTGGTTATTAAACTATAAGCACATTTTTATTTCAATTACTGTTCCACAAATGATTTTCCAATCGAGTTGGTTTAGACAAAAAAATTTATAATTTCACATGAATTATTAACGTTTATCTCAATTACAGTAATACATATCAATGTGATAACCTATATCTAAAATTGAAACGTTATGATATGAATGCATAATTTTTTTATGATTTAGTAAGCTTATGCGTGTAATCTTATATGACAATTTATTCCTTGAAATATTATTTATTTATTAAATTATCTAAAAATTATATATTTATGTCACATGATACGAGAAACGTGCATCAAGTAAGCAATTCAAGTAATGATTAAAAGGAGAAAAAAAAAACTATCATATATAATTGTGTATAAATCAACCATTACATTATTTTATATATCACTTGCAATTTAGCGGGAAAAAATAATAAAAAATCAACAATTACATAAAGTTAATTGTCACGTAATGAAGAATTGAAGATGAACAATTTAGATTTCAGGAAGTCTAAAATGTAAAATACGAGAGTCAGGTAGTGGTATAATCATTAGAGACATTTGATTTCAATATATATCTTATATTTGATATTCACTAGTTACTTCTCATTCTCTAAATAAAAGGCAATAACAAACAGTAACTCTAGAAAAAAAACGAAAAGAACGTGAATAAGGAACTTTGGAGACATTTTTTCTGATTTAGATTCTTTCATTATATCAAAATCTATTTTTATTGAGTGAGATTGATGAGAATTCAAAATATGTACAAAACTTTGTTAATTTGTTGAATATCTATGGACATAGGAGTAGTTCTATCTATAACATTCCACCAATATTTTGGCTAATTGATCAAAACATATCTTGTGCTACATATGATTCTATGGCAGAATATATATTTTAATAGATTTTAAATTAAACAAAATGTGATGGTTCAATAATTTTTTTCTTTTTCTTTTATGTGTTTATGGGAATCGGATTCAATGTACTATGGTAAAATTCATCATTTTGCTTTATTTATGATTCAATTTATTAAATAAATAGAAACTTAAACTAAAATTTAGAGAAGCCGAATTTGAGTTCGATGCAAGTCAAAATTTTAGTTTCAGTAGTAACATTCTCGCAATACAAAAGAAATTGTGAGATTAAAGGAAAAAAAATAAAAGAAAAAAAAATTAACATTGAATCAATATGTGTACTACAATAAAATATTCAAGAGAGGATTTTTTTAAAAAAATTCATCCCAGATCCATGTCATTTTCTTTTTTTTTTTCCCTTTTCCAAGTAAATATAATATGAAAAATAAGTTTATCCTTAACAAAAAGTCAGATGAGGAGTACACGTATATTTTTTGGGCAATAATGAGCAAAAGAACTTAAATGAATGTTTATATATAGATGGATGATGGATGACTGAAATGATGAAATTGATATACTAAGGATCACATTGAAAGTTGACTGAAAGATGTAAGAACATAAGTGAAATTTTGCTTAAAAATTAAACAAATTAATTCAAAATGCATTTCATTGGCGGTTAACATTTTAATTTCGTGCAATCACATTCTCGCAAGGGCATAAAAGGAAGTACAAAAAGAAATTAGGGACAAAGACAAGTCGGTCCCATTTAGTAAAACTATGAACAAATAAGTACCACCAAAAATTACTTCCCAAAAAAGTTTTTTTTTTAATTGAAAAATATAAAGCACCTTCTTTGTTTTCCTCTCCCGTCGCTTTCTCTCTCCTCCATTGTTGTCATTTTTCCTTTCCTCCATTGTTATCACTATTCTCTCTCTTCCACCTCCTGCTCTTGCCCGTTGGCTACTCATTCCTCCTCCCCATGGCCTCCACCACCACCTCCTCCTCCTCCTTTCTCGACGATTTGATCATCACCATCTTGTCCCTTACTTCGTCGCCGCCTTTGTCACCTTGATCTACATACATTCGTCGTCACCTCTTCCTCTTTTATTATTCATCATCGTCATCGTTCTCGTCGTCGTCCTTGTCATCGTCGTCCTTGTCATCGTCATTATCATCTTCATCTTCTTTTTCTCTTTTCTAACCTTAACAATATCTACATCATCCTTCTTCATATCTAGTGTGTCGTCGTCAAATATTCGTCGATGTACAACCACCTTCACCGCAGACACCTCATTCTCTTCATTTGTTCTCCTTTTTATCTTCTTCTTCCTCATCTTATTTTCAATTATACACTTAATATTTCTCTTTTGTTTTGATTTATACATCTATTGTCATCATACAACCACCATTATGGTCGTCATTACCGCCTTCTTCTTTTTCTTATTTGAAAATGACATACATGTTAGGAATTATAACATTTGATGATGATGTATAAACATATAGAATTGTTTGATTTATAATTGTACAAGTACCTGCAGTAATGCACTATGAGAAACTACTATCAAAAACTGCAAGTGAACATTAAAGACTACAAGAAATGCATTTGGAGAGTTTAACAAAAGTCAAAGTTAGTTAAGTAAAATTAGTCTATTGGAGACTAAATTTTTGTCTATCGGAAACTAAAATTTTAGACTATTAGAGACTAAAATTTTAGCATGTTGGAGACTGAGGTTTGAACAATCAGAGACTAATGTTGAAGCTACTAGAGACTAAGGTTCAAGACTTTCTATTGCATTGAAGAGTGGTCATGGGATGCAGCTGGTCAGATAATATTTCATAAAAGCTCCATTGATAAACAAAGGATTGCATCAGAGGATAATATCCACTGATAGTACAAAAGAGCTTGTCAAGGGATAACAACCACTGATATACTAAACAGCCCGTCAGGGGATAACATCCACTGATGGATAAACCATCAGGGGATGATTTGTTCAGTAAATTCAAGTCATTATGAGATGAAATATTATTACCAAAACCAACACCAAAGTTTCACAAAACACCAAACTTGAAGTTAAATCTCACTAGAGTCATTTTACTCAAGCACCAGACTATCAGGGGATAACCAGAGGCTGTCAGTGGATAAATTCAGAGACTAAAAGTGACATATGGGGTGACATATAGCTGAGTTCACAGGTCCACTGACTCAAGTTAGAGGCGATGAAGTTAAAATATAGACGGTGTTCCAATAAGGAGAGATTAACTACCAAATAAGTTTCAAGGAGATAAGTTATACACTGTAGGTGTGAACACTGATAAAATAAAATATAGAGATAAGTCATACTTATACACTAACATGCGTATATAGTTGCTGATGTGAAAACTGCAGAGATAACTTATAGAAACTTGAAGGAAGAAAATTTGGAAGCTGGTCCAATCAAAATCTAGGGAAGCTCATAGATATAAGTTATACACTGTAGAAATAACTTATCATGGGAACTCCAAGAGGAAATTAAAGGAGCTGGTGTGTTGATACATCAGAAATGTTACATAACAGGTTGATGTACATGGAAGGTCATGTAAAAAGAAGAAGTTATGTGACAGAGCTGCAATTACCAAGGAATATTAGAGATATTTTTGGAAGCAACTCATTGAGGAATCTCGGAGAACAAGGTAGCTATGTCTATAAATAAAGACATGGAGCAACTGAGATAAAAACACAGAAAACTACTACAGAAAACATACATACATAGAAAAGATACATAGTTTTTCTGTCTTGTAATAGAAACTGAAACACTTGTTTCAGAAAAGGTAGGTGATTGAAAAATCAGGTTGTAACAAAAACCTTGAGATTAATAAAATTTATTAGTCTTGAAATTTTTGTGTTGTTTTAAGTTCTCTATTATATTCTTTCTCTTTAACACACGAAAGTTACAATAGAATACAATATTTGTTCATTCATTTTATTTATTTTTTGCAAAAAGTTTGAAAAGTTAAGAGTATTGTATTCAACCCCTCTTCTATAATACTAATCCGGAAAAAACAATACCTAGTGTCCATAGGTTTGAAAATAAATACATATTGTCTGAAATAATATACCTACTATCCATAAGTCTGAAAATAAAATACATATTGTCTGGAATATAATAGTATACCTACTGTCTATAGGCCTAAAAATAAAACACACACTATCTGGAATAATATACTTACTGTTTATAGGATCGAAAATAAAATGCATGAGGTGTGAAATGAAATACATACAGTCTACATGTATGAAATGAAATGACGACTCTACAATAAAATGTATTCGAAATGAATACCTACTGTTTACGGTTTATAAATAAATAGTAGATATTTTGGGTGTGAAAGATGGAGTGAAGTGAGATGATAGATTTTATCAAAAATATTATGTAAAAAATACATATTGTTTATAATTTATAATTTATAAGTATACAATAGGCATTTGGGGTAAATGTAGGGGTGGGGTGGGGTGAGGTCAATTTAAAAACCAAAATATTATGTAAAAAAATACCTATTGTTTCTAGTATAGGAGTGAACAGTAGTTGTTTAGACTAGGGTGGGGGTGAGGGTGAAATATGGAGTGGAGTGGGTGATATATTTTAAAAAATATTATGTAAAAAATACTTACTATTTGTAGTTTATAAGTAAATAATAGGTATTTGAGTGGGGGTGGGTGATAGATTTTTTTTAAATAATATTATGTAAAAAATAATGTAGTTCCCATTTTTTAAAATTATATTATATTAATACCATTTTTACCCATCTTTTTTATAAAAAAAAATATATTTCATTTTAATATCAATTGTATCTCAACTCAATATACCTACTATTGTTGATATATTTACTTTCTATCCATATACATATTTTTCAATATTATGTTTTTTTACATATTCCACTTCCCTCACTCTACCCTAACCCCATCCTCAAATACCTAACTTATAAATTACAAATAATAAGTATTTTTCATATAATATTTTTTTGAAAATTTATCACTCACTCCACCTTGCCCTTGCCTCTAGCCCTACCTCAAATAGCTATTGTTCACTTCATAACATTTTTTTAGTGAACTTTCTTTATCCACAAAATTTAAATTTGGTATCTTAACGTCATATCAAAGAAATTATATATGATATGACTCGTTCTTAAGGTATAACAGGTATAGTACAATATTGTTTTTATTACAAGGTTTATTACGGATGGACTATATGCTTCATTCTATAAACATCACAATCCTCTAAAATTTGTAGTAATTAACCAAACTGCAGAAATTGAAGTAAAAATCAGTTTTGTCTATAAGCTATATAATTAGCCAGATGTGACAACGGTGCCGCCCTTGCTACCCCAAAGTAACTAAGCTCCTCCTCCGCCTGCGCCACCAGCTCCGTCGCAAACTCCTTCGCTCTATCAAGTCCCATTAGCTTCGGATATGTTGCCTTGTCCGTCGCTAAATCTTTTCCGGCCGTCTTCCCCAATTCCAATGACGACTTCGTAACGTCCAAAATATCATCCACCACCTGAAATAACAACCCTATACACCTCGCATATTTCCTTAGCCTCTCAACTTCAATCACATTTCCTCCTCCCATTATCGCACCGCACACCACCGAAGCTTCTAGAAGCTTCGAAGTTTTGTTCACGTGTATATATTCCAAGTCCTCTAGAGTCACCTCTTTTCCTTCAGCACAAATATCCACAATCTGGCCTGCCACAAGACCTTGTGACCCCACCGCCGCCCCGAGTTCGGATATTACCCGAACCACCCGACCTGGGGCCACTTTGTCGGTTGCGTCAGCCACATACTCAAAGGCGCGTGAAAGCAACGCGTCACCGGCAAGGATGGCGGTTTCTTCACCGTAAACCTTATGGTTTGTCGGACTTCCTCTGCGAAGATCATCATTATCCATGCACGGAAGATCGTCATGGATCAACGACATCGTGTGGATCATCTCGAGAGCGCAAGCTGTTGGCATGGCCCACGTTTCATGGCCACCAACTAATTCACACGAGGCGATGCACAATATCGGCCGCACTCGCTTCCCACCGGCGAAAAGCGAGTACCGCATCGCCTCGTGAATAACGAGAGGTTTCTGAAGGGGGATTGATTCGTCGAGAGCTTTATTTACCGTTTTACACTTTGTTGCCATGTATTCTTCGAATTTGAATTCGTGCCTCGCGGGGCAGCCACGTGGCTCCATCATGAGCTCTTGGAGTGTCAAGCGGTGGACATGGGTTGAGCTTACAACATCATTGGGTGTGGCTTGAATTTTCATAGGGAGAAATTTAGGGTTAGGGTTACTATGTGGGGTTTTATTAGGGTTTTTGATAATGTTATTATAAATGAGGTTTTTGAGAAGAAGAGAGCTTTCATTGGTGGTGATGGTTGAAAAGAAGGCCATGGCTATATGTGGATTATCAGAGTTTTAATTTGTGTTGGCAGTGATATGTGGGATAGATAAGAGAAAGAAGTACAGAGTATTATATAAAGTAGAGATTTAGATGCTATATTTGTTTTTTTCTTCTGCTTTATATGGTTATTCCTTTTCATGCTCATTGGACGCTAGTGCATTCATTATATATCCTACATTCCTACCGACTTGTGTTAGTCGAAAAAAATAAAACATTTCTGTAAAAATATTAAAAATAGAATTAAGTATTAGAAATTGTCAACTTTTTATTATTAATTAACTTTTCTCGTCTAATATAATATTAATGAATCCAATTTTTCGATCTAGATGTGTAACAATTTGGGGCATTAAAAAATATTATAAGGCAAGATATCTGATCGATTAATACGGAGTAATACTCTGTGATCCTAGTAAAAGGCTAAGATTTTAATGTTAATTAATTATTTATCGTTGAAACTTTGTTATAAGTATTCGACATACTTTTCCGATTTTAGAATGTACGATCAAATTTGTTTTTTGAAAGGTAAATTTAATAAATGTTCACATTCAAAATATATATAGGAATAATCTATTCTTATATATTAATGCATAATATGTTTTGCAGAGTCGACTCTACTAAATCACTTATTGACTATTCAATTTTTTTTTTTCATATTGTTGCTAAAAGTAATTTTAATGGATTTAAATTCAAATATTATTTAGTTTGACTTTAAATGGGTTTTTACTTTTAGACAAATACTATTTTGTTTTGATTTTGAACTGGTTAATAGTTAAAAAATATTACTTATATCTATAATTTCATATATAAAAATTTACAAATAAAAAAGTCTTAAATATTATAATTCTCTTAATATTACTTTTATACAACCATCAAACTATTTTATATATATTTTACAAACTTTGATGGTTGTATATATTAATCGTAAACTTCTTTTCTAAATGACTATTTAATCTTCAAAAGTCAAAATTAAGTTTGTTGTTGCCTTCGAAAAGAGTATAATATTGTTCGAGATGGACATAGTCCTCCTTGTCCAAGCATTTGATTTATATTCTCATTTCCTAATTTTCTGAACAATTAAACTTATACTTACATTGTTCTATATATATATATATATATATATATATATATATATTATTTCTTGTCTTTTTTTCGTCAAAGGTGTTGAAAAGCTCATATATCTTGTATATGTCAATTAGTATTGTTTATCAGTTTTGACAATTCAATTTTATTTTAGATCACTATAAATATATTGCATATCAACAATCGCAAACTCAAACATTACATATATATTAACTGAACTTCAGAGTAATGGAGAGAAAGAATTCATACTAAAAGAACAAGAAAACCTTACACTAATAAGGAGAACCTGTATCAACCATTATCATCAGTAAGAATTGAAATTGAGAATTGAATTCTTAATCTCAAAGTCTTTTTGTACAATTCATTTTACATTTAGATATTCCTAATCAATAATAAACTGATTTAGAAAATTATAATAATTATAATACGCTATATAGATTAATTTAATTTTCCATGAATGCGTTGTTTGTATTGTAAACTATATGTTAACTATATTATGGAACATAAACTTTTGTAACTTTAAAATTATAATAAAGTTATATTACAAATGCATGAGAACACAATATTCCAGAAATTAATGTATCGAAAAAGAAGAACTCTATATACATATATTTTGACTTTAAATGGAAGAAAAATTAAACTAATACATAACAATAATAGTCATCACTTTAAATAAAAATGGTAAAACAAGGAAAACATTCAGGGGAGCAGGTCAACACTAACATGCGGGTTAGTTTATAATTTTCTATTATTGTGCAAATGATTTAATATTTAATACAGAAAACCCACGCTAATATTTTTAAAATAAAATTAGGTTCCAATGTGCATATAAATGTGTGTGTTGTGTGTAAAATTTTACAGAATATGAATAAGAAGTGGATAGTTTATTAAGAAAATTTGAGAGAACATATAAACGATAAAATTTGAGAGAAAATGTAAACGATTGAGGAAATGAGTTTTTAATATTATTTTTTATTTTTTTTCGACACGTCTTCACTCATAAAAATAAGAGTTTAGATTATTAATATAATAGATAAAATAAAAATTGCCATCAGCAAAAATTGATTCTATAGCCTGCCAAATCAGCATAGTGAATAGATTCTTCGGCAGAAGCTCCAAAAATCCACATAAAATTTGGCCATTAGCGGGGTGGTAGATGTAAAATATTAGCATTATAGTTGGTCATTTCGAGGGCAAGGAACAGCTAATTGCCTAATTTTAATTTCCAAATTGTTTAATGATTAAGGGGTATAAATGAGATGGGTCGAATGTACTGGTGAGTAATTCAAATTTCGGTTTATAATTTATTATGTTTAAGAGCCTGTTTTCTCTCTTTCCTCTGCTCAAATTTTAGTTTCTATCAAAAAATTTTTTGTATTTAGAGATCTTATTTTATTATTTTAGAGAAAATTCTTCTTCATGAGATTTGTTTTTCCGAGTCTGATTTTCTCTACGAGATCTACATTTTCTTTGGTTTATTAAAATTCAGTTATAAACCTTAATATATTTGCACAAGTTTTGCATCCACTGATAATCAATTTAGTCTTCAGGGGATGAACTGCACAACACTATGCAAGTTATTAGTGAAAACCTCTAAAGGACTTGATAGTATAAAAGAAATGTCTGTTACTACTTAAAAGCAACCAAGAATTTCGCACATCAAACATTCCAGACAAAATCGACAAAGTTTAAGTGATTGAAATCAATCAGAGGAACCCATTAGGGAATGACAATGGGAGACCAACCTGTCAGGGGAACCCATCAGGCGATGACAATGGCAACCAATCCATCAGGGAAATCCGTCAGGGGATGACAATGGCAAACCAATCCATCAGGGGAACTCGTCAGGGCATGACAGTAATAAGCCAATTCGTCAGGGAAACCCATTAGAGGGAATGCTCAACACTACATCAGTGGATGCTGTAAGTCTTAACTTCAGGGGATCAAGAAGTACTTGGGTAACTCTACAACAAGAGATTAACTCAAGTGAAGCATGAAACACTGATCAAGTCATAAACAGAACTTGCAATCAGGGGATCCAGAAGCATTGATCAAATCCACATCAGGACTTGTTATCAGGGGATAGTTATGACTGCATATACTAGTCATCAAGTCTTCCACGCAAATCATTGAAACTTGTTATAGAAGCAAGAGATATAACTGGAAATATATTTCTTGGTGATCCAATGATAACTCTCGATCATTAAATGCTCGAAGATCAGGGGATGAAAAAGAAGCAACAAAAGTCATCAGCAGTCTGACACATCATTCCAAAAGGACAACGATGTGACATATATGCGGCCAAGTTGAAAAAATAGTACGTCTAAGCACGTGGGTTCAACAACTGATCTTCTATATGTGCAAAAGAGTTCTCATTACACAAGGGTGGATATCCAATGGATCAACTAACAGAGAGAAGCACACAAACACTAAAGAGAAGGTTTGTAATATATCTTGAGAGAAATATTCAAAGAACATAAGAAACTAGTGAGTGTGAACTTGAAGCTGTAATTTATTACATATTATAGCTGATTAATCACATTTTCAGAAAAACATCAAGTTTTAATACAACAATTTTATCTTCAATGCTTTTGTGTTCATATTAATATTCACTACAGTTTTTCTGATCTTGTAGCTATTTTCGACAGTGCTTAACAACTTTTTTAAAGAGCAAAAAATTTTGAGTGCTTGTATTCAACACCCCCCCCACAAACACTTGACCTTATTTAGTTCTAACAATTGGTATCAGAGCCAACTAGCAGATTACATTTGCTAGACGATCGTTGAAAATGACTAACAAAGTTGGAAATAGCAAAGTCCCCATCTTGGAAAGGGGAAAGTACTTTTTCTGGAAATAAAGAATGATAGTTCATCTAAGAGCAATCGATGATGAATACTTGCAAATTCTAAAAGAAAGCCCTCGCGTTCCAAAGAAGCTCATTCCTCAAAAGGTTGTCAATGGAGTCAGTGTTCCAGAAAGGTTAGTTTCAAAGACCACTAAAGAAATGACCCTAGAGGAAAGAGAGAAAGTAAAGAATGATCTAAAAGTCACAGGCATCATATATAATGGTTTAGACGATGATATGCTAAACAGTATCATGAATCTTACAACATCTAAGTCTATATGGGATACTATTCAGATCTCGTGTGATGGTACTGACGATGTGAGGGAAAACAAACTGCAGCTATTAACACAACAGTACGAGTAGTTCTCAATGAAAAATGGTGAAACACTTACTAAAATGTTTGACAGATTTAACAGGTTGATAAATGACCTGAGGATGTATGGGAAGAGCTATGCCAACAAAGATATCAATAGAAAATTCATGAGGGCGCTTCCTATATCGTGGGATCCAAAGACTACAGCTATCAGGGAATCCAAGGACATGAATCTCCTAGACTTGGATAGGCTCTATGGTACCCTAAAGACATATGAACTGGAGGTTCAACAAAGATCTGAAATGTTATGGGATACCAGAAAGCTTAAATCTGTAGCCCTGATGGTTGCTAAAAAGAACAAAAAAGAAGCAAGACCAAGTGTCTTGATGAAGCAGCAGTCAAGGGATGTTGAAGAAAGTTTGGAAGAAGAAGAAGAAGCTGACTCAAAGGTGACTAAGTATATTCCTGAAGATTTAGAAAAAAATGGATGAAACCGTGGCCTTTCTTGCAAAAAAGTTCTCTAAGCTGAAATTTCAAAAACCATCAAGGTCAAAAAGATTTTCAGCAAGGAAACCTAGTAGCACCAAAAACTTCATTGATAAATCAATAATAAAGTGCTATAAATGCAATGAGATGGGTCACTTTCCAAATGAGTGCCGCAAGGCCATAAATGTGAGAATCCGAAAATTGTAAATTTGTTTTATAATATGAGATAAT
>CM025784.1:33001076-33272532 GCA_014636745.2 Centella asiatica | reverse complement strand
ATTATTATTATTATTATTATTATTATTATTATTATTATTATTATTATATTCATGTTAAGTTATTTTTAGAAATTTAATTTATATTAAGCTCACTAAGTTGTATGTAATTAACAATATCATAACATAAACTATATGTAAAGTTCTATTGTGAATACATAACTTGTTATCCCATGTTATTCAAATTTATTTCAATTTAACTATAATTTACTTTAGAAAAATAAAACTAAAGTATATTTGTTTGATACTCACCTGGCTAACCCTTGAAATTCACCCCACACAACATTAATAATTAGTACTCCACCTGCCTAAATCCTTGAAGTTCACCCCACATAGCATTAAGCCATTAAACCATTAACTGAACATTTTCCCTCGTTATTCCAATCCATTGCACTTTATTTCCCTTTCCACTCCCTTCTCTTGTTTCTTCTCTCTTACTCTCTGTTCCTCTTTTATCTCTGAAATATATACAGATATACCGGTCTTCTCTTTCTTTTCTCATCTCATATATAATTTCTTTATTATGAGTTGAGAAGGGATCTTTCGCTCTACTGTTTTTTCTTTTTGCTGTTCCAAAACAACAGCAGCTGAGCTAGTGAGGAAAGTATTGAAGCTGTGTTTTTTATTTTGAGATTTTAGTTTCATTTGCTAGCATGTGTTGTATAGAGAATGGATTTGTTCTGCATGTTTCTGAATTTGATTTCTTAGATAAATGAAATGAAAATATGGTATTATTGTGAGACTTTAGCTTTTCAATTGATTCGAAGGGTACCATCGGAACTAGTTATTCAATTATTTTTTTCTAGGTATTTTACTTTTGATCTTTGAATGATTTATAATAACTTGTTTTGATCGTTAAAATTGTGACGGTCTCATTATCCCACACGGGATTCAGGTACTCCTATTTCTTTCAAGTATCGGTCAGTACTGCTCAGACACTGAGAGAGGTCTCCGGGATTCAGATATTATCAGTAGAATAAAACAGACAACAATACATCCATATAATATTAATATACTAAAATATTTAATAGTATATTCTTACAAAATTCAGAGTATAAATCTTTCGGCAGAAACTAATGTATTGCATAGGCCGTAATTATCCTCCTTGGTTGCTTATTACAGACTAATCAATTCATTCTCTTCCTTTGCTATTATGGTACAATGTTTAACTCAAGTCTTGAAAATCATGATTTAAACAAGAATGAGTGATTTACGCTCAGCAAATATATAAACACAGAGGGGAAAAAAATAGAATCTCTAACATTCTTAATAATAGTACAATTCTGTTTGTAAGGTTTGGATAAAACAATACCCTCACCTCGGAGTTCTCATAAAATTTCTAAGGATCTCAGATAATAACACAATCATTTGATCATTTTTGAATAAAACGACCTCTTATCTATCGGGGACTAAACTTGTTGAATCTGCTAACCATACCGTAATCAGTGGGTCAGACTGTACAACATGGTCCCTTAGCGAACTACGTAGTCACAATAAAATCGTTTAGGTCAGGTGATAGAATACATCAGTACATTCCCTTTCATCTTGCCAACTACATGACATGTTTCACATTTTAAAAAATATAGCAGTCTCTTTGCTTGAAACATAACAATCTCATTCATTTGCACAGATATAATATTAAAAAATAACTAATAAATCAACGCTCAGTTATATCCATGCACTTTCATTCATATCATGTTAGCGGAAATTAAAGCATAGCATTCTGATTTACAAGGAAATTTAAATATAAAAGTCATAATCTTGTACACATGTCGAATCAATTGATCATGCGTTTAACTGAAATAAGTATAAGAGTGAGTATATACTTGCATTTGTCCGTAGCAGGACTAATCTAATTCACTTACCTGGTGAAATATCTCTGTAAAATATGTATGTTGACATAGCATGAAAATCTATGCTTTGAATATAAATGTGAGAATGTACATATGTGATGTCCATGCATTTCTTATATCTTTGATATTTCAGTTAATCATTTGTTATGTTGGGATTGTATTTTTAAATTAAACAAGTCTGAGAGATTTTTCATATTGTTATTTAGTCACTTGCAAACTTTCATATAATTCATTTTGAGTTATTGGAATCTGTATGTCTATTATTTATTATTAAATAAAACCTAGTTTAAGTGAATTTATAATTTAATTGGGGATTATTAATTAATTATTTTAAATAATTCCTTAATTTTTTGTGACAAAATAAGATTTGGTATTTTAAGAACAGACTATGCATCAGTAGATGCATTTGTTCGTTAGGGGTGATTTACCCGTCTGAGGATAAATTACCCGTCAGTGGATAAATTGGCCATCAGTGGATAAATTGGCCATCAGTGGGTAAATTTTCTTCATCGTCAAACTCATCGGTAAACTTTTTGACTATCGCCAAACTCTACCTCAGTGATAAAATTAAAAATGTCAGGGACTAAAAATTTTCCCATCGAAGACTAACAAAAATTACCAATCGGAGTCTAACAAAAACTGCCCATTAGAGACTAACAAAAATTGTCTATCGAAGACTAATATTTTTGTCTCTCGGAGACTAAGCATTTTTACCCATCGGAGACTAACATCTTTAGCCTATCAGAGTCTAATTTCATACTATAGAAGACTAACTTTTAATCTATTGGAGACTAATTCTAAACTGTAAGAGATTAAGTTTAGAACTTGTCTCGGTTATAGTGGTGACTTTTTCATTCTTTAATGGATGGTGTTATCAATAAATAACCTTACTTACGGCTTTCTCTCATCATCTTTTCTACGGTATGTATCATTTCTTCTCACAAGACATATCCACACAGTTGAAAACATATACTATTGCAGTATATTACAACTTTTATAGTTGCTGAGTCATGTAGTTCTTGAGGCTTTATTCTATTTTTAGAGAGGTTGAGAGAGAAAACGTGAGTATCCTCTATTGTTTTCTTATTCTCATGGATATTGCTAGACTTCAAGAACTCTAATTGCCTAGGATACAAGAATGGTGTTTTAACTATTGATATAAAAACTGTTTGGAAGTTAATATAGTTTGTATAGTTAGTATGTTTCAATGTTTTTTGTATTCTTTTCTTTTAGCATGCAAAACTAATAACTCGTGATGTTATGTGTATATTTTTAAAACATGTGTTTTGAACAAAGTATTTTACAATATGCTATGAATGAATAAGAATGAAAATCAAAACGGAACAGAGCATACGATTGGTATAAAACTCTTACCTCTTTAAACTTTAAAGAAAGAATTATAATACTTGTGCTACTCTTGAAAATGACAACTGCTATTTGAAAAGAGAAGAATGAAATTTAAGGTAAAGTGTTAAATAAATAATTAAATTTATATTTAGATTCAAACATAAATATTTAATTGATTCAGTAAATTTGGATCTGATAAATCTCTTTAGATTCAGTCACTTAATAAAACAAATGCAGCCTAAGTGTTCTTTGTATTTTATTTCGTGTGAACTTTCTTAGTGAGTGTTTTCTCTGAGTAAGAATAGCAAAAGAATAAAGTGGACGTTACTAAACTGCTATGAAATTTCATATGCCTTTCTATGCCTATTTCCTTATCATATGCTTATGATCCGATCAAATCCGACCCTAATGGGTCCCGATAAAATGACCCTAATAAAGTTAAGGTCGGGTTTGGGTTTTTCTTGGCAAAACCCTATGGGGTTCTATGTAGGTTTGGAATTTTATAAACCGCACCCCGCCCCACACCCTCCTAATTGTACTATACATGTATGTACAAGTTTGACCTTTTTGAATGATCTAATGGTACATTGGTATCTCGCAGCAATAACTCAGATTTAATACTATTAATAACCAATGCAGCAATGCTGATCACTTGTGAAAAATTTTAAAACGTGGTTCAACTTTCAAATTAATCAATGCAATGATAGATATTCATGACCTTTTGCATTCTTGCTTCATTTTTTTCACCCATTTACTTGGGAAAGAGGATGCAGACTTCTTAACTTTTGTAACAAAAAAAAAATTACTTTGAATATGAGCAGTCTCTCATCTCCCCCTACAGCCCTTTCATTATTCAAGTTTTTCAATCTCCAACTTCATTCTCTTAAATCTAAAATATAAATATCACTCAACTCTTCAATTCCCACATGGCCATAACTCACATCAGATTATATATTTCTTACTATAATTTTCTCATCTCAATTTGTTGTCTTATCAGATATTTTAACTTTCTCTTCTTTTGCTTAGTTTATCAAATATCTAACAAGTTTTTGTCTCTTTCTTAATTTTATATGTTTGCTTTTATGGTATGTTTAAATATTATGCAAAGCTTGAATGTGTATCTCTTATAGAATGGAACTACTACTATTATGATTATAATTTATAACTAACTTATTAGTTATTACTATCATATAAATTTATTATCATCATTATTATTATAATATGTATTTTAATATTACTATAAATATTGTTGTTATCTTGATAACTTATAAATTTTCAGGATGTCTCAACAAGGAGAGATACAAACTCCTCCGATTGGAGCATCTCAAACGGCTACAGAGGTTAAAGAAAATCAAACTACTCAATCTCAACTATCTCAAAGTTCAGATTCACCCCCACCTAAAAAAAGGAAATTAACATATATTGTATGGACTGAGTTTGAGAAGATAACTATAGATGGGCAAGATTATGTTGTTTGCCCCACTTACAAAACAAAGTTCAAAGCTCATAGTAAAAAATGGGACAAAGCACTTGCATGAACACATGGAGAGATGTGCAAAAGTTAAGAATATAGACCTTCGACAACAAATTCTAAAAGCTCAAGCAAAGAAGGAAGGGAAGGTTGAGTATCGTACTTTTGTTTTTGATTAGGAAACTTCAAGAAGTGATTTTGTAGATGCTATCCTTTTACATGGATATCCACTCAATATTGTGAATCATTATGGCTTGAGAAAATTTCTTAGTGGTCTTCAACCGATATTCAAAGTGGTTTCTAGAAACACCATGAAGACTGATATTATGAAAAGATTTGAATCCGAAAAGGAAAAGACTATTCAATTGTTGGAAAACTGGAATTGTCGACTGGCTATCACGACAGATTTATGGACCACTAAACCAACCAAAAAGGGTTACATGGTTGTCGCTGCACATTACATAGATGAAACTTGGAATTTTCACAACCGAATCGTGAGGTAAATTTGATGATTTTAATTAATATTATAGCAAATAATTTTTTTGTGTGTGATCCCAGTTTTGCTCATAAAATTTCACATTTTAATAATCATATTATACTTGTTTGAGTAATCAATATTGAATGTTTTATTATTAATATTTTGAGTTTATTTATGTTCCTCCACCACACAACGGAGATGTTATTACCAAATATCTGTTGAATGCTTTATTGGACTTAAGCCTTGATAGAAAATTATCTATTGTTGTTAGGCTTAATGTTGAGAATGATGATAATGTATTTATTTTGTAGTTCCTTTAATAAATGTGCACTTATAAATAGTCAAGGTTGCTGTCAAACTGTTAGAACAATATAAGCTAAAGTGTTTGTAGAACGGGGACTAGACTACAAGCACCACAACTTTTTCATTCCTTAAAAACTTAACAAGAACAAATTGGAATAGCTATAATATCCAAAAAATAATACAAATATTTAATATGAATACACAAAAATTCAAGTTAAAATAGTTGTATTATAATTTATGTTTTTCTGGGAATCTATATAATCACAAAGTGATTAAATAACTACAAATCTGTAAAGGTTTACAGTTTCTTTTCTCACACACTAGCTACATTTTTCTCTTTGAATATTTCTCTCATGAACTATTATAAAACTTCTTTCTGATGTGTAAGTTGTTTTGTTTTGTGCAGCAACTCTTATATATATAGCAGAACATATTTAGAACCCATATGCAAGACATGGTTCTTTTTCAACATAGCCATAGTATGTCCTATCATTGTCCTTTCGAAGATATACATGTCACACCATTATAGGTTGTTGTTGCTTCCGTTTTTGTTCTTGTTTTCCATGCGTTTTAGGTATAAAGGTTGCTATTGGACCACAATATTTCAAGGAATATCTTCTCAGCTATACCCCTTGCTTCTTTGTCAAATATCAGTGAATGTCTTTTAATCCTTGGTGACATGTGAGTTAGGTCTTTACAATCCCCTGATGATCTTCATTAGTGCTTCTAGATCGCCTGATGACAAGCCCTGATGTAGACTTGATCAGTGTTTCACTTTCCACTGATGACAAGCCCTAATTTAGACTTGATCAGTGCTTCTTGATCCTTGATGTTAAGACTCAATGTTGTTTACTGATGTAATGTATAGGCTATCCCCTGACAGTATTCCTTGATGGTCAGACTATACCCTGATGATTTCCCCTAATAGTCAAGGTATCCCCTAATGGTCAAGTTATCCCCTGATGGTTTCCCCAAACAGTCAAGCTATTCCCTGATGCCTTTTTGTACACTAACTTTTTTGATAACTGATACTTTGTTGGCTTTATCTTGAATGTCTGTTGTGTGAAATACTTGACTTCTTAAGTATAATCAGACCTTCCCTGACACTAGCAAGTCCTTGAGATATCCACTGATGACTTGCCTAGTGCAATGCCTACTATTCCCTGCAAGACTAAGTTGTCTATCAGTGAATACTTATTTGTGCAAATATACTAAGGTTTCACAACAACCTTAAGTATTTACAAGTGCACATTTATTAAAAGAACTACATAATCGATACAATCATCATCATCATCATCATTCTCAGCATTACGCCTAACACAAACCTTAGTATATTTGCACAAATAAGTATTCACTAATGGACAACTTACTCTATCAAGGAATAGTAGGCATCGCACTAGGCAAGTCGTCAGTGGATATCTCATGGACTTGATAGTGTTAGGGAACGTTTAATCGTACTTAAAAAGTCAAGTATTTCGTACACCAGACATTCAAGATAAAGCCAGCAAAGTATCAGTTATCAAAAATGTTAGTATACAAAAAGCATCGGGGGATAGCTTGACTGTCAAGGGATACCTTAACTGTTAGGGGAAATCATCAGGGTATAGTCTGACTATCAGAGAATACCGTCAAGGGATATCCTATACACTACATCAGTGGACAACATTGGGTCTTAACATTAGGGGATCAACAAGCACTGATCAAGTCTACATCAAGACTTGCTATCAATGGAAAGTGAAGCAGTGATTAAGTCTGCATCAGTGCTTGTCATCAGGGGATTCAGAAGCACTAATCAAGTCAACATCAAGACTTGTCATCAGGGGATTGTAAAGACCTAATCCACATGTCATCAGGGATTAAAAGACATTGGTTGATACTTGGCAAAGAAGCAAGGGGTATAACTGAGAAGATACTCCTTGAAGTATGGTGGTCCAATAACAACTTTTACACCAGAAAGACATGGAGAACAAGGACAAAATCAGAAGCAACAATAGTCAATAGCAGTGTGACATGTGTACCTCCGAAAAGACAATGACGTGAGATACCACGACTAAGTTGCAAACGAAGCATGACTTGCACATGAGTTCTACATTTGTTCTCTCATATATGGAAAATTTGTAACACACTACCAAGATAGGTTGAGAGAGAAAAACACAAGATATTAAAAAAGGTTAGAAATATCTCTGTCAACAAAGACACTGATACACTAGAAGAGAAGCTCTGTAATAGTTCTTGAGAAGTATTCAGAGAGAAAAAACACAGCTAGTGTGTGAAACAAGAAACTGTAAACACTTACAGATTTGTAGTTGTTTAATCACTTTGTGATTATACAGATTCCCAGAAAAACACAAGTTATAATAAAACTATTTTAACTTGAATATTTGTGAATTCATATTAAATATCTGTATTATTTTTTGGATATTGTAGCTATTTCAGTTTATGTTTGTTAAGTTTTTAAAGAATGAAAAAAATGTGGTGTTTGTATTCAACCCCCTCTTCTATGAACATTTTAGCTTATTTTGTTCTAACAACTGTTACACTTAATAATGCAACAAGGAATGATGTGATGATTAATAATCTTTTTGATAGTCTCGATCCAAGATCATTGTTGTTGGAAGGAAAGGTCACTCATATGCGTTGTGCAGCCCATATTTTGAACCTGATTGTTAAAGACAGACTTGATGTTATAGGAAAACACATAGAGAATGTCAGTAATAGTGATATCTATTGGAAAGCTTGTAGCCAAAGGATGGTAAAATTTGAAGAAGGTTGTCGACGGTTGAAAATTCCATACACTAAGCAATTGTCCCTTGATGTGCCTAAGACGTTTTTCCACATCTTAAGCCACAAGAGAAATTGTATACTTGTTTGCCTAGTGAACATGATTAGGAGTTAGTGAAAGAAGTTGGTGCAAAGCTTGAAATATTTTACAATGCTACAAAATTATTTTCTGGAACTTATTACCCAACTTCTAATTGTTTTTTTGGCAAAGATTTGTGAAATAAAAGTTGCAATCTGTACTTGGATTTATCACCGAAATGAAGTTATCCAGGAAATGACATAAAAAATGATGAAAAAAATTGACAAATATTGGAACAAGTGTAATTTTGTAATGGGAATAGCAAGCGTAGTGGATCCTAGGTACAAGTTGAAACTTCTCCAGTTTTATTTTGGTGAAATCTATGGTAATGAAGCTTCATATTTTGTGAATAAAGTTCATGATAGATGCTATCTATTGTTACAAGAATATCAAGCTAAAGGAGATGCTAGTAGTTCTTGCACTCCAGTAGTTACTGAAGTCAATATTGTTGAGGATGACCCTCTCTCAAAGTATGATTTATTTGTGAGTCAGACATCAACTAATGTGATTGCAAAGTTAGAGATGGACTTTTATTTGGAAGAAAGTGTTTTCCTAAGGACTCCTGACTTTGATGTTTTGAGTTGGTGGAAAACAAATGGGGTCAAATTTCCAACTTTGCAAAAAATTGCTCGAGATATATTAGCAATTCTAGTATCTAGTGTTGCATCAGAGTCTACTTTTAGCATTGCCAGAAGGATAATTAGTCCACATAGAAGTCGATTAAACCATACTACTGTAGAAGCTTTGATGTGCACACAAAGTTGGAAATGGAATGAAATTAATGGTATTCATTTTAAACTTAAACTCTTAATTAATTACTTGTTATTTATTAATTTACTATTACTAACCATTTATTCTATAATTTTTGTATAGTTTCAGTCTTACTGTCAGACTCAAACAAGTTGATCAGTATTGATGAGGATGATATAAACAATGATACCAATGAAAATGTTGTTGAATAAATTGAAGTGTTAAGCTAGTGATTTGTTTGAGTGTATGTGTGTGTGCAAATATCTAGATATTCTAATTATATTTATGATGATTTTCATTTTCAGATGCAACATAGCTATAAAATGGCGGCAAAAATAATTATATATTTTGAGTTTGTTGTGTTGGAGCAGATCATTATTTAGATTCAAACTTATGAGACTTGAATTGATGGTTTTTATGAATTAATATATGGTAGTAATTTGTGTTTAAATTTTTTAAATTTTGTAACAGATGATGTGGATGATTGTTGCATCATTACTTTTAGTTTTTTACTCCGCAATTTCTTAACTTTGTTTCCCATGTTTGAAGTAATCTTTACAAGTCTTTTGTAATTTATAGACATAAACTATAGGAAAAAGTTTAAACGGAAAAAGTATTGTAATCATTAATGGGAAGGGTTGGAGTCGGGAAAATTTGGCAATAGGGGTGGGGTGGAGGCGGGGCGAAATGGTTCTTGGGGGGGCGGGGGGAGGGGGAGAGGGGGGAAGGCTTCCCCAACCCACACATGCCCCATTGCCATACTTACAATACTTAATTTCTGCATGCCTATATTTTGTCAACTCACCGTGTTAGTGTTTTCAACTCTAACATATCTTTTTTTCTGCATCTTTCAAAATTTCTAAGTACCTTTTTAAGCAAGGAAAATGATTTTCAATCTGACTTGTTTTAAGCAAAGTTTAAATTTTGAAAAAACATAATCAACCCCCTTCTATTATTTATCCTTCTATTATTTATGTTTTTAGGACCTGACATAATGTTATTATAATTTTTTTTGTCAAGACCAAATTAGACATAGACATTGAATTGATCAAGATACTAGTTTAACAGTTTAATAGTCTAAATAAATATGTTGGTAGCTGACTTGTTTTGAGCTAGATTTGTATTATATGTACATATAAGTTTATTTTACACTACTAAAATTAGAAAATAACTATGTTTTGACTATAAAAATGGGTCTATTAATTATTTGTTCAAATTATTTATCAGACCAAATAACTTAACACAACAAGTAAAAAGATAAGATAAACATTTTTACCATTCCTATTTCATTTATTGACACTATTACAATATAATTTTTATATCAGTCAAGAACTCAGCAATTATCAATGTACCATAATCAATAATTTCTACACATTTATTTCGAACAAATTTAATGTAAGAATTAATAACTATATTTTTTTAGTTTTTATGCTCTAAGCCATAATTCTTAATTTTAATGAATTTGTAATAACTGGATTATATTTAAAATAAAAAATATGGATTAAAATAAGATAAATCTTTTTGTCATGTAATAACTGTAATTCATTTCAGTGTTTATGTTCATTCAGAATTTTATTCGAATTTAGACACTAATTCTAGGTTTGACTTGTCCATTCAATCTAACTTTAATTACTATCGCCCTTGATGCTCATTAATTAATACTCTCCTCATTTCATAACAAAAAAATAGTTACTTCCTCATGTTCAAAATAACAGTCATTTTAGAAAAATTTACAGATATTAAAGATTACAATAATTAGGTAAATCAATAATTAAATATAGTTTTAAGTTACAATTTTAGCCTTATAATAATTAATCAAATTTTTACATTTTGCAATTAGTTTGCACATTCCCATAAACACTTTAAGTGTACACTACCTTAAAAATAATTAGAAAAATTAATTATAGGTGGAAGAAATTAAACTCATCACTAATAAATAAGGGTAACATAGTAAATTTTCTCATCCAATTGCCTATATGATCACAAAGTGTCACTTAAAATAAAATTTTAACAAATAAATTTCTAAAACGACAATTATTGTGAACCGGACAAAGTACATTCTAAAAGGTTATCTAGTATTTTTGTGGACTGAATAACAATTTGCACCCTATACTTTACTTTGAATTTTGATTTGCACCCCAAACTTTTGTACATACAATTTGCACCCTATACTTTGTATTTGACAACAAAAAACACTCCAATCTTGAATTTTAGGTCATTTTAAATTATAAGTTATGGGATGCATTTAGTTCACCAAAACAAAATCTGGGGTGCATTTAATTAAAATTTAAATACGGGGTGCAAATCAAAATCTTAAGTAAAGTATATGATACAAATAGTACTTTGGTCTATTTTGTGAAAGTTTTTAATAAAAATAATAATTTATTTTGCTTGTAAAAGATTAATATTGCAAGATAACTTAAGATTTTAACGGTACAATTTTTTTATATGAAATCTTGTTAAACTTTTGTAATAATTTAAAATTTAAAATTTAAATATAAACAAAATAAAATGTAACATGTTTGAAACATATGAAATATCATTGTTAGGGATTTGACTTCTCCCTATACATACTCATATAACAACTCTTATTTATAGATATGCACATACTCATATAAGAGACCTCGTAATAATTATTCTAAACTCAATCAAATTCATTATATTTAGAGAATTTTGATGGAAAAAAAAATTGTATTAATATCTCTATTTTAAAATTAATTTGATGATTGTAATATATAGTATCACTATTTATGTTTATCAAAATTTAATATTATTTTATATAATTTTATAATCCTATATTACTATTTATATTATTTTTATTAAAATATTATATATTAATTTAATATAAAAAGTGATTTTTTAATATATAAATTCGTCAATACCATATATTATAGTGATTAATTAATATATTAATACAAAATACTAATGTATTTACTATTATAATTTATATAATTATATTATATAAATATTATATTATTTTATAATTATTATATATATATATATATATATATATATATATATCTGTGTGTGTGTGTGATATGTATATATATTATATAGTATATCATATATCATATATTAATATATTATAATATATAACTGATATATAATATATTAATATTATATGTTATGATATATTAAAATTTGATTTATTAAAATTAAAGTAATTATAGCTACAATAATATTTACCAAAGTGTTATACACGAATTTTAGATCTAATTTATTTCTTATGTTATTGTGAGTAAGTATGAAGTGAATTTTAACAGATAAAATCAAAGAACCGATAATTACTCTCTTAATATTGACCAGATATGCTTAATCTAACACCACCAGGCACCGGCACCGGCACCGGCACCACCACAGTGAAAATGCTACTGCAACTAACTGGTTCGTGTCCAACCCCACTTCTCGTATAGCCAATTAGCCATGGACTCCACCCCTACCCCGACCCCGACCCCTACGCCTACCCATACCCCGACCCCGACCCCGACCCCCACCCCAAATCAACCCCCCGACCTCATCTCCCTTCATCCTTCCCCTCGCAAACTTCCAATCAAGCGCAAAACCCCCGAATCCTCCACCTCCCCTAACCCTAACCCTAATAATTCCCCACCAATTCTCAATTCCCCGATCACCCCCACCACAACCGACCACGGTGGGGAAGATGACGATCTACGCCGTCGTCCGCCGTTCAAATTCCACAGGATATGGACGGAGCCCGACGAGATCCGATTCCTCCGAGGCCTCCTGGACTGTTCCTCTGAATCCCTTTCGTTTCCGAGGGATCTCCAAATCTTCTTCGATCGATTCTCCCACACAATGTCGCAGCCCTATTCCAAATCCCAGCTCTCCGAGAAGCTCCGCCGTCTCCGTAAAAAGTGGCGAGCCATCTCCGCTCGCCTCGCCAAAGGGCTCGATGAGTCTCGCTTGTCACCGCACGATCGGGCTCTGTTCGACCTCTCGAAGCAGTTGTGGCACCCGGATTACTCCTCTACGTCTCCGTTTGGTGGCGGTGGAGTTGCTAGCAGTAACTTTCAGGTAAAGGCTTCTAAGTTAGTAGGTGTTAAAGTTAGCTTTTCGCCTTCAATTCCTGTATCTAACCCGATTGATGAACGCAATGAAAGTTCTGTCAATTACAAAAATGATGTTGAATGCAATGGCACTTCTGTTGATAATAAAATTGATGTTGATTGTAAGTATGGCGATGATTCTTGCTATGAAGAAATGAAATTGAATGAAGTGAATGTGGAACTTGAGGAGGATTGCCTCGGGGAAGAGAACAAAATGCGGAGGTCTAATGATAATCCAGTTAATGAAATTGGGAAAACTGTGGCAAAAGCTGTAGTGAATGTGTTTGATCAGTCTTTGAAGGATGTTATGACGAGGAAAAGGTTTCCTCATGAAGTTGAGAACAAAGATTTGAGTTTTGAAAAGCGATGGCGGGAGCTGAGGGTAGCTGAAATGGAAGTGTTTGCTCAGAGGTTGAGGCTGGTTGCTGAGGATTCTTTTCAAAGGCGACTAGGGTAATCCTTTAGCTTACTATGTGTACATATTCTGGCCTTCGTTTTCTCGGGCAATTGCTGAGCATTTTTGAACATGCCCTTGTACGAAGTTACTTTATTTTTGCGAACATGCTCAATTGTTCATGCTGTGGCTGCCAATTAATAAGTGTTCTTGTGTATAGCTATATTTACTCAATTCATGGGGATAAGAGGACATTAATTATAACAATGTTATGACAATGGGTACATTATATTATAGCAGTTTCTTTGAAGGTATAGTTCCTACTTCTTTTCTTGATTTCTCACCATTTGGTTTTGAGTTTTTGATTTTGCTGTTATATTTCAGAATATATTAAATTTTGCTGAAGTTTTATTTCATGTGGATAAATCTCTGTATAAGCTTAACAATGCATACTGGTGACGGCAAAATGACTGAAACCAGATATTGGGATGGCAGTTTGACCCGAAATTGCCTAAATTATGGCAGATATGTAGTGTGTTACCTTATTGCCCAAGGTTGGTATAATGTTCTCCAAGCTCCTAAGGCTTCTCTATCTCTTTTCTGCCCCTGCTAAGTCTACTTTGTTTCTCAAGTCACCTTTGGTTATATTTCAAAAGTGTCGCAGTTCGGATCTAAAATAAAGTACTACGTATACAATAGGAAGATAGTAGTGAAACAAGTTGAAGATTAGATGAAGATTGTGTTGGGTTGAACATGTCAAATCGGGTTAGAGTTGATGACTTCAATTTGAAATTTCTTGTAATTCATGATTTGAACTTGTAGACCTCAGACATTTACTTTGTTTTGCATTTTTTTTTTCCTTCTCCTTATATTTTCTGATAATATCATTAGTATTGCTATTATTTGGAGCACAAAAACTTTATTTTCTATCGGAAACTCCTGTTCTGTAAAATGAGTATTTTGATTTATAAATTGTGAATTGCGACGTTGGTGAAACTGCAACGGAAGTGTTGAAACCAGTGCCGGTGGATTAGCAAGAAATCAATAAGAGAAATAGGCGTAGTCTCGCAAAAGGAATGGTACAATATTAGTGTTGCGTTTGATTTCCATTTGTTGGTTATAATGGATGAATATTTACGCTATTTGTTGGATCATTATGCGCAAAACTAATTATTGCCAAGGCTTTGATACTCTCTTATCATATTTCTAAATTCTGAACTCTTTTATTTTCTCATATCCTTTCCTTCCTCCTCCATCTTTCTTCTTATCATCAATTCTCATTTCATTCCGACCAAATAACTAGATGCTATTACAACCTCGTGTATTGGTCTTGCTACTGAACACACATTTTGTGCTTAGTTTTTGTTTTCATTTCTTTGTAAGCGTAAGTTTACTCTTCCTGGGATTTGACTTGCATGTTTGTCTTTGTTGTCACTGTTAAATTTATTCTCTCTGTTTAAGTGTATATAATGACGTTATAACTTCATCTTTTTCTACCTTCTCCTCACTTTTATTCATTTTTTATCTTTTGATGAATCACTTGTCCTTAAAGTCGTTTGGCTTTTCTTTTTACTTTTGAATTTGCTTTATACCACAAACCTAATCATAACAAAAACCCATCATATAGTAGTCGAATCTCAGAGTTAGATTTAAGGATGGAGATTTAGTGTACGTACATACATATGTACGTACTTACGTAGTACATACACACATGGCGGCGTACATATCATACCATACATGCATGCATTCATTCTTACATATTTCAGACAAGTATATACTCCCCTCTTTTAAAAGACGATTTTATTTTTATTTTATATTTGAATTTATTTTATTCACATAAAACATATTACAAACTATCATATACTCTTCTTTGAATATAAGACCAACTTTTACATGTTAAATCAAATTGATTGGAATAAATATATTTGATTTGATAATATTATTTTTAGTCATTATAATTGTAAATTTTGTAAAACATTCATAAAATACTACTTATTTCAAGGTCTCTTTATTCTTAAGTTTTACATAAAATTTAATCATGCGAATGCGTCACATTGTCTTTCGAAAGTAAGTTTGATCTTAAACTTTGAAATAAAAGTTCCATAATCTCTTTATTATGCATATGATTACATTTTATTAAATGATATTGTCAGAGTAGGTTTAAAATATTATTCTTGACGAATAATAATACTAGCAATAAAAATATGTGCACAATACGGGTGATTTGTGATCATTAATTTGATTAAAATTATTTTAAGTATGATATATAATTTGATTATAATGAATAAATGGTTAATTAACTATACTTTTTAAATCATTGTTTGATTTATAATATTATATGTACTTTTTGTATAACTTCAATCATAATAAATAGGTCATTGTTTTATTATGTTATATGTCAATATTATTGGATTATAATCATTTATATCAATATTTGTATAATAGCTTGTAACTCGTGCAAGACACGAGTTGTTTTATTTTATTATTTATTGTAATATTGTATTATTAGTTATAATTTAATATTTACTCCATTTTAAAGTATAATGTTGTTATAATTGCCGGTTAAGATTAAATTTGTATAAATTAGCTTAATTGTGATTGCACGGTAAAAAAAAATATTTTAACAAATTTATCAAGTGCTACTAGTTGCATAACTTCAATGACTTTGCAAAACTAAATTTCATCTCATATATTTTTATTCATATTTAATATATATTTTTATATACTTCAATTTCATCACATAATCGTAAAATAATTATAAAAGCTTATAAGAAAAATTCAAAAAGAAAAATATAATAGTAAATAGTTATACGCCAATATTCATTGTAAATAAATTTAAGTGAATTTGAATTAAAATGAAAAATAGTTGAAGAATAGATAAACTTATTTAACAAAATCTACATTTAAAATCGAAACTATAAAAGTAGAACAAGAAATAAGGTTAAAGTAAATACGAAAAATAGGTAATATTTTTAATAACTTTATACTCTTTTAGTTTCACAAAAATAGTTATATTTGAAAATTAAGTTGATTACATAAAAAGAATTATATTCGTATAATTTCTAAAATTTGCCAGTACAATTTTTTTTTTATATCTAATCTTCTCTTTTATAATAATATCAAATTTCATAAAATTAAAAGAGAGAGTTTTTAAGAGTAAGGCTCAATTAAAAAAACCACCTTAATATATGCTAAAAATGCAATGCGAATCTTTTTTCATTAGAAAAAACTAATTAAAAATTGATTAATGATAAAAGTAAAATAGAATTTTACAATAGTTAAAAGAAGTTAAATTATAAATTAAGTATCGCGAAACCAGGTGAATTATGTGAATGAAAAATTAAATGTTGATTTTTAATTATGAAATAGATTTTTACCTTACAATACATGTATCTAGAAACAATTACCATCATCATTAGAGAAACATTTAATATACCATAGATTAAAAACACAACGAAAAAAAAAATTAAAATAGTTAATTGAATAAAAATAATAAAGCATATCAAAACAACAATACTTAGAAAATAAAAAAATATATATGATAAATATAAAGAATCATTATTTAAAAGAAAATATAATAAATACATATAACATAATCCACCAGACAATTATTAAACTAATCCACCTAATCAAGTAAGTCACAATTTAACAAGCTACAATTAAAGATGTTGATTAAAATAATTATAATGAAATAATGATGATAAATGTTAGTAATCCCAACAAAAATATAATTAATGAACAAAAATAGCTCAAATAATAAAAGTAAATAATACTTTTAGTCAAACACATTACTTTAGTTAATTATTCCTACAATAATTATTTATATGAGTACATTAAAATAAGTAAAGAATTTACTCATGATAGTATAATTTAAATTGAAATAATGATTTTATTTGTATAATTTATAATAATGCATGTGTTTTTATATACACTTAAGATTGTTACACTTATTTCATGTAATTAATTTTAAATAGGTTTGATAATTATGTTATTTAGACTGTCAAATATTGGAATTAAGTTTCTGTTCATAATTCTATTAGTCATGCATGTAAAGTTATTTGCTATATTATATTCATATATTTGTTTTGAAAATTATCTAATTATGAATTTTGTAACTTCTAATAGAAGTAGGAATTGATGAAAATAAATGTCATTAGGATGAATTGCCAAAACTAGAAGTGAATTAAGAAATGATAATAAGGAAAGAAAAAAAATTAAAAGAGTGTAATATTGAAAAGAAAATGTGCAAAACCACGATATACGTTAAAAAAATATATTTGTGCTTTTAAACATATAGTGTGTGTGTGTGTGCGCGTCCCTCTCTCTCTCTCTCTCTCTCTCTCTCTCTCTCTCTCTATATATATATATATATATATATATATATTCAACTAAGATTAGATTTATTTTATTAAAAGATGATATTTGCATATAATTGAAATTATTACTATATTCGAATCCCATTTATATTGATTTTTTAAAATAAAAAGTGATAATTATTATATTCATTGATATCTAGTAGTTGAGTTAGAGAGAGTCAATTGAGTTGTATACCTAATTGATTATTTTATATGTAATTATTATTTGATTTCAGTTGTTTAAATTAATATTAATTGTATAGTTAAGTATACTTTAGATTTAGGTTTTTGTTAAGAAATAAATTTATTTTAGTGAGAGATTATGTTATTCAAATTTGATTTGAATTGAATTTTGTAATAAGATATTACCGAGTCAGTCAAATTATATATTTAATTGATTCTTTTTCAAACGATTTTATTGAAATAATATATAAATATAAAAAGATTGTCAATGTATGACTGGAAATTTTACTCGTCGTGAATGAGTTATTTGGTAAATTGCTCCACAAACTAGTATAGTTTGACATATAAATTGCGTAGTTAATGTTATGTACCTACCATAATCTCTAATTTTAAAACTAGTACGGATCGTAAGGTCTAGATCTCACATGTGAAGAAGGGCAAGTTGGTGTTGTTTCATCCATGTGATCAAGGAAAAGAACCGACTGTAACAATTATTTTGTGGATCTTCTATTGAATGTGAGAAAGTTCAAAATATGTATACTTCCTTAATGAGCATAATTATTGGGAAATCTAATTATTGGGAAAATAGATAATAATATATTTATCATAGATAATGCTACCAAGAGAAATCTAATTATTGGGAAAATAGTAAAGGTTAAAGTACATTAGCCCACTAGGCAAGTCGGCATCAACTTTAAATTAATAAATGATTACATACCCTCCCAAAATAAAGTCAAATAATGTTGAGATTTTTCTCTCATCTTCCTTTTATCCGGAAAAGCTTCTATAAATAAAATTGGACTTCACTCCTCTTCATTGCATTTTTCTCGACGTATTTTTTAAATCTAAATAAAAATTATTTTACGTAATTTTAATTATAAGAATGAATAAAACATAAAAAGAGTTGGAGGATATTAAAACTTATTTGTGATTGCCCCGGCTTTCCCTTAAACTCTGGGTTATTCTATTAAGGCTTAAATAATGGATTAACCCTGACACCTCAGCGAGGGCCGTTGGATAGAAACATATATTATATCACAAGAATGTAAAGGTATAACATTTAGAAGAATTGAATTAAATTAAGCAATTCAATATATTATGTACTCACATAAAACAAATAGTATGCTTGCAACTAGATATAAGTAGTCAAACACTTAGCAATAAGTCTTAGCTCAAGTTGAATATACAATTTTTATCCTATATCAGTACGTATACGAAACAATTATATATACGTAAGAAGAAAAATATAAGTACTTGCATGAAATTAAATATCATGTTTGCAATTAGATACGAGTAATCAAGCATTTAGCAATAAAGACTAAGCTTAAGTTGATTAAATAATTTTTATTCTCTATCAGTACATATACAAAACAATTATGTATATGTAAGAAAAAAAGTATAAGTACTTGCCTTAATCAGGGCGGTAGCTTATATTTGACTTAAGTAATCCTGAGAGATCTGTATTAGATGAATGAATGATCTAAATTAGAATTGTAACTAATTTCAATGCATATGATTTTATACGCAATGTCAATGCAATTATGTAGGATAAAAATCTTAAATTTCATATTATTTTAGTCGCCTCATAATCCCGTGTTGACGAGACTATGACCTTAAGGTTTATTTTGTGTATTTTAGAGATAACTTCTCATTGTTTAATAGTCGTCTTACGTTATGATGTTGACAATTGCTAGTCCTTATTGTTAAATGTACATAATAAATATTAAGGATAGTTTAGGTAGTTTAGTTTTATAATTGTTTCCTTGTTATAAGGTTAATTCAAAAATTCAGAAGTTCCAAAAATCCTAAGTTTTCTTGGCATCAGAACAAGGTTAATCTAGTTCATAATTTTCGCATATTCTTTCTCTGATTAAGTTGATAATTGTTCTCCTTCCTCTTTTATTTGTTTCCTTGCATTATGTATTTTAGTTATTGTCATAGCTGGAGAAAAAGATGATTCTCTTCAAGCCATTACTGTTCAATTGAATGGACAAAATTATTCCTATTGGAGTTATGTGTTGAAAAATTTTCTTAAAGAAAAATGAATGTGGGGTTATGTTTTTGGAGTTTTGACTAAACTAATAAATGTCAAGGATGGAAAATATGCTGAAAAGTTAGAGACTTGGGATGCGAACAATTCAAAGATAATTACTTGGATTAATAACTCTGTGGCACAGTCGATAGACATTCAGTTAGCAAAATATAAATCTGCAGAGGAAGTCTGGGATCACTTGGAACAATTGTATACACAATCAAATTTTGCAAAACAATATCAATTAGAGATTAATATTCGTGCTCTTCAGCAAAACAATATGAGTTTTCAAGAATTTTATTTTGCTGTGTCAAATTTGTGGGATCAATTGGCTCTGACTGAATCTACAGAATTACGGGTTTGTCAACCATATATTGCTTGTAGAGAAAAACAACATTTATTCAATTTTTGATGGCCCTCCGGTTTGATTTTAAGGGACTTCATGGAACAATCTTGCATCGTACTCCTCTTCCAATAGTTGACTCCGTAGTTAATGAGCTATTGGCTGAAGAAATCCGTCTTCATTCTCAATCTGATACGGGAACTATCTCATCTGTTTTTGCAGCTTCTCCTAGAGCACCCTTCCATAATTTGAATACTTCTGATGAATGTCGCTTCTGCAAGAAGAAGGGCCATTGGAAATCTCAGTCTCCTAAGTTGTTGAGCAGATCCTAACAATCGCAACAGTCTTCTCAATGGAGACCTCCTACTCTGTCACCACAATAGCAACAACAAACGCAACAGTCTTCTTAATGGAGACCTCTTCTTCTGCCAATACCACCATCACAACAACAACGTAATTTCAGACCATCTACACTGAATTTTGCAGCCACAGTTCCTCCTACTGGTTCTGATCCTACCATAGCTTCTATTGCTGAGCAGCTTCAGAAACTTATGTCTCCATAATCACATTCTATTTGTGTTTCCTTAAGTCAAGGTTTGCCCTCCTCTAGCTTATCAGGTATATTATCTTCCAAATGGATACTTGATTCTGGTGCCTCTTATCAAATGTCATCTGATTTCAATTCTTTCACTAATTTATATGATGTCTCATCCGTATCTATTATGACTGTTGATGACACACCTATGCCATTGGCAGACATTGGTTCTATTTCTACATCTGATTTTTCCTTCTCAAATGTTTACTATGCTCCTAATCTTACTATGAACCTTGTTTATGTGGGTCAATTATGTGATTCTGGTCTCTCAGTTTTGTTTTCTTCTACATCTTGTTATGTACAGGATCCTCAATTTAGGAGGATGACTGGGATATGTCGTAGGCATGGAGGACTTTATATTTTGGATAAACTTAAAGTCCCATGTGTTGCTGCTTCTGTTGTTGATTTGTCAACTTTTCATTTAAGTCACTCATCTTTTGATTTTTATTTGTGGCATCATCGCCTTCGACATATGTCTTCTTCTCGTTTAAAGTACTTAGTTTCTACTGGATTGTTTGGAGATTTGCAAATTCATGATATATCTGATTGTTGTGGATGTAAACTTGTAAAATTTTTAGCTTTACCTTTTAATAGAATTCTTTCTATTTCTACTGCACCTTTTGACTTAGTCCATTCTGATGTTTGAGGACCATCATCGGTTATTACTAAAGGTGGATCCATATATTATGTTTCTTTTATCAATGATTATACTCGTTACACTTGGATTTACTTAATGAAACATCCTTTTGATTTTTTTTGTGATGTATAACACTTTCCATGCTCTTGTTAAAACACAATATAATGTTGTTATTAAGTGTTTTTGTTGTGATTTGGGTGGTGAATACACATCCAATAAGTTGTCCGAGTTACTTGCTTCTGATGGAACCTTGAAGCAAACCTCTTGTACTGATACTCCTCAACAAAATGGGGTTGCTGAAAGGAAACATCGCCACATTGTTGAAACTGCTTGTTCCCTTCTCCTGTCAGCCTTTGTTCCTAGTGAGTTTTAGGTGGAAGCTGTACTCACAGCCACTTATCTTATTAATAGAATTTCATCCTTTGAGACTTCCGGTTTGTCTCCTTTTGAAAAATTGTTTGGTCCATCTCCTAATTACTCCACTTTGAGAATTTTTGATTCCACTTGCTTTGTTCTTCATTCTCATGCAGATCTTAGTAAATTATCTTCTCGTTTAACATTATGTGTTTTTCTTGGTTATGGTGCAGGTCAAAAGGGATATCGTTGTTATAATCATGTTGCTCAAAAACTATATGTCTCTAATCATGTTATATTTCTTGAGCACATTCCATATTACTCTATTCCATCTAAAACTCATAATCTTACACAATCAGATACTATTTGCATTGATCCTTTTGATACATCAGATTATGTAAGTTTTACTGATCCAAAAGTCCTTCCTACTCTTGATGCTTCCGAAGAATCTCCTGTCATCGCAGATCCTACACCATCTCCACCTCATTATCCTTAACAGGTTTGTAAATCTACTCAATTACCAGGCTTTGTGTATTCTAATTACTCGAGTAAGTTTGCTTCTTTATTAGCATCTGTTCACAATTTGTTTGAGCCTTCTTCTTATGGAGAGGCAATTCTTGATCCTCTTTGGCAGGAAGCTATGAACGAAGAACTATCTGCTTTGTATAAGATGCATACTTGGGATCTTGTCTCTCTTCCCCCAGGTAAACGTGCTATTGGTTCTCGTTGGGTGTATAAAATTAAGACCAAGGCTGATAGATCTATAAAGTGATACAAAACTTGGTTGGTTGCTAATGGGTTTTCTCAGGAGTATGGGATGGATTATGAGGAAACATTTGCTCCCGTTGCCAAGATGACTACTGTTCTACTCTCATTGCAGTTGCATTTGTTCGTTAATGGCATATATCTCATTTGGATGTTAAGAATGCCTTCTTAAATGGTGATCTTCACGAAGACGTTTATATTGTTCCTCCACCAGGTGTTTCACATGTTCCTGGTCAAGTTTGCAAACTCAAGAAGGCTTTTTATGGTCTTAAACAGGCTCCTCGCGCTTGGTTTGAAAAGTTTTTTGTTGTCATTACATCTTTCGGATTCCATCCAAGTCCACATGACTCTGCTTTGTTTGTTAGGTACACTTCTCGTGGTTGTATCATACTTTCTTTGTATGTTGATGACATGATTATTACTAGAGATGATCTTAATGGGATTGAACAGTTAAAATTACAGTTGGCCACACAATTTGAGATGAAAGATCTGGGTCTTTTGCAGTATTTTCTAGAAATTGAGGTTACATACTCTTCACGTGGATATCTTTTTTCTCAATCTAAATACATTGCTACTATCCTTGAAAATGCGCAAATATCTGACCCTCAGACAAGTGAGACACCTCTTGAGGTTAATTCCAGATATGCCTTCTTAGATGATTTTCTCTTGTCAAATCCCACCAGGTATCGTGCTATTGTGGGAAGCTTGGTTTATCTCACGATCACTAGACCTGTTATTGCTCATGTTGTACATGTTGTTAGTCAGTTTGTTACTTCTCCTACTTCTGTGCATTGGGAAGATGTTCTGCGTATCCTTCGTTATCTTCGTGGGACTCAATTTCAGAGTCTTTTGTTTCCTTCATCCTCCTTATTAGAGTTGCGTGCTTATTCAGATGCTGATTGGGGTGATCAAATTGATTGTAAATCCATCACAGGATTTTGTAGTTTCCTAGGAGACTCACTCATTTCTTGGAAAAGTAAAAAATAAGATATTGTCTCCCGCTCTTCCATAGAAGCTGAGTATCATGTTATGGCCTCTACTATCGCAGAAATTGTATGGTTTGTTGGCTTCTTGCTGATATGAGTGTTTCTCTTGCTGGATTTACTCCTATATATTATGACAACAAGAATGCTATTCAGATTGCTCGCAACTCTGTCTTTCATGAACGTACCAAACATATTCAAATTGATTGTCATTTCATTCGTCATCATTACGATCATGGAACCTTTACCTTACCGTTTGTTTCTTCTTCTATGCAGGTTGTTGATCTTTTTACAAAGTCATTTTCTGTCTAACAATTTCGTTTCTTAGTTCACAAACTTTCATGGTTTCTCTTGATACATCATGAGTTTGAGAGGGGCTGTTAAATGTACATAATAAATATTAAGGGTAGTTTATGTAGTTTAGTTTTATGATTGTTTCCTTGTTATATATATTGTAAAACTCAAGTTTTAAGGTTAATTCAGAAGTTCCCAAAACCCTAATTTTTCTCTTATAAAGTGATTCATTTAGGTTAAATGGATTTTATAATTTGTGTCTGTTAGGAATATTGTATTTGATGATGATTTTTCTACTTAGAATTAATAGGTTTATAAATTGTTCAGTAGTTGCTGATGTATTTTATAAACATCAGCATATAAGTTTTTAAAACTATATTTTTTTCTAAATATTATCTTCCTATGTGTTATTTGTTCATCAATGGATATTTATCCTCCGACGATATAATTTGTTTATCAGATGATAAATAATCCAAATAGTCAGTCACTAAATGATTTTATTTCTCGGTGGACAATTTGTTCATCAGTGGATAAATCCATCAGAGGATAAATTTGTTTCTCAATGGACAATTTGTTCATCAGTCCATTAGTGAATAAATTTTCATTAGAGGATGAATCTATCAACATATAAAGATTTACCAGAGAATATTGAAGATCATCATCAACTGGAATAAGAAGCTAATTTGAATCGAATTAGGAAAGTAGCCGATCGATTAGAAGATCCAATACAAAGTTGAATCAGGATTGACAAGATCGGGGAGCTGATTTGAATCTAATTAGGATTAACGGAACTTGTATTTAAACTTAGATTCATATTAGAAAAAAAAAAAAAAAAAAAAAGAGGATGAAATTCAAAATTTTAATTCATTATGCAGGAAGTTATTAGAAGTTGAGCATCTAGAAATTATTTTCTAATATTTATAACATAACTCTAGATTATTTAATCATCACTTAGGTATTCGTTAGTAATTAATAATTATTAATATCTAATTAGATTAATAGGATCATGAACCAAATTGTATAATTTGCCTAATTGAAACTCTATCGTACCAAGAAACAATCAAGCATAACTTGATATCCTAAGTTACCTAGTTCATAGGGAAAAGAAGAACAAATGCCAACCTTTTTTTTTTCTTTTCTAACTATGCAATTACCAGAAATTCATTTATATTGACTGGTTCTTATATCAATTAAATAACCAGATATCATAGAATTTAATATATTTCTTAATTAAATTAAATAACGAAGATATGTTACAAATTTTGTTTTACCTTTATGAAGCTTTTCACCCACAACCATTAAACGTGCATGTGTGGTTGGTTCTTTCTTTCTTTCTTTCTTTTTTTTTATTTTTTTTTATTTTTATTTGGAGTGTATGAAGAAAGGAAGAAAATAATTGCAAATAAGTCTTACTTATTTGAGACTAGGAAGTGTATACGTATTTGTTAAGTGGAAGTGGGCTACTCCACTCATTTGCATCAGATATGTTTAATTAGAGTTGCCACCAACTCATTCTCTTATTTTTGTATTTTTTATTTTTTACTTTTTTCATACTCACTTACACATGTGGAACACTCATCTTAAGCTACTATCTAATTTCTCCTTCGTTTATTATTATTTTTTTTGACAAATAAAATAAATAAATAAAAATGCATAAAGAAATATTTGTACGTAAATACAAATACATAACCATAACAGAAATTTTATTTAATTAATATATTAACATTATATTAATATTTACAAAAGTTTGGGGTTTCACAATATTTATTATTATTATTACTATTATTATTAGTAGTAGTAGCAGCAGCAGTAAGTACTTGGAATTGCTAAGTACTTAATTAGAAAAATCAAACTTTAAAGTATTGAGTTTCTATTCGTCTTACTCTGGATGACATATATAGGAAGAACACGCATTAAGAATTTGAAGGGTATTTTTAACTTATAATATGATTTCTGTTGTTACTTAAGATTTTGCATTATAGGTATGTAATAACTACTTATTACTTTTCTTAACTTTCGTGAATGAATGGACGTTTAGTATCTATTTTCTCGCTTATTGACGGTGCTCTCTTTCAGTATGGGATTGTGAGGCCGTCACAAGTATATTCGAAAAGAAACATGAGTCAGTCTAGCACAAATAATTTATCTGTATATAAAGTATTCTCTTTGTTTAAAAATTAAAGTTACATTTATCTTTTAATGTATTACTATTCATAAATATTAAGATTAAAGTTGGATATGAATTTATAAAAATATCAAAACTATAAAAGTTTGTATTTAAGAGTTTTTTGTATAATTTATGTCATGTTACTATAACAATCTTAAAAGTAAAAAAAAAAATATTTTAATTTTAAATTATAAAAAAATTTATTTTGAGTGAATTAAAACTGATGGTGTATTATTTATATGAGATTTAAGAAAAGAAGACGAAGGCAATTAAATAAAAAAGAGACAATGTAATGTAACATGCAAAAGTTGACAAACAGACAAATCAGACGTTAGACACGCCGGTTTTAACGCTACCAATTATGAAGAAAATGCAAAATTATGGAATGAATTTTAGCTTTCTTTCCATGTGATATTGTCACCCAATCTCCGCCCCAAATGACGCATTTATCCATCTATCACTCAAATTTTCCCTATAAATAAACCCTTTATGTAAATCTTGTCTTCAATATACTCATTCTTTCTTTTCATATATTTTCAATATTTCTTTTATTGTATTGTACTAGTACGTACTGATATTTTCTGATATGGCGGCTGGACGTCCGTACACCACCCTCTTGCTGCTTCTTGCCGTTATCTTCTTGATTGCTACATTCTCTAATGGTGTTGAGGTACAATATATAAACGCTGATATCTCTGTTTCTTTCTTTTATTTAATAGGTTTGAATACAAAGAAAATGTTATATATGTTTAAAATGTTATATATGTTTAAAATGTTATATATGTTTAAAAAGGTATTTCCTTCCGAATATTGTTACAACATTACTTTGTATTTGTCACTAGATAGTGCAAATATAATAATAACAAGATGTTCTTAGTTACTATTCAATCGCTTTATTTTATTTTGTTTTTTATTTTTTCCTTGTGATGATACAATTCCTAAATTTCCTCTGTTTTTGCTTAATTGGTGGCAGGGTTACAAAAAGCTCCGTCCCCAAGGTAATGTTTACTTATCCGATGATAACTGCACTTCACTATGTATTGCCATATTGTTAATTGCTTACTATGTTTGTTAATTAAGCTAAGACCCACTCGCAAATGTCACGAATTCATATAAGTTTTCTATTTGTTAAAACGACTCAATAAATTAATCGCTAAATCAACTTATATAAATTTAAAATTATAAATATTTGTAACCCTTACAAAAATTTTGTTAAATCATTTCAAAAATTGAGTTTATTACACTTCCCACTAAAATTGATTTTTAAAAGACATTGAAATTAATAACTCGTTTTTTTTTTGTTAAATCATTGCAATTAATAACTCATCACCTTCATCACAATTCTTGAACTTACTAATAAAATATACTTCCCAATACGTGTATATATATATGGTTTAATAAACATAAATACGGCATTAATTATGTGTTGGTTGTACAGATTGCAAACCAAGGTGCACGTACCGGTGCTCGGCGACATCACACAAGAAGCCATGCATGTTTTTCTGCCAAAAATGCTGTGCAAAATGCCTCTGCGTCCCTCCCGGCACTTATGGCAACAAACAAACATGTCCTTGTTACAATGGCTGGAAAACTCAACAAGGCACTCCTAAATGTCCTTAACTTGATAGATTAATGGACGAACGAACGGACGAGATTCGTTTCCAAATTATGTAATTTATCCGATTGTAGTTTAGTTATGTTTTCTTTACATTTCAACTAAAAGTTAATTCAATTCCATTATTATCGGTCCTTTGTAATGGAGTTATATTTTGTTGATCTGTTTTACTCCATGACCGTACGTACGTTTTTTCAGTGTTTTTTCGGTACTGATTTGCAAGATAAACCATTAGAAAGGGTGTAATTTGATATTTTATATATGCTACTAATTAAATAAATGCCAAGTGTTATGAATGATGGTGATTATTTGATTTGATCCAGAAGTACTGTTTATTGAGTCTTTTGATTATATTGGCTGAATACCTTTGTTTTGCTTTAAGCAAAAAAAGAATGAACCACTAATCAACCTCACTACTATATATATATATATATACTCTCTTCGTTTCAAAATTAAATATACATTTCTAAAATGACTGTTTTTAAAAATAATTTTTATGTTTTAAATATATTCATATTATTCTATTGTTTAAAATAATAGTAGTGGTAGTTATAGTAAGAATTACTAAGTAGTGAAATTGAATAGTGGAACAGTCGAATGGTATTTAAGCAATTCTATGATTTTTTATAATTTAAAAATAAAAATATATATCTAATTTTAAAAAATATATATATATCTCTAACTTTAAACCGAAAATAATATTACGGTGGATAAGAATATCTATCACAAGAATTGATGACAAGCTCTCGCAGTAAAGGAGATATATAGCAATTTGATCTTTTGGGACCGAGTTTTGATCTTAACCATCAGATATCATAGAAATGATTTGAAGTTGCTGTTTCGGTTAAACAAAAGATTGGGCATGCTAAAGTTGTATTTTTTTTTCCTTCTAATTATTTATCTTCGTATAATTATTGTGCACATAATTCAAAAAGAATCAAAAGATATTTCCTTCATCCAAAAATACAAATATTGTAAAAGAATTTACACACTCACGGAGAGATTGAGTTATTATTGTCTTTTTGTAACTAATGGTAGTTTGAAACAATCTAATTGTACAAAGCAGTTGGAAGTTCTTTGGAGTAATTAATCAAAGGATGAAAAATAAGTAACTCTACACATACTTATATATATCGGGAACATATCACAAACAAATTCATACGAGAACTTCACGAATTAATAAAAATTTGACATGTGAACAACTGTTAAATGCTAAGTATATACTTTGTAGATGAGTTATCTAATCAGTTTATAAACAACATTTTAACTCATTAAATGATTATATATTACGCACTGATAATTCTTTTAACTACCCATTTATTGGATCTAGTGTTAACTGCGTGATTTGCTTGTGGTAGGAACCAAATGCCTAGCTTGGCGACTGTGGGTTGCTTCATTGGTGTCTTCTAAAGAGTGTTGGGGTTATATCCCGTAGTTAGATATGTTGTTCCAAAATGGTAGAAATATTCGGTATTACACCAATAAAAAATTGATAATTTTTTAAAACTTAAAATAGGAAGTAGAGTTTAAGAAAATAAAGAGTGCAGATATTTGATGATTTCCCACCCATTTTTTTGAGGAGGTGTTGCTTGATAATGGTTGGTTTGCTAAGGGTTAACAATATATATGTATAATTAATAGTCATTAGTTCTATTTGTACTTTATTGTATGGACATATTAAGTCGAACTTATTGAGGGGGAAAAAAATCTCGTATAGGACGTTTCTCATTTAAATAATCAAAAGGCAATTTGTAATTTTACCAAAAAGAAAAATGATGTTTTCACAAAAATCCAATCAAAACAAGCATGACATATTTATTACCATATGCATTTAATGATTTGTAAAGTTGACAAAATTTGTTCGAAGGATAACGGCAATTCGAATAAATGGTCCAAAATATCCTTCATTTTATTACTTCCCTGTCCAACTCATTTGGAAAATCCTACGGTAAATGAGTAAATGGACAGTAGCTCAAGTTTCCATCTTTCACATTCCCTTTGCCTTATCCATTTTTTGAGGTTATAGACTTACAGCTCTCTCCAATTCATTTCCTGGCAGTAGTACAATAGTAAAGTCCAGAACAATCTTGTCTTGGAGCACTTATTTCAAACATTTTTAAACTTTAAATTAAATATCAGAACACAACCTATATACTTTTGTATTAATAATTTGTCCATATATTACTTCAATCATTTTAAAATTAGAGATAATACATTTTAATTGATACAATACAAGATTATAAAATTTTATAATTTAAAATTGAAAGTAAATTTTTTTTTACTTTGAATTGAAATACCACGATGTACTTCAAAAATTCTATTAATTGCAAACTTTTATACATTTATATTTTCACATATTGATATTACAAATAAAATTACAGGATTTACAACTTATACTACATTTATATTTTCACATATTGATATTACAAATAAAATTACAGGATTTACAACTTATACTACATTTAAGAAAAAATAGATATCTCATTTTGGAACAAAAGAGTACCAAGTTATAGTTTTGGTATAAACTAAAAATTATAAAAATTTGCATTAAACTACAATCTTTTTACCCAAAATCAGATTATCCTCCATAGAGTAGCTGAGTAGGGAGTGTTGACCACAAAAATTCAGCAAGTTTAAGCACAAAGATCCAAATTAGTTGCATATAAGCCCAAAGAAAGCCCATAAAATAAAAAGCTTCCTCATACTTTCTTGTAGTAGTATATGAATGATAGTTAATTGGTTAGGTGTTGGCAATTGAGGGGCCACTAGCTTCTTTTGTGGACGTAGTTTCTTCCAATTTTGCATGGTCCCCTCTTTCTCTACCCCTATTTAAATCCCCAATTTTTCCAGTTTGTTGCTCGCTCTGCTGAGGCCTCCATATCTGTAAATCAGGTTAGTGTGTTCTTCAACTATTACTCACCAGCTGCATTTTCTGTTTACTGCTTCAGTTTATAGTTCTATTTTTCTCTGCATGTGTTTGACCGGTAATTTTGGTTTGTTATAGTGTTAGATTTGTTTCTTATCCCTATGATATATAGGGGTTCTTGTTTTAGCTCACTCAAGAAATTGTTATGATGATGCTTGTCATTTCCGGATTGATATTGGGTTGTTATGTCATGAATCATTTCAATTATTAACTTTGTAGAATCATGTCTTTTAATTGATGTGTGAGTTAAATTTTAGTCTTTGAGCAAAATTAACCATAAAAAGGAAAAAACCTAAAGAAGTGATTCAAAATAAAGATGCCACACACCTAGGAAGGTCATTAATTCGGAGTTATGGTGTCCGAAAAGAATTCAAGGAAACTCCATAGTTGCAGGACCATGACTCGCAACTATTATTATACAGACTGAGAAATTGCTGGAATTATTGTATTACCTTTGTGTCCATTCTGTTCAGTTTTAAGGCTTTACTTTGATAAAATTGATGATATCACCAATCTGGGTCAGTCTCGGAGTGTGCCCTTATTTTGGGGCTTTTCATTAAGAAAGTAAGACCCTCAAATTAGATGGATCAAAAACCTGCATATCTATCACGATCCAGACCCTTCTCAAGTCGGGTATCAAGGTTCCAAAAGGAAAAGTTGGACTTTCAATTTGGTATCAACTTAACTCAAACATCTAATCATAATTTACAGAAATTTATTCAAATTTTGTGTTTAAGTTATCCTAGTTATATCCATTTTTCTCTATTAGATGCAAAAGTTATATGAGTAACACTTATAAAGCTGGATATGGTGGCAATTTTTACTAATGGTGCCAATAATTGTAAAGGAGTCTTCTATGTCTGAATCCAATCGAAAAGTATGCATACATACAAAATGACTACTGCAAAATCCTAATACTGCATTTGGTTTGATTGAATGAAATGACATGCGAATTAAAGGAATCTTACACTATTTGTCATGTTAGACCATTCATGTGTAAGGCTCGTTCCTTCTCCCATTCCTTTCCACAATATTAAGTGTATATTTAAACCCACCCTCTTAGATGGAGCTTGTCCATTCCACCACAATCAAAATTTCACACATAATCTACCATTTCTTCATTTCCAGACTCTTATCATAATTTTGTGATCCTTGTCTTCCACCATCATTTTTCTTCTTATCTACCAAATTTATTCTCATATCATTCCATTCCATCCAAACACAACCTACATGTCTTAAACTATGAGAAGATCGTATGTTTTTTGGTCCTTGGAGCATGTCCTGCAGGGAATTTTCACATTGTGACAGCTGCAATAGTGAAGCATTCAAAAGTTCAGCATTTACCACTCAACATGATTGATGCCTGTGTAGCATCAATATAATTTATTTCTTATAGGTTGCCATATGATTTTTTATTTTTATTTTTCACCTTCACCCGCTAATGGTAGTGTTCATTGTTCAACTTTCAGCGTCGTCAAGAGAAACGCTAGGTTGATATATTTTCCTCTTAGCATAGCTTTTACCTGCCACACTGTGAGGAAGTTCACATCAAACATATGGCTAAATTACATGGAATCATTTATTCATCTGCCAAATCACCCCAGCATCCTGGCTTATACAGTACAAATCAAGGAGTCGAATTGAAGAAACAGATAAATGGGCATCTCTCGAAGTTGAAAATGAAAGTTTCTAATATAGGATTGTGGCACATATGCGGAAAATTAAATAGCTCTGTTGCATTACGGAGGTCTTCTTTAATATGCCAGTCTACAGAAACATGCAGTCGAGAAACAAAAGAATGTGTTAGACACTGCGAAGATTGTTCAGGTATATCCAGGTATGACGGTTTATACTCCATCAATTTCAATTGGAGACGTGTTAAATGTTGCATGCATACATTATAGTCAGCAGTATTCCTTTCATAGCTTTCTGTTTTTGAAGTTTTGCTAAGCTCCTTTCCCTTTTCCAAGTATTGCTATCCTTGTAGCTTCAACTGTACTATTTGGTACATTCATGATTGTTCATGATTAGAATATTTATATTAGGATGTTACACACTAAAACTGGGTGATAATATGGTCTCTTCTTGTAGCAGAGAAGATGATGAGGATGAGTATCCTGTCATGCAACAAAGAAAAATTCACTCAAGTCAGGGTATAGCTGAAGCTATAAAATTTGTCTACAATGACGCGAAATATGTCAATGAAAGGGCTCGAAATGACATTGTCTTGCTCTCCCGGTACAACTCATTGCCCTCCTGATATACATATGCATGCACTGAAAAGAGCTTTTGTGTTTATCCTCTCATTCTTTTACAAACTTTATCAGCTAAATCATACCTGATGGTGGAATGTTTCAAACAACATGAGTCTAAGAAAATTTCAAAGTTATTTCAGAGTTCTTTTGTGCAGGTGCTAAATTCCGCTAATAGATGAAACAACATTCAGTGTTGGAGCCTCGTTTAAATATTTGAAAGTTTACCCAGTAGCCATTTGTCCCACCAACATAGAAGTTGAGGGATCAATTCCTGGAGGCAAGATAAATTATACCCCTCCCCTAGAGCTTTCTCACTAAGATTAATATACTACGCTTGAACTGGAAATATCGAATGTCATTTGAAAAAACATATAATCAACAAAAAGGGAAAAAAAAAAGGATAAGAAGACGAGATGATGAAAAAGAAAGAAAAAAGGTTTCTCTGCTTTCTTTATCCTATTTGCCAATTTTCTGGATTTTTGGGTACATTGTGTTAGCAGTGCATTAGCTGCTCTCATGGCATTATAGCCATACATCTGTATAATATTTTGATTAATTGCTCATCAAGTATAATGTGTGTGCACCCACGTATATATGCTTCATGTATCGCTCTTTGATATCTTGATTTCCTTTTTGGGATGCCCCCAAGTAAAAATCTCCTTTCTGACTTTTATTAAATCTATTTATTTCTTCTATATTCTATACTGCTCGTAAATGGGAACAGGATCCATGAAGGGAAGTTATCTATGAGCTTTTATCATTTGTAACCCAACTTTATAATCCTTTTAAGATATGTGTAATAACAAGATTTGTGGATAACCTATTGAGTGTGATATAGGGAATAACCAATATTCCAATGTTTTGTATATATCGCTAATATTTGGTATTGTTCATAATAGAATTGCCTTCTGATGACTTTTTTACATTGTAGTGGGTTGATGAGATTGGATGCCCGTGCACGCCAGGACGTTGGTATCCTTAGTTCAGGATTTCTAAAGCTTGATGGTATGTGTTTTATGTAACTTGTGTGACTTCAGCTGTTATATTACGCTTTGTCGAAGTAAAGTTACTAATATACGCTTTGTAGTGAGTCGATATAATAATTTTTAAATACCATATTTGTATTTATTCTTCCTCCCAAGAAGAAAGTATGCCCACTTCTAAGGTTAAATTAGTCAACATATAGTTTATTAATAATGTACTTAAGCCATCCTTTTTGGGACAAAAATTCCTTGGACTTGAGCCATCTTTTTTGGATGGAAGGAGTATTAGTTTGTTAAGAAGCATGGATTCGGAATATTTCAAAAAATAGTGATTTGTGGACTCGGAAAATATATATAATTAATTGAAAGTAATACTTATGTGTATACAACCATATGTACATATATTGCTTACATGTACATAATTAATCTAATATGTTACTATTAGGGAAACACATTAAGTAAGTTGTTATTTATGCGGGTAAAATATAAATAAATTGCTATAATTCCATTGATGGAGAATCGCCAAGAATCCTAAAGAATATCCTCAAGAAACCCTTTGGTAGTTCGATAGGTGGCAGAAGAACCCCTGCTTCCTAAGTTTGTCGTATCTTTGAAATCGTCAATATGTTACATTTAACCTTTTCAATTAGTTCCGTGTGACTGCATGCTGTTGAACTTATAGAACCATTTCATATGGTCAATTATAATAGACATCTGTTACTTCTAATTTTGGTGAGACTCCGTATATTATCTGTTAACTGTTCTCGTCATGTCTTCCCATGTGTTTGTTTAGTTAACTTAATTGTATATCTCATTCAATTTCACAACAGTTAATAACATCACTATACACCTTCTCTAAAACTATCCATGTTATACTGTTTAATGATTAATATGTCTTGTTTTTAGCTCGGGCTAGAGAGGATACAGAGAAAATAGACCAAGATGTGAAGAAAAGAGCTGAACATCTTCATCACATTGCTATTGTATGTTATTTAATTGAGTCTATAATTTGTTTTCCTTTTGTCGAACTATGAGACATACTTTTCTGCATATTGGTGTGAAAGGGTTGTTTTCTTTCAGATTTTAAAAAACAAAGCTCAGTCTAGATTGAAAAAAGCTGCTGACAAACACTGGAGTGATGGAGCCTTAGAGGTTCATTCCTTTCCATGCTACAAATTGTTCAATAGCTTCACTTAATTCAATTGTTATTTGTTTGAGCATTTTTTTGTAAATTTAGAAACTATAATTAGCATCCTTTTTAATTTAGAGATATCATAGCATCTAGAAACACCTCTTTTCTTTAAAGAATTATATGTCTCTCTTCTTTGCTTTTATGCCATATTAATGACATTTGCAACATAGCTGGTTTTTGATTCTATAGCATCTTTGTTAAAGCGTCAGTATATACTCCCTATGTTTCATAATAAACGTCTTAATTTGACTTTGGAGGTCAAATTGACCACTTTTAAAATTAAAATTTCACTATATTATAAATATATAGGTTACAAAACTATCATCTCAAGAAAGTTCATGGAACCAACTACAAAATCCAATTTTTATAATTGTTAAAATATAAGTATATTTGTTGAAATTTAAGGTTAAAAATTCGTCCATTTGACATAATAGTCATATAGGACATTTAATTTGGGACAGAGTACTAGTATTTTTTTATTGGCGAAATTCCCTCTAAATCTAACCCAATTCTCACCCAACTCTCGTAGTTCTCACCAATGAAGTTTGATCCCTTGGTCCAAAGGGAGTGCTCTTAACACTTGAGCTAACCCACAACCTCAGAGTACTAGTATTTAGGCTCTTTGAGATGTTAGTTGAGGAAATTCAGATGTACAAGTTCGAGTCCAGGCAGATGCCTCTGTGTGTGTGTTGTGTGGAAAATTTAGCTTTGCTTTATGATAGGAGTGAATCAGAGGTTGAACATAGACTGAAAGATCTTCAATCCATAACATGTACTTTTTTTTAAACATGTTAGCATCATATTGCCATTCCTGGAAGTAATTACAGAATTACACTCTCTTTCTGATCCACAATTGGTCTCTCTCAGTTGAAGAGTTAGCTACTATCAGTGATACATTTTTCATTCATAATCCCTTAACTAATGTCGGTCGGTTGACTAGTGCCATGATGATGAATATATGAGATAAAATTATTTTGAAGACATTTATTCATATGTACCATCAACAATAGAAATTTAGAAGGTGATTCTTATGTGCCATCAACAATATCAAAATTGGAATTGATTCTTATGAAACTTGGTTTTTTTTTTATTATTATTATCTTTTAATATGGCAAATGGGACTTTTTTGTGGAATGGAGGGAGTATAATGAAATATGGAAAAGCCAAAAAGCTCAACATAGAAATTCTGTGAAACACAACATTAAAGAACCATCTTGCTGTGCCCAATTCAGAGGGTCGAAAGCAGAAAGAACTTTGAGTGCTCGTAAAGTGTAACAAAATAGCAAAATCAGAGGGCAGGGGTGCACAAATTCTGCTTGCTGCAAAGTGCAAAAACTACCGAAGCGATTGGAGATAAACTACTACAGCTAGGATTTACTTGATTATCTGATTACACCAGTTCAGATACCTTTTCTAAGTTGAGTTGTGCTAAATTAAAATCACTAAGAGATAATAAAGCAGGATTAAGATAAATTTAACTAATTGCTGATATTTTTGAAAGTCATTCATACTTATAAGAATGTCTCCTCTGACACAGTAAGTACTACTGGCCTACCAATGGGATATATGAACTGTTGGATTCCTGACTGATTATCACTCAGGTGAACTAGTCCACATCCTCCTTGAATTGGTAACAAAACTAGCACACTACAAAAGTCCTGCAAATCCACAATCAGTAAAACTTCCCATAAAGTTGTTTCTGGGCATAACTGGTTTGCGCTTATGAAGGTGGCGGCTTAGCTGCCAACAATCCCAACTTTTACTTCGTAAAACCATTGTACAACTTATGTCCGAATCCCCAAGACTCCACCATAGACCCAGAGAAAGGATTGCCTCTCATGAATGAGCCACTTCTTACATTCTATATATTTCCTCATTATATGTTCTCTCCTCTCCTGCATTAGACATTTAGGCTGGTTTACATGCATCTAGCATATCTTTTCTAGATAATGCAAAATTACATTTTGACCCGATAATATAAGAACACTTTTACTTTCCTTGATCATCTCAGGCTGATTTGCGACGCGCTGATTTCATGGCCAAGCAGCGTGCCATAGATGATGCGCTAATGGCTTTGGAGGTATGCTTCTTATGTCATGCTGCCATGTTTTTATGACAAAGCAAGTTACCTTTAAAGATCTGAATTTTCGTTATCATCATCTCACTTCAATATGTGTACCATTGCATCCTTACCATAATTTGTTTTTCTGATTTCACAGTTTATAAAAAACATCCATGATATAATGATGAGCAAGATGTACACGTTGTAAGTTCCTTTGTTGATTGCACATTTTTTCTAAAGAAGGAAATTAGTCAGTTCTTGAAATCCTCAATTTTGTTTTCTTACTAATGTTCAGACCTCTTCATAGGAAGAAAGGTTCCCTATCTGCTAATGAGATGGCAGGGCATATAATACTTGAAAAGAATGGGATACGTCTTGACTTCTTCCCTGGAGAGGTGTCTGCTGATCGGATTACTGCTATTCAGGTCCTTCTTGGGAACCTCTCGCAAATGAGTCCCACTAATTCCGTTGATCTAAAAAATGTCGCCATTTTCTTCTTCTTCTTTCTTTTTTAATTCTGCTCAGGAAGCTTATTGGAAGATAGCATTTATGCTCTCTGAGGCTGATGGAATCGATTACTCTGATCCAGAAGAGGTAAGCATTTATGCTTTACATATTTTCATATTTAATTGGGGACTGATGTAGTTACCAGCTGCAAACTTCATTTACATATTATATTCTGTATTTGCAGCTTGAGTTGTTGGTTGCAACACTTATTGATCTCGATGCCATGGATGGTAAAAGCAGTGTATCATTATTGGCAGAATGTTCAAGCTCTCCTGATGTCAATACAAGGTAATTCTTCTGCAAGTGCTTATTCTCTTTACATCTTGAAAGCAATATAGGTAAGTGAAATTAACTTGATCTTCAATTTCAGCTGTGGTATTCTCATTCCAAAACAAGAAGTACAATATGGATTTTAGCTTGTATACGATTATTAAATTATACCTTTAGTCTATGTGCTTCCTCTAAGATCTAACTTTGAAGTTTGAAGTATTCCTATATGCATGTTGTATGGGATTGACGTGGAAGTGACCATGATGATATCACCATCGTATTACACAATAAAGTTAATTCTCTCTGAATTTCAAAGTCTATCTGATCTATTACTATCTTCTTAAGTCGATTGAGTTCATATTCTTGCCCCTTTGGTGGTTCTGGTTTGCAGAAAAGCATTAGCGAACGCATTATCAGCAGCTCCATCAATGTGGACTCTAGGAAATGCAGGCATGGGAGCATTGCAGGTAATCAATTACATAGTGCCGTCGGCATTTTTCTTTTTAGCACCCTCGGTCATTTCCCATCTTCTGACCCTGGTTCAATTTGCCTGCAGAGACTGGCAGAAGACAGCAACCCAGCAATCGCTGCAGCAGCATCCCAAACTATATCAGAACTGAAAAAACAGTGGGAAATAGAAGAGGGAGACAGCTGGAGATTTATGATGAATCAAAAGCCAATGATACAGTTAGACAATCAAGAAACTGACAAGGAAATTGAAGATGATGAAACAGAACAATAAGGTAAGTTCAGAAAAACATACTGTATTGTAGATGTTTAGAGGGAATGAGTAATCTGTAGCATGAATTCACTGATCAATGCTAGTAATAACCTAAGAGTAAAGTTTGTTGTATAAGTGAAGAAATCCATTAGAAAGAAAAAGAAATTTTATTACAGCTTATTACTAGATCAGTTTCTAACTGCTTAATAGTATTGTGACTTACATTCTCCAACACTCTTTTGATTCAAACGAAGGACCAGGGCTGAACTTCTTCAAATTATAATATTACTTGAAACATAAAGGTTTGTTTTGATTTGTGAATTTAGCAATTTTGGTACATTGATCAAGAATTTTACTGCTGCTTATTGTTTTAGTCTTTTTTTAAAAAAATAATAGCTGATAATGGAATGTAAAGTATATAATTCAAATGCACGAATAAATTATGAATGCGCCATTCTCAGTGCAAATTGATATGTTTTTGTAGCAAGATGTATCCTGTAAATAAAGTAATGGTAAACTTGGACAGAATTTAGTCAGTTATAATATTTGTCAGTGGCTTATCAAATTATATTTCTAAGCCCCACAGGAATATATTATAATGTTGTGTTTGGTTTGATGGAACAGAATGATATGAAAATGGAATTAATGGATAAAAAGAAAAATAGATGTGAAAGATAAAGATCACAAAATTATGAGAAGTAAGAGTGGGAAAATGTTGGATTATATATAAAATTTTGATTATGATGAAATGAACAATTAAACGGAATGTAAGTTTAAAAATACATATAATCTTGTGGAAATGAACGAAGGAATGAATGAATTTTACACATGAATGATCTAGTAAATAATATAAAATTTATTTTATTCGCATGTCAATTTATTTCATCAAATCAAATGCTATATAAATTTATTTACGTATGCAAACGTATTGAAGAGCTCTAAAACCACATCAAAGAAAGCACTTTTTCTTTTTTAGATTTGTCACAAGATTTTGCATGTAGCATTCTAAATATTATTCGAAGCACAAGGTGAGAAAGAAAGTTCGTAACAAAGTAAACGAAAGAAGATTCATGTATAAACATTAAATCAAAGAAAATCACATGGTAATTAAAAGCTTGATGCTGTAGTAGACCCCCAACATCGTTTAATTAGAGGCTTTATGTAGATTTAAAAGTAAAAGGCTTTCTCCGGTGATCATCATATTCCTTCGAGTCCTTAATTTTATGCCACTTTGTTTACCTTTTCCCTACAATCTACTTTTTCTTTCTTTCTAATCTTTGTTAAATCCATCATGCTCTTCTGACAGCTATTGTCATCATTATCTAAGGTTTACAACTTCTCAAAAAGAAAAGTAATTTGACCTCTTCTTTTATTTCCTTTTTTTTTGTCCTGGTAGAGAAAAGTTTAGGGTGCTATCCCAATTTAATTTCAGGGCCATAGTATCTCTAAGTAGGTTTACAATGTTTATGATGGTATTGTATTTACAGATTATCTATTAAGAAATATCGTTAATTGCGATTGTCGATTGCAACATTTAAATTTTTAAATATTTTTTGATAATATTACTCTGTTAGAGTAACATTAATATTAAGTTGGAGGAACTAAATTGTTTATACAGTGTAATCTTTTATGATGCAGCTATGTCACAAAGTCAAAATATCCCAAGATCAATTTACTTCTATCCCATGTCTTGAGAAAACATTCCTCTTGAACCCTGCACTCTAACCTTTCTATCAGTAACAAATATATATAATCAAGAAACAAACAGCCATGGCTCCCAATATTGTTGCAACTATGTTGCATAGAAACACCCACAAAATGTCTATTAACTAGAATGGATTCTGATAATGCTTCCGTTGGAAATATTTTACACAGTAATTGCAAGTAATTGTAAACTGAAATGTATATAACAACATGATCTTAAATACCAAATTCAAACAAATAACAGTTGAAAATAAACAATACAATTAGTACAATTTAATTGAAAATACAGAAAGTTAGAAAGGACTTATTAGAACTATGAGCAGCTAAGTTGCCTATCTTTTGAAAATGATAGACTGTTCTTGAAAAAATATTCACCACACTTACGTTGCAATGGGATGCTATAAATTTCCTTTCAGGATAAAACAACAACATCGAAATGGTACAATCCAAATCAGTGCACATTGACTATCACTTCAGTTCACCTGAAATCCAACAATTACTAAACTAAAATTTGTGAGTTGTGAAATCCCTTGTATATTTTCAGATAGTTTTCAAATCTGTGCACTTCAATATACAAGATTTTCGAGTATTATAGAACATTTCTGAAGCCAACAGTTTTATAATGTTCCCTTACTTCACTCCAGGTAACGTCTGCCACAATGTGCAATTATTGGGCAGTTACAAATTTGTATATCACACAATTAGAAATAAATTAAAGTACTTAGTTATTATCTTAAATGATAATAACACTTGACATTAATTTGAACTATGTTGTACTATGAAATAAACTTCCATGAAAAATTTATATCATTAAGTCATAAATTATCCCATGACGAGATATTCACTGATGATAGACATCCCCTTATGGCCGAGACAATTTATCCCTTGACAGACAAATATCCCCTAATAGCCGAGGCAATCTATCCCCTGATGTCAATGCAGTTTATTCCCTGACGAGTAAATAACCCCTAATGGGTAAAACTCAGCATTTGACCATAGTCTCCGACAGGCATAAAAATCCTTAGATGACTATAGTCCCTGATGGGCAAATTAACTATTGTTGACTCTAGTCTCCGACAAGTATAATACCCCTGATGACTATAGTCTCCAATATGCGTTCCACCGATGACTATAGTCTCCGATAAGCATAAAATTCACTGATGACTATAATTCCCGATAGGCAAATTAATCACTTTTGACCAACTGTCATCGATGAATAATTTCATCATAAACTAATCTTATGTCAGTTTAATACCATCATGGAAAAATTATATAAGTGATTCATTACACCTTAAAAACTATTATAGTAGATAATTCCATCAGTGAATAAACATGTGTTGCAATGTAATTCATCCATACAGTCCAAATTTTCAGGAATTAATTTCATACCCATTTATTTATAAATTTCACTAAGAAAATATTTTAAATCCATGAACAGTTACAAATGTTAAATTTAAGTAAAAATAACGTTAGAATTCTCATTAACATAGATTCTAAACTTCCCATTTTCTAACCGTTTCTCCACCTTAACTCTTTGTTTTTGTATCTCATGAGCAAATTTGCAAATTACTTCAATCTCAAACTTCCCAGTCTTTGGTGTTCAAGAATTGATCGTTTGATGGATCCTGACAACAAAAATTCCTACCATGATGTTGTTTGTGAGGCACATTCAAAAGAGATATCTGGTTTGCACTACTGTCTTAATCACCGCAGGTCAGGTTGGCTGAATTGGATAATATGTGCACAGTTTGCTTGCCTTCCCACTCTTATTTCAATGGAAGGTTGATTGAATTCTAAATCCTAACATTTAAACAAGTTGAGTCAAATTTAATAAATCGAATCGATCTCGAACGAGTTGAAGTAAAAAAAAAAAGCCGAATTTAGATCAATTAAATCATAAAATTATTCTAACACAATTAATTTAATATTTAAAATTGACTCATTTATTTTTAACGAGTTCAATCAAATCAATTTCAAGAATAGACCGAATCATTTATATGCTCCAAATTTCAAGAACTCAAAATTAATCTTTTGGATGGATATGTTTAATAATTGCACAGTAACAAACGAAACTGATGTAAAAGTCGACTAGTTCCAAGTACAAATTTGTCATTAGCTTCTCCCACCCAAAGGGATATACTCATGATTCAAAGTAGCAGTATCGAAAAATGTACAGGATTTTTTTTTGTCGTAGTATTGGAATTGGTATTGGTATCGGGTGATATACACGAAAAAAATAAAAAACAAGGGATGTTGCTCATAAATTATAAATAAATTATTTTAAATTCTAAACAAGATTAAAAAAATATATATATTACACTTAATACATTTAAAGTGCCGCACTACATAAATATTAGTAATAATCCATGTTTAACACTACTAATAATTGAAAAAAGAAATGATTACCTAATATTTATTTACATTATAAAGTCTATATCTATGTTTTAACACAAATTTGAATATTATTATTGATTAGATTACTTGAAAGATTTAATTCAAAGAAGTCAGTAGTAAATACAAGTATAAATGTGTACACAATTGTCATTAAAACCTGAGAGATTTAAAAGATTAGTGTGCCAACAAAACCTTAAGGAATAAAAATAGAAAGGAAACAAAAATCCAACTTACAATCTTAATATATTAAATCAAAACACCACAACCAAACAAAAAAACCATGAATATCATATACAAAACAAAAAAAAGCCAATTTGATTTATAATATCATATACTGGTAATTGGGCTTGATATATTTGTTACCACCACAACCATGAAGTCTCTATTCTGTAGCCACGTCACCAATCTATGTGATTCTTTCATATCCATTCTAAAAACCGCTCGATCATCCTCCACTTCCTTAGTTCTCAACCATCGATTTCCTCCTAATTTGTTCATGTTTCCTCTTTTAAATTCTCTCATTTTCTTTCTTCTTTCATACTTCATACTTCCACTTATTTCCACTCTGCTGTTCACGCTTCAGCTCCAAGTCTCAGACCACCCCTTCAATGTCAGCTGAAGAAATTAGCAAACCTCCGTCTCTCCCTTCGTACCCAGAGGTAATTTTTCAATTTTTTCTTAATTTTGAACGGGAAATTTTTCTATTTTCAAACTTGGAACCCTATTCTTTTTGTGGGGTTGTTAAATGATGCTTTTATTTAGAAATTTTTCTTTAATTCACAGCTCTAATCGTTTGTTTCGATGGGATTTACAGATGATTCGGGCAGCCATGGATGCGGAGAAAGATGGGTTAAGCAAAGCTTCGATATCGAAATACATGGAAGCCACATATGGAGATCTTCCCGCTGGTCACATGAATTTGCTCACAGATCATCTCAACAAGATGAAGGGAAGTGGAGAACTGACATTTTACAAAAACAACTACACGAGATCCGACACAAATGGGCCCCCGAAACGGGGTCGTGGCCGGCCCCCAAAGGCGAAAGACCCCTCGGCTTCCGAGCCGTATGATGGACCTCCGAGGTCCAGGGGCCGGCCCAAAAAGGATCCGAATGCGCCACCTGGGCCTAAGAAGGCAAAGACTGAGGAGAGCCCACGTGAGATGGGCAGGCCCAGGGGAAGACCGCGGAAGGTGCAGCCCCAGCTGGCCCAAAATGGTGTGGAGGCAAATTGAGTTTTAACCCCTTTGTTAGCTTATTAGTAGTAATTGTATTTGTTTAAGCTAATGTGGTGGATGTGTGACTGGTTAGGGCTTTTAGTGGTAATGTTGGGTGAGTAGATTATGCAGTGTAGTTTATACTTATATGTATGTTTAGTTGTATGTAAAGTATGGATCTTGATTGTGGGCAGAGGTTTGTTTTTCATTTAACAGTAGTGGGATTTTACTTCTTGATCTTTGGACTTTCATGTCATTCAGTACTTTTGAGCAAATCTATGTTATGTTGTGTATCTCTTTTATTAAGCCATTACACTCATGACAAGGAGTGGGGTTTGGTTATAAACTTGTAATTCTCATTTGGCTGGCATGTTTGGTAATCCAAGCCTAAGCTTCCTTTTTTGGGTAATTTGGTGCGTTCAATTTTAATTTAAGGTTTGCTATGTACAGTTGGCAAAGATTGTCTTTGGAGAATAAGTTCCAAAATAATAAATCGACCCAGGTGCATTGAGAGAGAGAGAGAGAGAGAGAGAGAGTTGAACAATAAGGTGAAGATAGAAGGAATCTTATATTTAAGGTGAAGCCGTTGGAACCGTTAAGTTCTTTGGGCTCATAAGTTGAGTTTAGGGCATCCACAGCGGCACGAGTCTGTATGTTCGGCAGACGATCCCGGTCATCACCCGCGGCTTACTTTTTGTTATAAAATTTTGCACAAATTTCTATACTAAATTTGTTTTCTTCAATTTATTTAAAACATATGTAACTTTGAAAATATAAATCCAAAAAAAATGTCATAATTCATAATTCTTCCGGATGTATAAATAGACACCCATATTAATATAGTTTTCTAAGCTCTCAATAAAGAGAATACTGATATAATGATATGCATGAAAGAGAAAACTAAGTTGACATCATGAACCGTTCATCCATGTTCACAGCTGTTGATGCTCTTAGTGTAGCATTTGTTTTAATTGTGTTGAGACTATTTAAATATTCGAACAATTGGGTTAAACGTGCTGAGACGAGATAAAAATTTGATCAATTTGGTTCATTTATTGTTATAGGCGTTTTTAAACATTTTCAAAGGCCACTGGATTGGGCAGGTAGGAGAAACTAATTATGGCTATTGCAAGTATATAAAAAAAATAGTCATAACGTACGTTGAGGTGTTATGAGATAATTATTCTCCGTGTATGTTTTTTTCTTTTGGTGTAGGAGATTTGCAAATTGATAACATCAGTGAACTAAAATATGGATTGGTATATCCAATTTCGTGTGTGGGTCGGGCAGAGGAATCATTAATTCAAAATTTCTGTTTTATTTGTGTCAAATTCTCTGTTTCATTTGATAGTTTATTCTTTGTTTTCAATTTTTTTTATTAAAAGGTATAAATGTCAAACTAAAGAGGTACGGTAAGCACGAGGCAAAGGCGGAGGTCACTTTCGTACGAGCGCTACAGGGAATGTCCATGGCTTTTTGGTACTTCATACATGAGAGTGTCATGTGAGTTGTAGCAAGGAAGAAACAGTTCTTTTTTAATTGATTTTCATTAATTTTAACATGCAAGAGAGCAGGTTAAAACTTCTATTTACAGAGGTGTTCAATACTTCACATGTAAGTACATCGCTTTAAATCTTGGCTACTCGTTTGTTTAAAAAACTTTAGATCACATATTTTTCTACCTTTTAGTGACTTCATACTTGTTAAATCCGTTAAAATTACATCATTTAAATAAGTTGTTGTCAAAAGATGTAATACCACTTCCAAAACATGTACAGAATAATTTTAGTCAAGAAATGTAAGTTTTTTATGATGTCATATAATCTTAGTGAAATGATGTATATTAAAATAATGTAATTTAGAACAATTTAAGTCAAAATATGTAGTTTTTTTAGAAAATGGGTGTAATGTAGTTTATTTATTATCAAAAGGATCTAACATAAGTAATTTATGTCAAAACATATAGTTTTTTAGAGAATGAATGTAACATGATTCAAAAGATGTATTTTAATTATCAAAAGGATGTAACTTAAGATTAAGTTATAAAAATATAAGTTTTTAATGATAAGATGTAATTCTCCTTAAAATATGTATATTTGTTATCGAAAGGACATAACATAAGTATTTAAGTCAAAATATGTACTCCATTTGGTTCATGATAACTGTTATTTTAATTTTTTGTATGTAAATTTAGGTAATGTCATTTATATGTTAAATATTCTATTTTAGTTAAATTTTTATTCATATTAATTCTTATTTAAAATATTTTTTATGATTAAATTTAAATAAAATATTTAACATATAAAGAAAATCGTCTAAATTTATATACAAAAAGACATAACAATAATTATTGTGAACCGGAGAGAGTAATTTGTTAGAGAATGGATGTAATATGAGGCAAATGATGTATTTTTGTTTGTCAAAAGGATGACCTTGCAATTAAGTCAAAAAATTAAAGTTTTTTTATGATTGAATATATTTTCAGTCAAATAATGTATTTTTTGTTGTAAAAAAGATATAATTTAGATGGTGAAAATTGTGGTGTCACTTGTCACAATGTTATTGAATACTTTAAATTTTTTAATTAACAATTTTGTTTATATATATACACTTATTATTTGATTTATTACTTATAAAATAATATAATTAATATACATATGGTATAAAAGTTAATATTTCTTGATAAATAATTATATGTTAAATTATTTAAATTTATTATTATAGTATTTTTAAAATTTTATTCGCTTGAACGATAACCATCACGTGATCACGGGTTTGATTTCTTGGTTAAATTTTTTTGCGAGTAATTTAATTGAATTATAGATGAGTGATTAATAAATCAAAAATTATAGCATAAGATCTACAGTTTCCTTTAAAAAATCGTAAATTGATTAATTTAGATATAAATTGTGTCTTCCTTTTATATTATAGTAATTCTAATATAAAATAAAAATTTACAAGTATAAACTCCCTAATATTGCATGGATGATGAAAAATATAAAAAATTGCTTATGTTATACTCTTATCTATATATCATAGTAATACTAAAATATAAATTAAGAAGAGCCTATTTGGGATGACTTAAAAGTTAGGATGAGTTGATTTGTAAATTAAATTAAAATTAAACTAATAACTATACTAATATATAATAAAATCAATTAACTAATGAAATTTATCTAATTAAAAAATTATAATAGAGTTAATTAGTATTTTAGTAATAGAGTCACTAATTAAAATTAATAACAACCCACTGCAAAGTTGGAACGTATAAAAATCAAGTTAGAAAAATACTAATTTATTCTTGATGGTTAGAGAACTGAAAAATGAATATTTTGAGAATGCGGATATTAACTTGACAAGATTATGAATAACATAATAATATATGAAAAATATCTAAAATATTTTTAATAAATAAGATAGTATAATAAACATATGTAAGATATTTACGGTAAATAATATTTTCTAATGAAAATATTTAAAATATTTTTTATGAAAATATCTAAGGTATTTATAGTAAATATTGTGTTATACACGCAGACACACACACATATATATGTGTGTGGTGTAGGGATACGATCTATTGAGACTACCACAGAAAAACAACGTATTATTCAATCCGATCTCAACCGTTCAAGCATCAATTAAATCAATACATAGATTAATTGGAGGCCTCCTATCAGTTAAATTTTGTGTCAGACGGTGTCACAATTTGTGATGAACGTGAAATAACAATCATTTTGTCATATATTATCATTTTCCACGTGGCCATAATGTGCTTCACAATCGCTGGAAGTCAATCAAACTTATATGCATTTGAATCCATCATCACAATGAGAAATGCCTAACAATCAAATACCAACCAGTTATCAGCATTTAATTCCATACATAGATATTTAAATGAGATGTTATCGTGTCTAAATTAAGGCAAAGAAACAAAGGAAATAAGAGAAGGAATAATAAGAATAAGTATACAACTAAAAAAGATAGCCCTTTGAGTAAACAAAAGAAGCTGAGCGAAGAGGATAAGTTCCAACATGAGTTGGAGAAAGTTTGTTCAATTGGCAAGAATATTGGTCTGGTTTAAGGGCTTTGGCTTCAAAGATATCTGTGCAGGCCTTTACTTTGTTTGCTGAAGCCTTATTTCACTTTTGGGATCTTGCTCTTCAAGTTGGAAGAGAGTTTCCTTTCTGCAGGTTATTGGGCAGAAGTTTTGCTTGTTTTTAAAGGTTTAAATTATGTTCCTTTTTGAAGTTGTGAAAGTTCCGATTTTTTTGTCAGATAAAGCTTTGTAGTCTAAATTAGTTTGGCTTGTGTTGTGGTATCCTAGGGTTGTTTTTGTTTCTTGAGTCCTCCAGAGGTCAGGTGTTCATTTCTTGGCTTAAGCGGTTGTTCTCAGCTTGTTCAGTTTGTTGTATCCTCAGTCCATACCTTTTGGATAGGGATTTTTTTAGTAATAAAATTCTTTTGCATTTGTTAAAAAAAAAAATCACATATTTGACACATCATAGAAATGTTTGTAATCAACATTATACCCCACTTCTGGGACAGAAAAAAGAGAATTTATATTATGCATTTTAACAAACAGGTTATATACTTCATGATATATTCTCTACCAAGCTGACTAGAAGGGTGAAATTCCTATATTTTATACAAACCCAGTAACTCAATGCGTCAGAAAACTCACATAATGATTTTGTGTGAATATATATACATGTGTGTGTGTGTCTTATAGTAGCTTCATAGAGAAATAAGAGCTCAAACACAAAAGATTTGGCGATAAACTAGTAAGAGACCAAAGCTATAGCCTTACAAAATTATTAAAGTTTCAATTCAATAAAGACAAAATCTGTCCTAGTAGTCTCCCGATCTCTACGTACGGCGAACAAAGAAGAAGGGAAGAACAACTGAGTTCTTCAACTACTTCCATACTGGCGCCTAGGGCTCGCCGGCGGCCTCCAGCTGCAGCTTAGGACTCTTCGAAGAAAACGAAATAAAATGATGAGAATGTTTCTAACATTAAAAACTAATATTGAAATAAATAAATAAATGTGAAATACGATTTTGCCCCTTGAAGCCCATTCGCTAATTTATCTTCAAAATATCGAAAAGTATAAGAATTGTCTCAACTATCGTTGTGTCATTGTTTAATGTGAAATGATCAAAATACCCTAAAAAAATAATAAATATAAATGTAAATTTAAGACGTCATATGAGCATATGAGTTTCCTCATTTAATCTAGAATGCTAAAATTAATAAAAATCCATTTTAAAATTAAAATGTTTCAAATCAGGAGGAAATTATTAATTTGTCATTTATTGTCAGAGAACTGAATAAACAAATATAATGAGAATGAATAAGGTTTAGAATAAAACAATAATATATGACAGATATCTATATTATTTTTGTAAATAAGATATTTTTGATAAATAATATTTTTAAGGAAAATATCTAAATTATTTATAGTAAATATTATATATAGGGAAGCGGAATGGTGGTTATTTCGCACTATAACTTTAAGTGATTATCTTTTATATTAATGATTAGATCTTAATCCAATGGCTATAACACTTTGTTTTATTTTTTATTACACAAGTATCACATATGGTAAATCAACTAAACAAAAACGGAAAATATATAGCATTAATAACAAAATCTCTGTACGTTTGGAAATAATTGAGAGATTTCCTTTTATTTTGTTACAATAATAATATTTTTTTCATTAATGGGTATACTTGTACGTAATGGCTTACTTATAGGACATTGATTTAACTAGACTCATAATTAAGAATATTGAAGGGCGTTAATTTTTATAGTACTGCACTTTATTAATTATATAAGTTGTAATCGTTTTTTTCCCCTTGTAATGGATTTTTTTTTTATTATAAGCTACTATCATTGTTCTAACAGATATGTTTTACATTTTAAATTATACGACGGTACATTAAATTTTAAATTAATATTAATTTAACGAATATAATTATTATAATATTATAGTTTATGGAAAAAAAATTAATCACAATATAATTTACATTTAAATTCTTTTTAGATTATTACTTTTGAAATTCAATATATTGTTTCATTCAAAAAATCAAAATATGTGTGTCTCCGGACATGACCCATTTGTTCATATTTCATATACACTAGTTACTACTAATTTATTTAACTTACAAAAAATAAAGAAAATCAAATTTGTGAAATTGTTGTGATTGTTTTGTTCATAAATGATTTGCAACCATAAGTAAAATCTTCATCAATAAGTATTATATGAAAGCAAGATTTCTAAAAAACATTTCGAATCTTATAATCATAAAAAAAAAAAAAAAAACTTACGTATTCAAGCACACGTACTAATTTATCCAACATAAGTACGAACAAGCATTAAAGTTATTTTACTCCATGTCATCAAAGTTATTATTATAGTTGAAGTTGCCACTAGCAAAAATCGCAATGTTGGACACAGAAGAAAAAAGTCGTAAAACTTAATAAGAGTCACAATACACAATCACTCAATAACGCATTTAGCAACAAATATTATTAGTAAACAATCCCCTCATGATATTGTTCATGACTTCTTTTGACAATTGTGAGAAACCAAATTGCAATCTGAAAATACATAGAAAAAAGACATTAATAATATAAATTAGGTTCACAAATATTATGAGTGTATCTATTTCCTTTTCTAAATCACAAACAATTGAATTTTTTTATCTTATACTTTAGAATTGGAAAAATGCTTCTTATGCTAATAAAGAGACTTAATTATTTGTTTCTACCGCATCAATTAATTATCATTTGTAGCAAGAGACATTAGTCCTCAGGTTCAGCACTGAAAAAAAAAAAAAGAAATTATAGTTGGTTTTGAGCTTTGCATGAAAATCATATAAAATTATCACAAAATGTTTGGATGCAAGTTATGTCTGAAATTTCGTGACCCATGTTAGTTGAATGCATCAGCATTTACTGAAAATAAGCCAAATATGAACTTGTTGACCAAGTCTTTAGGTATTTTTGTTATGTTTACTTAGTTCCTATTTTTAATTGAGTAGTTTGTTAGTTGCTATTTTTCAGTAATTAGTGGATAAGTTAGTTGCAGAATTTTAGGAGTTTTCTGCTCTGAATTCATGTATTTAAGTATGTTTTCAGTTTCAGAAATATATAGAGCAATCTTTATCCTTTTCTTTTCCTCTGCATTCTTGTTATCTTTTAGTCTTCTTTAAGCTTTAAACACCTACAATTAGTATCAGAGCCCTCTTCTTAAAGGACTTGTGTGAGTTTATTTTATGGAGGGTGTAACAAATTTCTCTTCAATTGTTCCACCGGTGTTCGATGGAGACAACTACCAGATCTGGTCAGTGCGTATGGAGACCTACTTGGAGGCTTTGGATCTTTGGGAAGCTGTAGAAGAAGACCCTGACACTACACTACCAGAAAATCCAACCATGGCACAAATCAAAGCATAGAAGGAGAATAAGACAAAGAAGTCCAAGGAAAAAACTTGTTTGTTTGCTGGAATCTCTTCAATAATCTTCTCTCGTATTATGTCGTTAAAAACGGCAAAAGAGATCTGGGATTATCTCAAGACAAAATATGAGGGAGATGCTAAAATCAAAGAAATGAAAGTTTTGAACTTCATTCGGGACTTCGAATTACAGAAGATGAAGGAAACAAAATCAATCAAAGAGTATTCAGATAGGTTGCTCCATATTGTAAATCGTATCAGATTGTTTGGTTTTACCTTTGCAGATTCAAGAATTGTTGAAAAAATTCTTGTAACGATGCCCAAAAGATTCGAGACATCTGTCACAACCTTAGAAAATACTAAGGACTTGGCAAATATTTCTCTTGTAGAGCTTGTAAATGCACTTCAAGCATAGGAGCAAAGAAGAGCTATGAGGCAAGAATGTGCTATTTAAGGCACCTTATTCGTTAAGCATCAAGAATCTGGAAAGAATAAAAAGATTCAAGCTGCAAGTGATAGGAATACTACAACACACTGCAATGGCAAAACATGAAACAAAAAGGTGGGAGTGAAAGGAAATTATCCTCCATGTCGACATTGTGGAAAAAAGGGTCACCCTCCTTTCAAATGTTGGAGGATACCTGATGTTAAATGTAATTCATGCAATCAAACGGGGCATGAAGCTGTCATATGCAAAAACAAAAGTCAACAACAAGGTGAAAAGGCGCAAATTGCTGAACAAGAGGAGGAGGATCAATTGTTCGTGGTTACATGTTTCGTAGGCAACAAATCAAGTAAAAGCTGGTTGATTGACAGTGGCTGCACCAATCACATGACAACTGACAGGCAACTTTTCATTTGAGGCCAACAAACAACACTAAAGCCCGGATAGGCAATGGTGATTACATATCAGTCAAAGGAAAAGGGACAATTGCAATCACAAGTTGTTCAGGTACAAAATTTATATTTGATATTCTTTTTGTTCCAGAAATTGAACAAAACTTGTTAAGTGTTGGGTCAACTTATTAAAAGAGGCTTTAAAGACATTTTTGAAGACAAATATTGTATGATTAAGGATGCAGCTGGTTAAGATATCTTTAAAGTAAAAATGAAAAAGAAAAGTTTTGTTCTTAATCCATTGGAGGAGGAGCACACAGCTTTCCCAAGCAAAGAAAATAACACAGAAGTATGGCACAAGAGACTCAGTCACTATCATCACCGGGGATTGCTCCAAATGAAAATAAAAATGATGGCAGATGACATTCCAGAATTTGATGATCACCTTCCGAATTGTAAAGCATGTCAGTATGGTAAACTAAGTAGAAAGCAATTTCCCAAAGTGACGTGGAGAGCATCAAAGAAACTGCAATTGGTTCATACGAATGTCTCAGGCCCAAAAACACCTTCTCTAAAAGGTAATCTTTACTATATTGCATTTATTGATAACTTTACTAGAATGTGTTGAATTTTTTTCATGAAATACAAATCAGAGGTAGCTCAAGTCTTCTGGAAGTTCAAAGCAAAAGTTGAAAATGAAAGTGACTCTAAAATTTAGATTATAAGGTCAAACAATGGCAAGGAGTACACATCTGCAGAATTCAATAATTTTTGTAAGGATGCAGGCATTGAACATCAGCTTACTGCTCCGTACACTACACAACAAAATGGAGTTAGTGAGAGGAGAAACAGATATATCAGGGATATAACGAGATGCATGTTGCATGAGAAGAATTGGCCAAAGAAATTATGGTCAGAGGCAGCAAATACTGCTATTTTTCTTCAAAATAGGCTCCCCACAAAAGTTATGAAGGATCAAACACCATTTGAGGCATGGTATGGCTACAAATCATCTCTGAAATTTCTCAAGGTATTTGGTTGTTTGTGTTTTACTCATGTTCCACAGAGTAAGCGAGATAAGCTGGACAAAAGAGCTACATTGGGAATTTTTATAGGCTATAGCACAATCCGCAAAGCCTATAAAGTTTTCCAACCACAAATAGAAAATATTGTCATTAGCAGAGATGTGTCCTTTGTCGAAGATGAAGAATGAAATTGGGAGGATGTCAAAGATCAGAATCACGAGTTTCTTGTTTCAAACAAGGAAGAAAATGAAGGTGAATATTGGCTAAACAAGAATGTGGATGATGTTTCGGTTAGAGGTACTAGATTGCTTTCTGATGTTTATGAAAGATGCAACATAGCTTTGTGTGAACCTACAGATTATGAAGAAGCAACGAAAGATCAGAATTGGATAGCTGCAACAAAGGAGAAGTTGTCAATGATTGAGAAAAACAAAACTTGGACTCTTATGGAAAGATCTCAAGGGAGAAAAGTGATTGGGGTTCAATGGGTATATAGAACAAAGCTTAATGTAGATGGTTCTGTCAACAAGCATAAGGCAAGACTCGTGGTGAAAGGTTATGCTCAAGTTTTTGGCGTGGACTACTCAGAAAGATTTGCACCAATGGCTAGATTGGATACTATCAGACTCCTGCTTGCTATAACTACACAAAAGAATTGGAGAGTGCATCAACTTGATGTCAAATCAGCTTTTTTAAATGGTTTCTTACAAGAAAAAATCTATGTTGAGCAACCTGATGGCTTTGTCAAGGAAAGAGAAGATAATAAGGTTTATCGTCTCAAAAAGGCCCTTTATGGTCTAAAACAAGCTCCAAGAGTTTGGTACAACAGAATTGATGAACATTTACTGAACTTGGGATTCGTTAAAAGTTTATTTGAGTCAACATTGTATGTGAAGCAGAATGGGACTGATATTTTGATTATCTCATTATATGTGGATGATCTTTTTGTGACAGGAAACAAAACAAATATTATGGAGAAGTTTAAGAAATAGATGATGGAAGCCTTTGAGATGACAGATCTCGGTATGATGAAATTTTTTCTTGGAATGAAAATTAAACAAGCTGAACATGAAGTCTTCATTTGTCAAAAGAAATATGCTAAGGAGATTTTATCACGATTTATGCACTATGCTAGTGAATTGCATCTCAAGGCTGCAAAGAGGGTGATTCAATACATTCAAGGTACATGTGATTTTGGCATTAAATTCACGAAAAACAATGAATTTAAGCTGGTTGGTTTTCAGATAGTGATTGGGGAGGTTCTTTTGATGATATGAAGAGTACTTCAGGCTATTGTTTCACACTTGGTTCTGGTGTTTTCTCATGGAGCTCAAAAAAACAAGAAACAATAGCTCAGTCCACTGCTGAAGCAGAGTTTGTTGCTACAACAGCTGCTGTTAATCAAGCTATATGGGTGAGAAACATTTTAGTTGATCTTAACTTGGAGCAGAAGGAAAGCATAGAAATTTTTGTTGACAACGAAGTTGCTATTGCTATATCTCATGATCCTGTGTTTCATAGGAAAACTAAACATTTTAAAATTAAGTTGTTCTTCTTAAGGGAAGTACAAAGAGAGGGAGATATCGTCTTGTCCACTACAGAACAGAATATCAACTCGCAAATGTTTTCACCAAGCCACTGCCACTTGGTAAGTTTGAATATTTGAGGATGAAACTTGGAGTTTGCAACTACTGATGCAAGGAGGAGTGTTAGTTGAATACATCGGCATTTGCTGAAAATAAGCCAAACATGGACTTGTTGACCAAGACTTTAGGCATTCTGTTATGTTTACTTAGTTCCTATTTTTAATTGAGTAGTTTGTTAGTTGCTATTTTTCAGTAATTAGTGGATAAGTTAGTTGCAGAATTTTAGGAGTTTTCTGCTATGAATTCATGTATTTAAGTATGTTTCCAGTTCCAGAAATATATAGAGCAATCTTTATTCTTTTCTTTTCTTATGCATTCTTGTTATCTTTTAGTTTTCTTTAAGTTTTAAACACCTACAACTCATAATCTGGAAAAAAAAATTTGCAAAGATATGTCTATAAACAACACCTTCGAACTCCCACATTTTGCATGAACAAGATGCAAAGTTTTGAGTCTTTTTGTAAATAACAATATGAAATTTTTGACAAGTACCTTGATCCTTACATGCCTCGCATGTATGAGTTTCACCATCGTCTTGAACTAACTTAATTATATAACCAACACCAGCCCAGATTTCTGTTTGAAACTTTTTGAATATTTTCCGAGTGTACATTTCAGAAACTCCATTTTCCATCGCAAAACTTGTTTTTAATATGGGTTTCTCATTGATCGTCTTCACGTTTTGCTTGTTCTCTTTTTGACGGCGATTTGTAATAGCTTTCTCAAATTGGATGCCGAACTCTGTCAGTGATGTATGAAGGTAAACTCTTGATTTCCTACTAGATCGTGGTTCTAGATCCATTTAAAGGAATTCGTGCTGATTGCCTAACTTCGGTTCAAGGCTCACAAATTGTTCATACTTTCACTGTGTTGTGTTGTTGACATCCCAGCAAGAAAAATATCTCCAAAAAGAACTAGAAGCCATTTATCACGGATCCCATACATATAGCAAAGCCAATCGTACTCCTTAAGTTTATATTTCTAGTCTCTCACAAAGATTCAAACTCTTCAACAGTATCACTATCATGAATACAGTAACTAAAGTCTTTTCTTAAAGATGGATATTGATATGGGCCAAAATAGTAAGGCTTAAGTATAATTAATAATAAGGCCCATAACGGCTTATGCGTCTATATTCAATAAACCTAAGATAGGGCAGAAATAAGGAAATGATTGAGATCCCTTTGAAAACAGAATCCCGATAGGATTTGAAAAGGCAATCCTGATAGGATTTGAAAACCATCCTGATAAGGACTTAGAAGACTAATCCATGCAGGACTCTGATAATCTGGGTGTTTATAAATAGAGGCTAGACAACAGCATAAGAGGTAACTAATTTTTTCCCTACAATTTTCGCATTCTTTTCTTTTGAACCCTTACTAACACACACACCCGAAGGTCTTCCAAAGGGTTGAAGTCCCACCATTCTTGGAAGATTTTCTTTGCAGGTTAGAAAGGCGTTAAATTTGCGGTCAAACGGAGTCAACAATTAGGGTGTTTTGTAACCCTAACCCTAGGTACGTAAATTTGATGTATCAGATTGGCGCCGTCTGTGGGAAGTTCTTACAAAAAGTCATGCTGAACACTCGCTCAATTGCTCGTGAAAGAGAAGGGGGATCCATGCCCGAAAGGCAATTGGGTATGCCTTCCCTCCCAGAACAAGAGGTACAACAAGATGAAAGAAGAGCGGGGATCAACTCCCAGCCAGCCCGTGAAGGGGTCGGATGCAGATCCATAAGAAGAACGCAGAGTGCACAAAGGACTCATAGTGGTCCTTATGATGCCAATTCAGAGGCTGAAGATAACGAGCGTAGGAATCTGCGGGATCTACGCAACGTTCTGGTACGGAGAGAGTCAGTTGCTCGAGACCCTACCCCTCAGGAAGATCTGAGGGGCCAACTCTTCAGAGAAGAAGCCCGCAACCACCCCCACAGGGTTATGAGGATCTCCGGGCAAGTCTTATGCAGCTGCAAAATAGACTGGAGGAGTTCGAAAGGGGGCATGGAAAGGAACCCTCGATAAATTCCAGACCTCAACAACCTCAAGAGGTCGAGGAAGCCATAGAAAGGGAAGTACAGCGTAGGCTAGAGCAGAGGCTAGCCAGTCAAGGATATCGTGAGCCTACAATAGCCCCCGAAGTTCGTACGTTGGCTCAACCTACAACGGCATCTACGACAGTCTATAGGACAGTTGCCCCACCTTTTATTCAAGCTATCATGGACGAGCTGCTCCCGGACAGTTTTAAGATGCCCGCTGTAGAAAAATATGACGGCATGGGTGATCCCACTAGTCATGTACAACAGTTTGAGGCAACGCTCTTACTCTTGAATCCGTCGGATGCCATCAAGTGTAAGGCCTTTCCGTAAACTTTAAAGGGTCCTGCTCAAGAGTGGTATAGGCAACTTTCCCCAACATCAATTGAATCTTTCGCACAAATTGCCCAATTGTTTGTCAACCAATTTATAGGGGGAAAGATGCATGGAAAGAGCTCGGCCTCTCTAATGAACGTATGGCAGAGAGAGGGCGAAAGCCTTAGGAAATATGTGTCTCGATTCACTAAGGAAGCCTTGAAGGTCCCGAGTCTGGATCAATCAGTTGCTATTGTGGCACTGACAAATGGGACGACCAACGAGCACTTAAAGATGAGTCTAGCCAAGAAGCCTCCAACATCAATGAACGAATTGCAAGGCCGAGCTGGGAAATATATGGTAGTGGAGGAGTCACTCGTAAGAGAAGTTGGAGAGAAGGATGATAAAAAGCGAGGAATGGAGGAGGTAAAAATCCCGGATTCAACAAAAAAAACTAAAGGGGAAACTTCCTTCCCAAAGGAAATCATAAGCCAAAGGTTCAATGAATATACCACATTGACCCAGCCAAGAAGTCAAATATTGATGGAGATTGCCTCAAAGACGTATGTTCGATGGCCGAAGCCGTTAAGGACTGATCCATCAAAAAGGGACTCTTCTCAATATTGTCAATTTCATAAAGATCATGGTCATGACACCAATGACTGCAAGCAACTGAAGAATGAGATAGAATTTCTCATAAGAAGGGGGCAATTGACCCGATATGTACAAAGATAGCACCCTGAACCTCGAAGAGAGAGAAAGAGAAAGGCGAGAAAGCCCAGAAAATCAAGTAAGTTATCGGGGTAAAAACTAGCGAGGTAATCGCCAATTTACCCCGCTAAAACAAATAAGTTAACGGGGTAAACCAGCGAGGTAATCGCTAATTTGACCCGTTAACTCCTGAAGTTGACGGGGTATTTTCCAGCAACGAAATCGCCAATTTGACTCGTTAACTCCTAAAGTTGACGGGGTATTTTCTAGCGACGCAATCGCCAATTTGACCAATTAACTCCTGAAGTTGACGGGGTATTTTTCACCGACGCAATCACCAATTTGCCCCGTCAACTTTCAAAGTTGACGAGAAAAATTTTAGCGAGGTACAAGCTGTTTAGGCCCGTCAACTTTGGAGGTACCCCAAAGTTGACGGGGAAAGGCACTTCCCGCCAAAAATATATATATATATATATATATATTTAATTTTTAATTTCAATAACTGATAACCAAAAATTAGGAGGCAAATGATATGGGCCAAAATAGTAAGCCCTAAGTATAATTAATAATAAGGCCCGAAAGGCCCACAACGGCTGATGCGTCTATATTCAATGAACCTAAGATAGGGCAGAAATAAGGAAATGATTGAGATCCCTTTGAAAACAAAATCCCGATAGGATTTGAAAAGACAATCCTGATAGGATTTGGAAACCATCCTGATAAGGACTTGGAAGACTAATCCATGCAGGATTCTGATAATCTGGGTGTTTATAAATAGAGGCTAGACAACAGTATAGGAGGTAACTAATTCTTTCCCTACAATTTTCATATTCTTTTCTTTTGAGCCCTTACTAACACACACTCGAGGGTCTTCCAAAGGGCTGAAGCCCTACCATTCTTGGAAGATTTTTTTTGCAAGTTAGAAAGGCTTCTTGGAAGATTTTCTTTGCAAGTTAGAAAGGCGTTAAATTTGCGGTCAAACGGAGTCAACAATTAGGGTGTTTTGTAACCCTAACCCTATGTACGTAAATTTGACGTATCAGATACTGTCTATAAACAACCCCTAACTTTTCTAGTACCTTTTGTAAAATATGCCACATGCATAATCTATGGCACGTAATTGGAAAGACCTTCGGTATTGTTGCACCCATTGCCGGATCTTGATCGGTTAATAGCTTTACGAGCTCGTTCGTCCATTGCTTTAAGCCATGTCTCAAAAAGCCACGTGAAAGACTCTTCTGTTTCAGCAACTAACAAGGCGCAACCGAATACAATTGATTGACGATGTTGATTAACAAGGAGCGAAATGCATCAAATACTTATTTGTTTTATTAAGTAGTGTAAAATACAACTACCTCACCAAAGTAAAAGTAGTCTAATCGTGCTTGAGCATCAACCCAAGAACAATTACCTAGTTGCCTATCTGTATCAATTTGAAAGTCAAAATAAAATGAAGGATTTTGATTTCTCATTTTCATGAAATAATTCACGAGAGATTGCCCATCATTCCCAAAAGTTTTTTCTTTTGATTTGCTTGATGTAACTTCGACATTGATCTTCATCAAATCCAATTCCAGCAAATTCACCAACTTCTTTAGAAGTATGTTCATAATATTTGGTGTGCCTATTCCCCCTTCACTCCATTTTTGAATTAATATTTTTGCACGCTCGTCCATGTGCTTTTGCGATTGCAACATATAAACTTTGGATGGAGTCATCATGATGTGATTGTGCTCCTCAATAAATTTCGTAACATAATATTTATTAGATTCTTTTTTTTTCCTTCTTGCTTCGCATCCCACACGAGTTTTAGCCTCTTTTTTTTGTTTGTCTCGCTTTTCATCACGTAGACCTTCTTTAGAACATAATAGAACTCGCCATATGATCTTATGCAATTCTTGTGCAGAATATCTTATCCGTTTATTTCAGCTTAAAATTGTGAAATTCTAGAGTTTAATAATATAATTTATACTATCAAAATTTCAAAATTTTATACCGAAACAAATGGATGATCGTTTAGCACTTTTCCGTACACAATCCCCAGACTCTTGCATATGCATTATAAAAGTTGTAAGCTTCATCAACAAAATCGAATTCCTTCCCAACAAAAGGTTTTACATCTTCATGTACTCTTGGTGTAATACGGATCAATTCTGGGATGCCATCAATATCATTACTTTCTTCAACGCCATCCTTTTGATTCTCTAAACCAATTTGCCAATTAAACAAAAAAAATGCAGTAATATCAAATTATGAATTTTTTATTGAATGGTCAAAAAATAAATCAATCTTCATTGTTTGATTAACTTTTACTAAATAATGGATAGACTAAATAAATATATTAATCAACATCCACTGTTTTAACAAATAAAATACATCACTTACATAATTCATGTAATTTGCTTTCTTGCTTGGGTGCTTCTCTGGAGCAATAATTAAAAGTCTTATATTTAGATTGATAAACAATTCAAAGCATGAAATAGCAAACTAGCAGCAAAGAACGAATATTACTATAATAGCAAACTAGAGTATTGATAAAAAGGAATATTACTATAATCTTGTTATTAATGCTATATATTTTCCTTTTTTGTTTAGTTGATTTAACATATGTGATAATTGTGTAATAAAAAAATAGAACAAAGAGTTTTAGCCATTGGATTAAGATCTAATGGTTAATATAAAAGGTAATTACTTAAAACTATGGTGTGAAATAACCACCAATCCGCTCTCATTATATATATATATATATATATATATATATATATATATATGATCTCTAATCAATGGGTTATTATGAAACAGTAGGAATGGTTTAGGAATATATATCTAATTAAGCACTACAATAATGGTTTTGGAATTATAATATGAATCAATGAAGAGATGATATATCTCTGGAGATGGCAACAAAAGTTCTTATACAGATACATGGCAACGGTTAGGGAATTGTTGTCTCTTTTCAGCAAAACACAATACTGATAACTCATGTCGGTTCAAACAGAAAGTGAACCCCTTTGTTTTCCTTTTTTTTCCATTTTTTCCTCACGTCTTTCTGTTTCAAAAATACATCAGTAAAAATTGCTCCGATGTAAAATAAAACTAAGACATGACAGATTGTATATAATATTTGAAATAACACTATCATACAAATATTATTTATTCAAAAAAAACTCAAGGAAAGCGAAACTGTAATGCATAAACACAAGTGTCTTTTAGATTTGAACTGGTGCATAGAGTAGATACAAGTGATCCATAAAGATTTGGTGAAGTTAAACTTCTTGAACATCCTCCCTTGTTATGGAACATCATTATACCACTCACATTACATTCTCTATATGAAGTTGCTCAACACGATTTGGCACATTTTGGCCTTGCACCATACCTGGAATTTCATAAGTGCTCTTGAGAGGTATATCTAACTCTCATAGGAGAGGCCTCAGTCCACACTCATGTAGGTGATTCCATCAAGTGTGCATTACAGTTTTTCACACCACCTATATTAGGCTATGGAATACATTAAGAATATCAAACTCAACCTCATTCATTCATTGTAGTTATGCACTATCCTACTCCATAGGGATGTACTCAAAATTAAAAATGGATAGTGCCTTAACAGGCCACCCAACGACATGTTCTTACCCACTAAACCTAATTCATGGGATCTCCATTCACATAGGTTAGGTTGCCATCATTGTTGCTAGTTTTCTTCTAGGATAAAACAGTACAGCACTGATAAGGGGCAATTCAGTACCGGTGTAACAGCGACTATCACCTCAGTTGGCCAAAAATCAACAACAAATGTTTATAGTCAGAGAATGGTGATACAGTCATGTTGGTTTCTCAAATACAACAATAAATAGAGACTAGCTCAGATTATGTGAGGGATGAATTCTTTATGTTCTGAGTTTCTATCACTCTACATATGAGAACATGAGTTTTTTTTTTTCTTACGTCGTCTGCTTAGCAAAAGCGTTTAGTAACGTCTTCTTAAAAAACTCTCATAACACCTGTTTTTTGATTTTATTATTGTGTTAGACTCCAATACATCACTTTTTATAACTAAAAACCTATATGCAGCATTGTACTCAGCATATCCAATGAACATGCACTCTACTGTTCTAGACTCCATCTTTTATTTTTTTAATTCAGGTAATAAAACTTTTACAAAACACCCGCACATTTTAAGATATTTAAGATTGGGTAAATGATTTTCTCAACATTCATAAGGTGTTTTCCCAATTTTCTTTATTATTATTCGATTTTGTAAGTGACAAGCAGAAAGGATAGCTTTCCCCACAAGTTTAGAGGTGTGTCAAAACTTACAAGCACTGAATTAACCATTCTTTCTTTCGGCTATACCATTGGACTCCGATGAATATGCTGGGGTAACTTCATGCACTAATTTTAATAATTATTAAATTAATTATATGAAGCCTTAATTTTTTTTTATATGTTTTTTCTTCCTTGTGTTTCGGATTGAATGAAATTTTCGGGGTCTGACAACTCATTTTTTTGGTTTTTTTTCTTTCAACAACAAAAGTTCATATGACGTGACATGAAGGAGCAACCTCTTTTTGTCATGTAGTATTACGGAATGGTGTTTTGCCCCTTTTTTATCTCTCTTCCCACAGCAAAATATGTATGATACGATACGTTATGTAGCTTCTTTTTGTCACGTATGCATTACACCCTTTCAAATGGCACTTTCCTCTAAGAAATTTAAAATTGTATCATTCTCGGAAATTGGAAGAAAATGGTGTCACTTTTTGAACAATGAACATATATTGTGTCAAACAAACAGTGCATTATTCTCATGGGAACGGTTGTGTGAATGTTGTAAGTGATTCTGAAATATCTAAATAGTGTTACTATAATCTTGCCACCCCATGATGTTCGCAACCGCCCAACCGAATCTACGGCCATGGCCACTTTGCACGCCACGTTCCAACCACCTTCATACCACTATAAATAGCAGTAAGTGGCATGCTCTTGGCCCAACTACGCACACTTGGGGTGATCATCGGTACCGAACAATTCGCATGGAATTGAACCGATATCGAAAAAATTGTACCAAAATCGAACCTAACAAACTCAAAAAATCAGAACTGGTACCGTACCGAAATATCGAATTTAGTATCGATTCGATACACATTTAGTAATAAATTTTTTAGCTAAAACCACATCAGAGTAGCGAAAATTAATTTTTCAAAATTTACAAAATAAAAAGTTCTAAGATGGTTTGATTAGTACATTATTTGATTGTTAAATAAGTAAACGGTGTTATTAACTTAGTACGTTGTTTGATTGTTAAATAAGTAAATGACGTTATTAACATATTATGTTAGTTTAGACTTCAATTACTGAATCATTGTTGATTGATTGACCGTTAAAATCTTTTGTTTCATAGTCTTATCATTCATGAAAACCACAACCAATAGCACACTAGAGGAAACAATACAACATGACAATATCTAAATCAATCATGCAAGTTTGTAACAATTGCACATTGGACATACACAATAATTAGACAATAGCAAACAATATCAAAATACCAACTATCAAATATCAAGTACTAAACAAAGTAACAAATCAGTATTAAATAATATAGAGTCACATCACATAATATTAAAAGTCAAACCACTCCACGTCACTGATGCAGTAACTAAATAGAGAATAAAGTTGTACAAATAGTATCCAACAAAAATATATATTAAATCTCAATTCCTAATTAAACAGGACACATGAAGATTATGACTCGAGATTCCATGTTCGAAGATGGGAAATCTATGACGATTTACCTTCCACCAAGCTAAAAGATTAAACTTATCATCTTTCTGATCCGTGGAATTCCATCTAGTAACAACATCAAGAACCAATGAGCATTCAATTTTCTCAATCTCGCCACACTCCTTGAATTTCTTAAGTCTAGACGGAGATTGACGTACCCACCTAACCAATGCACGATACGAACAACCGAAACTTGGCTATCACCAACTACAACCAAGTTCAATACATGAGCAACACATCGAACATGAATATATTTGTTATTACAAACACTATCGCCCCATAGTTGTAATTGATTTTTCAAATAAGACACGACAACATCGTTTGAACTTCCACTCCATTAAACAATTGTCAATTGTCATTCCGAGAGCCTAACCCTTATGACTATAAATTGAAACAAATTTTATGATTTTCTTCCTTAATTTCTATTTTTCATCAATGAAATGAGCCATCACAACCAGATAATTATGTTTTTTAATTGATGCCATGTGTCGGCCGTTACACAAACTCTTTGGGAAGAAGAGGTAAAAATAGCTTTTAACTTCAATTTCTCGTCCAAATAGAGTTTGAAAATATCTCTAGCAATGGTAGGTATGTCGTGAAGGAACAACAAACATAGGAGGACAAGCCACTAATATAAAATGTCGAAAACCCTCATTTTTCACAAACTAGAAAGGAAGTTCATCCACTACGATCATATATACCAAAGCTTTTCGAATTGAGTCGGCATCAAACTTCTAAAGGCAACTTTTTATTGACTCTCCTACTCCTTTTATGGTCTCCTCATCAGTAGCATTATTTCCTGATTTAAAATTTAAAATTGTTTGTTTTTTTGCCTCGATATTAGGAGGATTCAATTTGTACCTCCTATTATGAGCATTGAGACCATTAGTTCCATTCAATTTGAGATCTGCACTTAAAATAAATAGCTTCACAATATTTGCATTTAACCTTTCAGTTTCCATTTTGTTTAAATCTAACAAAATGAGCCCATATTTTAGCACGAGCCTTATCAGCATCAAGTTCCTCGATTTCAGCTTCATTCATATCCTCAATATCTATACTTGGAACTGATGATCCGCTCTCTTTTGGTTGTTGTTGCTCTCCATGTTCGACCATACAGACTATAGAGTGAAAGTTATAGATGCAAAATAAGTAAATCTAATTTTACCTCAACTTATAACCCCATTCAATGCTTACTGACTCTCACACCAGAGCGAGTTACGGAGGCTAACTTTCACCGAACAAGTTTATAAACTTGAGGACCACTCGAAGCTAAACCTTGTCAGGATCTAGCGAGCAAGCTGTTGGCTCTATCCAAGGCTAAGCGTATTTAAAGGGTATAAGAAATTTCACATTTTTGTTTTCATAGAAAGAATTTAAAGAATTGTCCAACATTTTTCAAAAAGAATTGCACTATTACATGGGAGTGGAGAAGTTGAACATTCAAACTCATGCTTAACGAATGAGTTTTTAATTATTAAGACAAATATCTAAACTAAAAAAAGAAAAAGGAGGAGATGAATGAATTGGAATGAAGAGCGTATCTAAACCTACCAAAGTACCAATTATAAAGTTAGCTCTAAACTTATTAATCTTAGTAAAATTTGTAAGGAGTACTCGAATAAGTACTCCTCGTACTTATTTTATACAATTCTGAATATATTTATACACACAAATAAATTTATAATACAAACTCACAAATCAATAAAAATTTGATATATTTTTGTTATTCTTTTTTAATTAGTGGGGTAAATTCATTTTTATAAATTTCTCTTGGGGGGGAAGGGGGGGCGGAATTCATACAAAGCTGGTAAATAGGGATGCACAACGGTCGATTTGATTAATTCCTAAAAAAAGTAACCAAGCCAAACATTTCGGTTTTGAAACTAACAAAATCAAAACCAACCATTTTTTTTCAGTTTTCAATTTTATATAGTGATAAGTCGATTTTAATTTTAGTTTTCTTACACATTAATAAATTTATAATAGTTATAATTCCAATATTACTAGTATAAAATTTCTATAGTTATATTTTCATTTATACTTAAAACTTTGCAATTTTTATTATAACTGGTATAAGTTTATTATTTACATAAAAGAATAAATAGTGATAGTAAAAAATATTATTATAATTTTATTAATTTAAATTATTAATGATATAACACAAAATAACTATAAAATTATAATACATGTATATATAAATATATATAATTTTAAATTTATTAAGTTTGAAACAATTATTTGGTTAGTCTTAAAATTAAAATCCACCAATCTTATATTATTTTTTATTTAATTGCAAACCATTAGTATCCGATATTTCCGGCTCGATTTCATTTTATTTGATCAAATTTTATTTTATTTTTCAGTTCTGTGCGTACCCCCCTTGAGAACCGTTTTGTACGATTATGTGACTTCTCGTTAACGTCACGTTCTTCCATTCTTAAACGGCTAAACCCTAAAAAATAAATGCTCTCCTCCTGAAAGCTCAAACTTCCTCTCCTTTTTCTGTAAAAAATATTACGGAGTATAAATCTGCAAGAATCATCGTCTTCTCCATCTCCTTTCTCTCATCGGTTCTACTCTACCATCTCTCTCGATTTTCGTCCGCAATATATCAGATCTCTTCGGCCTTCAATTTTCGCTCTACAGATTTGCCCTTTTCTGAAGGTACTTTCGTCCACTTTCTTATATCTCTCAATTTTTTTTTTTGTCAATACTTAAGTATATGTAGTTTGACTTGCTCTGTAGATGATAATGCGTTGGTTTGTCTATGATTTTAGTATATGTGGTTTGTCTATGATGGTGCTCGATGTTGTGAAGGACACTAGGCAGATTCAGGGGAACGCGTAGTGTCTTGACAGTGTTTGATCGGATTATTCAGGGTTTAGGCAGATTAACGCGTTAGATGGTAAAAGACCTAACTGGGACTAATGCTTGATAACCTAGATATGGAGGATAAATTATGTGTTATTGATGCATGATAAACTATGTATTAGGCTTTGTTGATTACATGTAGCTTTTACACATGGGCTTCTATTCTTGGAGTTGTGTTAAAATGCTTCTACATATATGGACTTTCCGGTTTAAAATTTTTATGCACATGTTCTATAGCATATTGTATATGTAATGAGATCCGTGATTTAAGTTTGAATATCAGCCATAATTTATTTTTTTAATCAATGCCATAGTTGTACAGACTATCGGACAAGTTTGACAGATTTGCCTACTATATTTTTTTTATGCTTTTTTCCTGTTTCTTCAAACTTTGTTGCGATTGTGCAATTTTTATTTACATATTGCCTTTTACTGTTTTGCAGGTTACTTTTTATTGACAAGGTGTCATTAACTGCATTCTTAATGGATTCTTTGTATATTACGTTTGCTGATATGATTAAAAGCAGGAGTAATTCAAAGAGTGGTAGGGGGCAAGGTCAGCCCCGACGCGGGCGAGGAGGGTCATCTAGAAGTGGAAGAATGACTGGTGTACGTAATAGAGGTGGTGGCTCATTGAGGGTGAATACTACTCGGCCATCTGCTTCTATGATTTCCAAGGCAAGCCCCACAACCTCTGAGAGTCTTATGCACTTGCTTGAGATTATGATATTCATTAGATTCCAAAGACAAGATATTCCTTAGAACTTTAAACATGAGATTGTATTGATCCTGAAGATGTTTAGTTTGGTTCTTCCACAAAAGCACTGTTGCAGTGTGGTGCACCGGGTGACATGGTCTCATGGTATCCTGTTCTTGTGGGATATGTTCAAGGCTATACATCTCATCTTGAATTAATGAAAATATTGGCTTCTCTAAGCTATAATTCTTTTTTCTAAAATATTACAGGAAAGGAGCCTCTTTTATTGACAACATTAGCTCTCAGAGCTTTTATGTTCGCTAACATTATGGGCTCGAATTTTCTCTGCTCATAACTATTCTTTCTATTTAATTGTAATCACTGAAAGTTTGTGATTATTGGTTATCTAGACAGAGAAGTTTATGATGGAAACTGTTGCTACTATGAATTTCTTCTGAGGGGGATGTTCAGTTGAATCAATATCCTAGTTCATGGTGTTCTTTCAAAACGGAATTCCTTCACTGAACTTCGGAGCTGGAGATTTCATCTATAGCATAGTACTAAATATATGGAATCGGTCCAGTCATTGACTCCCATCTACAATCTGTCTTTGTTGCTCAATTCATATGGGTGTTAAATTACACGTGGTCTGAACATTTCATTATCTCTGATTCAAACCTCAATTTCATGATTTCCTATTTACGCTTGAAGAAAGGTGAGTTATATTAATATTATAGTAATATGCTGACACATGATTCTCCATCCTGGATTATTTTCTTGGTTTGCTTGCATCAGGCGATTCGCAGGACAAAGGGTCTCCCATGGCAGCGTGATATGTTTGAGGAGAGCCTTAGAGCTGTTGGGTTACCAGTCATTGACAATGGTGCAAAGTTGTTTATTTCCAACTTGGATAGCAGAGTATCCAATGAAGATATAAGGGTATAGTCTGAACCATATATTCCCATATTCATGCTTTTTTGTAATGGATATCCGATGAAGTATAATGGCGTTGCGGTGCAGGAGCTTTTCTCTGAAATTGGAGAACTGAAGCGATACGCAATTCATTTTGACAAAAATGGTCGGCCAAGTGTGAGTGTCTAGGTTCAAATCTTTTAGAGTGTAGCGTTTACTTGGGTCCATCAATTTTTTAAGTGTAGATCTTTGGTAATTTTACTGATAGTAGTTATAATACTTTTACTTGGCTATAGGGTTCTGCTGAGGTTGTTTACTCCCGTAGAAGTGATGCATTTCAAGCCATGAAGAGATATAATAATGTTCAGTTGGATGGGAAGCCCATGAAGATTGAAATAGTTGGTGCTAATTCAGAGGTTCCCATATTGGCTCGTGGTAATGTAGTTGGGGTAGCAGACAGAAGGAGGACAGTTATGGTTAAGTATGTAACTTAAACATATTTGTACATTCTTCCCTTCTCTCAACTTTTATCTTCACTTTAAATCTTTGCTTTCTGGTCCTTTTTCTTTGAGTGTGGGTATGATTGGGGTTAATTTCTTTAGGTAACTTTTGTTATATTTCATATAGAATACAATGTGTCTTTTGATACTTTTTATATGCCTACATATAAGTGGATTGATTTTCTTCCCTTTTGAGATTGGGTCTTACTGGTTGCCTTTTGGAAAGACTAGTTTTGATTATTGCACCATATAAGACCATTTTGATCAAAATATAAATATTTTAAGGTTCTTCAATCATCTTAAATCACGAACCCATATAGCTTATTAAATGTTGAATATCCAAACTAGTAACTGTTCATTTATCTTCTGAAATATTGAGATACAAATTATAGAACTTTTTTGTATTTCCTTTGTTTCTGAAAAATTTTATGTGAAAATAGCAGACATAAAAAATTATTTATGTACTTAATGAAGAGTAATTTAGAAAATTAATGTTTTTATATCTTAGGTGAGAGATTGTTGTTGTGTAATCTATCATTTGTTATTGATGAAGCTTTTGTTGATCTCAGATTTCATTTAGATCTTATATGTTTTGGAACAGATAACTTAGTTAGAATTCAATTTTGTTGTTATAATCCAAAAGGGAGAAGTGTGTATTTTTTTCTATATATCTACATTTAATCTGGAGACACCAAATTCAGTTGTAGGTGAGAGTTTCTGGCCATCAGTTGTAACATCAATGTTTCAGCCACCATATCGTGTACTGCATGTTATCTTTGTAGTCCGTGGTCTTAATGTTGACTGATGGTAGAAGTGCCTGTTCGCCAAGCCTCCAAAATTTAGTTCTGGGGCAGTTAGCTTTGTTAAGATTTAGGCAAGTGTTAACTTTTTTGTATCCATACAATGTGATTTCTTCAGGTTCAGAGTCATCAAGGTCTCGTTTAAATGTTCGTTTACAGTAGTTCATATTTCCCATCAATCACTATAAGTAGTCTAGAAATATGATTACTGAACTACCATTTGACCATGCAGGCAAGCAATGGGTCGTGGCAGAGGCTCTATAGCTTTTAATCGTAATTCTGGGTATGTAATGTAAAAGCAACTGTTGCGCGTTTTCTTTGAACCACATTTGCTCATTGTGATTCATGGCCTCTTTTGATATTTTCTTAACTGAATTTACCACCCAAGTGGATATAATTGTGATCAAATCTTGATGCTTTTTATCTCTTTGGGTTTTCCCTTATCTCCCCACAACCCCCCTCTTTTTTTTTGTTTGAAAGAATTCTGTCTGATATCCTGATGATTGGGTTTATTTGTTGGGATCTTCATTTTCTGAACGGCTGTTGTGATAGTGGGTTTTGAACCCTCAGTGTCACTTTTTGAATCGTTAGCATAAAATCCTACAGTAATAATTATAAAGGTCCCATAATTAGCTATTGCCACTTTCTAGAGCTAATCTGTGACGTGTTGCTGTAGAATAAGAGATGATCTGGTATTTATCACTGAAATATTTGAGTTTGGGAGAGAGTTTAGCTGACCTTTCGATTTATCTTACCCGATAAACTTTTGTTCTCAGTTTACTAGACGAGTGAAAATACGGATAGAAAAGGACGATATTATATTTCAATTTATTCAAGAACTGTAAAGAGATTGGTGCACTGTCTGAGAAATAATGTTGTTTATGCAGTGAACAGGAGAAAAAGATTAAAATGTGGCCCCAGTGGCCCAGAGGATAGTATCTCTTTATATACTTTTTATATATATCACTTTATATACTCTGTATGGACATGGTTTGCTGGTTCTCCCTTTGTGGCACTTTCTCTATATGTCATTTGTATAATTTACAAATACAATTTAATAATTTGATGTATCAAATATGTTTGGGGATGTTTGTTTAAGTTACGTGATCTATTTCTACTTTCGTAGTTTGAGGAGCCGTGATGGTATTCCTAATGATCGTCGGGGCGTTACAAATGGACGCGGTCGTCTCGGTCGTGGAAATGGTCTCAGAGGTGGCCGTGTACATGGTCGAGGTGGTGGCCGTGGGGGTAACAGAAACGTAGACAAGTCAGCTGATGAACTTGACAAGGAACTTGAGAACTATCATGCAGAAGCAATGCAAACTTGATGAAACGTTCAAGCTTTGAAAATTTAGAACTATTAGCAGTGGTCTCTCCAAACGTCGTAGTATAGCAATCTCAGTTGTACAAAACTTCTAGGGATGAAATTTTCATGGCACGGGAATATTTTGCTCTTTACGAATGGATATTGCTTTTCTCTTGTGATATGATAATGATGCTGTTTATATGTGAGCAAGAAGTAGTGCTCATTGTTTGGATTGCAGTTTATTTGCATGCTGTTTTTGGTAGATGTTTGTGCAGATGTGCAGTTAAGGGTAATTAAACGGCCGTGCGTCACTACTCCGTCAGTCCCAGTTCTAAAATGTGACGTTAAAATCAATCTACATTAGCTCTTACCCCCCGGGGGGGAGGGTGTATTTGAATCTTAAAATTATGCATGAAAATAAGTAAGATCTCGTTTCTATTTTAAGTACTGTAAGATTCTTTATCAAAAAGTACCGTAAGATTATATCAAACGTTCGATATCGTAGAAGTTCTTCCCCTTTAGGCATGATGGGAATGTAGTTTTAATTTTCACAGATGGCCCACCACAATGTACCTCCTCCACTCGACATTTACAAAAAAATGATGTAAACTCAATATACGGGAAACACAAATAAACGTACAGGTATGACACAATAGCCCAAAAGAATATTGTCGTCCAGACGATAAATTGTGATGCACCGAATACACAACAGCAATATGAGGTGATGCATTCAGCATCATAAATTTGCTATACTGTCGGCTTCGGCCAGCCGCTCTTTCTTCACTTGCAGTTTTACTGACTCATTTTTGTCAAAATACATCCCAAGCAGTTCGTTCCAGTTTGTTATTCCTACAGCAGGTTCTTGTTTAGGTTTATGGGCATCTTTGCTCTCATTTTCAGGACCTTCCACGCCCTTGACGCCTGATGAGGAACCCTCTTCCTCGTGTATAAGTGGCTCTTCTTCAAGGCTGCTCTTGGCGTGAGGTATTTTTAAAGTAACAGCTCTTTCCAGTGCATGTTTGTGTTCTTTTTCAAGTGTTTGTAACCTCTCCATCCTATGTACTCCTGGAGCTGTAGTGATCGTCTCACTATTGCCATCCTTCATAATCTGTAAAAATTGCTCCTTAATATTATAACTTTGTCCTACTTAAATTCTTGTGCCTTACCTTATTGTATCCCTTTTTTCAATCAATAATATTTCTATCTATATCAAAATAAATGTGGAGGATCAATTTCAATGAAAAAATTTATAGAATAAAGAATTGACTTAAGGTAGATAATTAGTAGAAACCACCACGTCAGATTAATAGAACATAAGTACTCACTTCTATGGCCTTTGTTGCTTCCCGTTCTATCCAAACAAGTGAATGATCAGATGTTGTATTGCATGATAAGACGATGTGTTCAAATCTTCCTTCAACTGGAATGGCTGTTCTAACCACTGGAGGATACCTCCCACATCTGCGCCACGTGAAGTGAGGAACTCAGTGCGAAGGCAAGCCAATAATATTACTGGCATCGCATTAAATAAACATCAAGTTCCTAGGTTCCTAAATCTATAAGTACATATTAAACGAATAAGGGGCTAAATGTATGGTTGGTAAGTACGTAAACAAAATTCCAAATCATAATAAATTTCATAATAGAGTTTCAAGAGAACTATATAGTGAATAATATATTAACTTTGTCATCTAATAATTTTAACCAACTAATTTATCCAAATAATTTATGTATGATTTAATAAGATGCACATATTTATAATCAAATTATATTCTTCTATGATATTTATATTCAAGTTTATTAATTTAATTTCAAATTTTAATTAACTAAAAAATATATAAACATATATGTAATTAATACAATATCTTCCATTCTAAAATATATTATCTATACACTAAAAAAACCCATAAAGCCAAATAAAAAAACAAAAAAACAAAGGTTATGTTTGAATTCGTTATTAAAAAATAACGCAATCAATTTCCAATAAAAAACAAAAACAAGAAAAAAAACACTTAATAATACATATACCAAAATGAAAAATACTATGAGCCTAACACAAATATTAAAAAAAGATGTAATAACATTAACAGCTAATAAACAAAATTACATATACCAAAATAAATAAAAATTACACAAGAATTACTCCAGAGAATTATTTAAAAAATTATATATACAATTATTACATTTAAGAATTTGACTGAAATTCAAATTGAAAAAATAGATAATAAAGTATTTCGTATATCACTAACCAAAAAATATTATATATAATTCTTATTATATTCATTGTTTCTGAAAAAATACAAGTTTAAAACAAAAATAAAAATAGTTAATAATACAACCGGGTTTCAGAACTAATATATTTAAAAGATAGTTGAAGATAAGGTGCAAGTTGTGCAGTCTCTGCACACAGCCTTTCTTGTTGAACAAATCTACACTGTTTGACTGAGCATCTCAATGTCAATTAGATACCATTACAATTATGGGCCTCTAATTTCCAAAGCATCAAATGGTGTATCATCAAACAGGATATGTGAAACTAGAGTCAAATGCTACACGGCACAAACTACAGTCAAATCATTTTAAATTCCGCATTCAAAATCTATATAACCACATAACCGTACTCGTACTGCATATGGTCCATTATGCTTTGAACTTGGGCAAAATAAAGAAGCTACTTGTGTGATTTTCTTTACGAATCAAATGTTGTTGGACATTTGTAGAACGAATTTGCTCACCTGCAAAATTTTCTCTCTACAATATGATACATTCTTCCTGGTGCATAGAGTCTTCTTGGGTCATGGAGCTTCTTTTTTTCTGGTATAAAGGTGTCTCTCAAGCAAATCAGAAATAAAAAGCAAGGCAAGCTGTCCAAATTATAAAAAGCCTGATTTAAAGCTCACTAGCTAAAACTGCGAGAACAGAAAAAACTATATATTCAAGAGGAAAGCAATATGACAGAAAAGGCCAACTAACCAGAGAACTGATCCAAAAATATATTCCAGTGGGGTGGGTGTTCGAGGTAAAAAATCATCCTGGGCACAATATAAAGACAGATTAATATGCTACATAGGCACTATTCTAACTGCATTAAAATAAAGAACAATATAAAAAAGGTAAACAACAGAAACCTACCCCTTATGTTTACACATAATTGCAATGCACTGACAGTTTTACAATGTCATAAATCATAACTAACTGATATGGTGCAAAGTTGCCCTCTCCGATATATTTTGACCAAACATTTGACAAATCAGTACTGATCTTGAGGGAAGAGTTGTATAATCTATAGGAAGTGATATTTTCACAAGACTCTATCTCATGTGATTACATTAAAGTAGTCCCATCTACTAGTTTTACTAAGGAAGACTTGTGAAGCTAATCAATTTTTCTTGTAAATCAGCCGGACGTCTTAAATTATTTAATTTTGCCTCCAAACAAAGGGCAAAAATATTCGTAAAACAACAAATACGTGTATTCATATATCTGCACCTCTTCAACTTTTTAGATGCATAATTACATAGCTTTGAGGAACCACAAAACAATATATTAGTGTCAAAAATACAATTAATGCAAAAATATCATATAGCAATAATAATGGAAAAAAGACATTAATTAACTACTAATCCACTTCATCGAATTAACTTTTCAAAATCAGTTTGGCTCATTTTCAAACTTAAAATTAACGTTATTCACTTGAAATTTTCAAATTATAGGACGTGATTTTTATTACTCTATATATATTTTTACAAAAATCATTATTGTATATTTGTATTGATTAGAGTTGAACAGATCCATGTCAAATTCACATTGTAAAATAAGTCAAATCGACTTTTGCAAGACCATACCGCTCTTATATATTGCAATAGAGGGCCTATCAAAGTCATTTTATTGTATTTTGGCATTATTACTTATAAATAACGTATTTATGTTAATCTTATTATTGTTAAATGATGAAGGGAATGGGGGTTGACAAGTAAAACAAAAATTAAAGTAACTTGTAATTTTGCTCGCGTGCCAAACCATTTATTGATTACCCATAGCCATCAAGCTGGTCTTGAACTAGATTTACCGACTGTAATTTGTAGTTCACTGTGTTTTTATAAGAATTAGATCTAGCAAACCATACAGCATAAAGCTTATAGTTGGCAGGTGGCAATTAGAAAGCCAACTGTTAATCTTAATCCCTTCCTCTATCTCTCTAGCCAAATGTACGAAATGGTCATATCCATATTCTCATTTTAAAGTTAAGACGCAGACCACAGATACAGTCCCTAATAACATCCAGTTATCTACCCTCATCAAAAGCTCACCCAAAACACCTAGTCTTATTGATATACTGTAGTACTAAGCATCAGCACGTAAGCAGTTAGCCATTCTCACATCTCCGCCAGATGGATGTTACAGTTAAATACCTCAGACCGTGATTGCGAAAAGCTAAAATCTGCATCTATAGATAACAAGTATCAAGAAAACTAGTCGCATTTCCAACCAGATATAGACAAAATCATCTAGTCAACAAGGAAAACCCGAAAAATACAATACATAAATACAAGGGTAGCATCACATTCCTATAGTCACTTTCTTGAGAAGCCGAAAATTTTCTTACCTGCAACACCACGGAGTATATCACATCAGCATACTTCACTGCCAAATTCAGGGACATACTCCGAGCCGACGCAAGCGCATAACACTTAACTTTATTTCTGGGAATCCCTCCAAGGCGATCTCCGTGATTGACTACAATCACAGTCAACAAGGCAGCTATACCAGAGCCTAAAGAATGACCAACAAAAACCATTTCATAATTGCATCCATTCTCAACCCACAACCTTCCGAGCGTTTCCGATTCGTGATTCAGCAACCAAATTGCCGATTTCAAAAGCCCATGATGAACATACCCACCATCAAACATTTGTTTCCCGAGCCGATTATCGAGCAGAACCTGGTAATCTTTCTGATTAGTTAAATTAAGACCTCGAATGGCGAGAACAATCTCTCGATTATCGTGATCGACATAGATGAGGTAAGGTGGGGACTGGCCTTCCGTTTCTTCGTAGCTGACGCGCTTGCAAACCCAGTCGGGGTTTATGCCGTAGCCACCTGGGGGTGCGAATTGGGGGTTTTTGAGGTCGTCTTCGTAGACGCAGAGGATGAGGCGGCAAAGGCGGGGAATGGGTGAGAATTCATCGGGAGTGGCGTCAGGCCAGGAGGCGCTGTCGTAGGCTCCGATGTAGGTGCAGCGTTTCCACACCCACCGGAGACAGCCAACTGCTAGGACACATTCGACGCCGCAGACCACTGACATGTGTGTTTGTGTGTTCGCGTTTGGCGGCAGTGGTCTTGGACTTTTGTCAAACAGTTGGCGACGGAGAAAATGGTGGAATGAAGAGGCTTGTAATGAAAGTGTACAACTGAGCTGTTTAATTAGTGAGGATTTTGATTTTGATTTTGAGCTGGAGTTGGTACGCAAGAAAGAAGGTTCACGTGGTCTTATGAGCTGTTTAATTTGGTCAATAATGGAATTGATTGGTGGATTCTTCTTCATTTTTTAATTTTATTTTTCGATTCACTCCATAAAATTTAAAATCTAAGCCTCTTCAAAGTAATTGATGGTCTGTTTTGACCAGTGCCCAGGAAACCAGACTTAAATTATTGATTTTATATGAATATATTTTATTCTTTTGAGAAATACCTCATTTTTTTTATTCTTTTATTCATATTACGAAGAATATATGAATTTTTTCTAACACCTTTTCATAATATATTTTAATCTTTTAAGAAAATTATTAATTTATATTATATAGTTATCAAAATAAGATTTAAGGACATCTACCTATCTCTTCTACTTTTTTGATGTTTCAGTGTATATGGTTGAATTTCTAAAAAACAATTATAAGTTTATATAGATGTATATATATAAAATACTTTGTAGGAAAACTTTTCCCTGAGAAATTATTTTTTGTTGTTTGATTGATAAATAGAAAGGATATTGAAAGTTTGATTATTTATGTTGTTACTATTATTATATTATTATAATTATTGATAATGATAATTATTTTAATATAATTATATATATCATTAGTTTTCTATGGTTGTTATATTATTATCTTATTTTTTTATATTATATTATTATCTTATTTTTTTTATACTATATTATTTATGTATAATAAAACTAACATTGTTATGTTATTATTCCTTTTATTATTATTATTGTTATGAGGTAATACATTATTTATTGATTGTCATGGTTAACTATTATTTCATATAATTACTATTTATCTTATACAATTGCTTTTATTACTTATTTGTTTTTAGTATAAATAAATAGATTAATTGATTGATTGTTAGATAAATATAAATAATTTGTAATTGGACATATTATTGATTAGTACGTTTAGTGATTAAAGAATAAGTAGATTGATTAGTATAGGGTGATCAGTCCAATTCGTGTAATTGGATAAATAATATTGATAAATAAAATTAAATAGTTCTATTGAATGTTTTTTCTTGTTGTGAATCAGTATATTAATGAATTTATATATTAGTATAGACTAGTTTGTGTGTATATGCATATCACAAGTTTTTTTAAGGTAATATTAAAAGAATTATATAATTTTGTACATTTTTTATTTCTATAGTTTAACACATGTGATTATATATATAAAGTAATATATTTTTTGAAATATTATCTCATTCCAAGTCAAATCTAAATATTGTTTGTTTTAAACATAAAAGCATTCAAAATCAAACTAAATAGTATTTGAATTTGAGTCATTTAAAATAACTTTTAACAATAATAGAAAAAGAAAAAAAATAAATTGAGCAAGTTAATGATTAACTCAGTATAGTTGATTTTGTCCCAAAATATGTTTTGTCAATTAATATATAACTACATTCAATGCTCGTGCAAATATGGGCATATTTTTTGTATCATTTTATAAACTTGTTATTCATTTAGACATAATAACGAACGTAAAATTTATGTTGAACATAAATACTTGATTAATAAATAATTATATGAAATTTATATTGATTACAAAAAATTTGGTTTTGGGGTCTATCCATGTAAATTTTAGTTAGTACTTTTTGTAACTATAATATTTATGATAATCATGTGTTCGTTAATTCATTTTTATTCGTTGTTTTTGAATTTTGATGCTATCATTTTTTTGTTAATACTTTGATTGTGCATGTATGATCTACTTTTTTTTTTTTTGTTATGTAACTAATGTTTATCTGTGATTCTTTTCAATTATGTATTAGTTGGTTTCTATTTGTTAATTATTTTTTTCTTAATAGTTGGTGAATTGTTTGATAATTTTATTATATATTGTTTCAAGAGTTTAAACTGATGATCTCTTTATTTAGTTACCTTAAACTTGTACCCAAAATTCAATGTACCAAACTCGCATAACTCGAATTGAAAATATATAAAGAAACAAATCTTGTGTCATAAAGATAAAACAAAAATAGTAACTAAATTAATTGAGTTGTACTAATTTAATTGAATGAACTCAATATAAAATCGCTCTTGGAGGTTTATATATAGGTATTGACTAGTTTGTATGTTCGTGTACATTAAGGGTCTTTTATTATTCTTTTAGATAATATTAAGAGAATTAAAAAAATTAATATTTTTTTTTTGTAATTTTTTTAAAACATGTAATTCCATGCCTAAAGTAATATTTTTATAACTATTTGTACTAAACATGAAAACAAAAACTTATTCGAAATCAAAATTAAATAATATTTGAATTTTAGTTAATTAAAATTATTTTTTAATAACAATAAAAAAGAGAAAGAATAACTGAATTAACTGAGGCAATAATTAATTTAACAAAGTCGATTTTATTCTTAAAATATAATTTATGTAGTATATAATAATAAATAATAGACAGATTATTATTGATCTGTAGATGTTTATTTTTAGTTATTCTTATCGAGCAAATCAAAAGTTTATGTATTAAGTGGCAATTTAATGCAGAAGAGATACTCCCTAAAACATGGTTTGAAATTTTCGATCTAACTTCATATCTTATCCCGTATTTCGTTTCTCTCTAAGGTTGTCACATTATTTTAAGATTTTATTTTATATCCTTCAATAAAAAAAATAAAAAAATTTATGTATCATTTATAAAAAATAATAAAACATAAGATAGAATATCAAATAAAAGAGAGGATCCGCACTCAAATAACATTATATGACCTGTCCATCCGATTTAGAATACTTTAGCCGTTACGTCATTTTTTTCCTGTGCTTCACTTGTTAAAAAGAATAAAAAGAGGGAGGGAAGGATCTTAACGGTCAATTAGTTTCGACAACTAAGGATAAGAAAGATGCAAAAAATAAAAATAAAAAAACGTTGGATAAGAACGATGCAAAATATTTTGTCATCTCTAGCATTTATGTTGTCCCCCCACTTTTCTCATTCCAATTATTCTCTGGCTCTTTTTTATTTTTCAATGTTTTTCCCACGAACACCCACAAAGTCTATTGAACAAAAGATTTAATAAGGTTTAATACGATCATTTATCGACATAACAGTCATTAATAATCTCGTAAAAATAGCTAACATTTAGAGCCATATGAGAAAGATAGATTTAACAAAAAAAAAAAGAAAAAAAATCATTTTGCACCGCCTTTCTTTGTTAATAAAAACATAATCTCTTCTTTCGCTTAAAATTATATTATGTACTTCCAAAAATTCTAAAAATTTATATTTAAAATTATTTCTAATAATTCATCGGTACACATAAGGATGCTTAGAATACCAATTTTCTATGTCTACCACCCATTTAAAGTGTAGTTTTACAAGTATATTTTATATCTCAACATCGTTATTTTATACTCCTTTTTTTTTAAAAAAATATATCATATTTAAATTTTTACACATATTTTTAGGTGAGATTTAATATATGTTAGATATTTTATTTATTAAAGTTAAAAATTAAAAATTAAATATATTTTTAATAATTATTAATATGATATAAAATTTAAAATTAGTCCATCCGATTCATAATAATTGTTGTTTGATTTTTTTGTACATAAGTTTATGTAAATATTTTATATGTTAAATATTTTATTTAATTTTAAAAAAACTAATAACCAAAAATTTTTAAATAAAAATTAATATGAAGAATTTTTTTTAACTAAAATAAAATATTTAACATATAAATGATTTTACCCAAACATAAGTAAAAAAAAAAAAATCAAACGACAACCGATAATTATTACAAATAAGAGATAGTTTAAAAAATATTTAAGGTATACTAAATTTGACCTTTAATAATTTAGGTGAAAAAGGAAATCGTAGTTAATTTGCCGTATGTCCTTGACTTGAAACCCTGAACTTGCTCATATTCTATACTTTGTAGTCATGCTATTGCCCCACCTCATGTACTTTCAACACTTTTTTAAGTTACGAGGAGGAGGAGTCAAAAATCACCGAATTTCAGCAATCGCTTGCTCGCTCGCTCGCGCTACCTTTTCAAGTGCTGTTTTATTCTTTTAAGCGTTCATTCTTTGTAATTCTTAAAGTTGATATCCATGCCTTGTCCACACAAAGCATCTTCTTTTGTTATGTGTTCTTTCTCGTGCCTGCTACAATGTTTTTTTAGCATGAAAAACAAGAGAACTAAAAGGGAAGAAAATAGAGAAGTCATTGTTAGTGAGTTATTTAGGGCAAAAACAAGTTATTCCTTTGTTTCTCACGAAAACTTTCTTTCTTTTAAAACAAGAGGCTGAGGATCCAAGATGTGAAATCAGCTTTTCTACTTTTTAATTTATTACTCCCTCCTCCGTTCCACCAAAAATAAATCATTTGAATTTGTTCATATTAGGTTTTCAAATCCTGATATTTAGATTATTAAATTTCTAAATTGAATTCTTTTTATTTTGTATAGTTTGAGATCATTTTTATTTTTAAAAAAATTAAATTTAGATCATAGAATTTTGTTAATATAATACTTTATCCGTTTTAAAATTAGAGATACATATCTAAAACGATAACTTTTAGATATAATTTTTATGTTGCAAATATTAGTCGAAGTAATAGTAGTTTTAATTATGATATAGACCACTAAGTTGTAGAATAATTGAGTAAGTTGATACAAATAGCAGAGACAATGAAGCAAGTTGGAATACCGAAATAATAAAATGATATTTAATAATTTTTTATAGTTTAAAAATATAAATATATTTCTAATTTTAAAACAACCAAAAAACAAAATACGTATCTCTAAAATAATTTTAGAGTAATAATCAGAAGTTTAAAATGTAATTCAATTTATAGAGAAGGGTTAGTATCATTCTCCATACAACACACACCTAAAGTTGTTACTGCTTTTCTCTTTCTAACCATAAGGTATACATTTGGTCGGGGAAAATTGGTTAGGAGACAAAGACACGAATAATGCAGCCTACCCCATCTTGACCATGAGTGCTAAGTTTGAAAGTTGATGATCTCTTACCTCACCAGTTCCCCAAGCATTTCAGTTAAATGACAAATCAATAAAACAAAACATCATTCAATTCAAAAGTTCAAGACATATTTAAAGATATTAGGATATTTGGCTGGAGTAGATATGATATAAATATAATCAATGACTAAATTATAAAGAATGCTCTTGCATGAAGATTTGATAAATAGAATCATGATCATATATCATAAGTTCGACAAAAAAGAATGATTGTCACAGTCAAACGAGTCAATTATCATTTTCTTACTAACCCCTAAAAGATTTTAAGTAAAAAGAGCAGTCTAGCTAGGCCATCTCCAAACTTGGTTTTATACAAAAATTTGCTGTTTGGGACCTTTACCAATAGGCCGAAGCCTATCATGGGAAAAAATTGCAATACTCCCTCCCTCCTTCCCTAAGAATCTATCATAGAACTGCCATCCATGCTAGAATTCTTATCACAATAAAGATGCTTGTAAAGCCATGTCCATAATAATAGCGTTCGTGAGCACCCGAGGTCTTAGAATCCATAGCCGGGGCTGTGCCATTGAGTATTGTCCCATTCTTATTGCCACTGTAGACACAATTTGTAAATGGTCAAGATCAGGATTTCAGAATGTTTTTTTTTTCTGAAGCATGTCTGGGAAAATTTTAAGCGTTACTCTCCATTTCAAAGTTAGAAATATAAAGATCTTTTATAAGTAGTCAAAGGAGTATTAGCATAAAAATTTACCTTCCAAGGAGCAAGCAAGAACCATGACCTGCAAAACCGGTGCAAGAGTGAACCATATTAGTTCAGGTAAATCAGTTCCCTCTATGATCTAGTCGTGGGAGCAAAAAAATAAAACAAAATAAATAAAATAATGAAGTCTTGTGTTTGCTTTTGGAGAAACATTACTTGGATCAGTAGTGGTGATCGCAGCCACCCCATTGAAGTCACAACTTCCAGAAGCCTTGCCCATTAGATGATAATATGTATCAAAAGCATAAGTTGCATGTGCAGCCACGGTATCTGGTTCATAGCATGGTTGCCCTTGCAGCAGTGGTGAACAATCAACCTTGCCTGGCCCACAAGCCCAATCCAGAGCGGCCTGCAACATTTTTGAGTCTGCACCTTCCTTCGCAGCACAGTAAGTCTGGTTTGCTGTATCATTTGCCAATACAGACCCTGATCCCCTCAATTGTAAGGTATAAATTGGCACCCCATTAGAATCAAACAATCCCCAATTCTTCTCTGACACTGGCCCAGGTTTTGTATCTTCATTATATAGCTCATAAATGTATGTGCTAACTGAAATTCCAGGGTGTTTGGGAGTTCCAGTGTTGTTTATGACGTGCTTGATCAAATTGCTGTTGTAAGTGTTGGCATTTTCTAAAGTTGCATCTGGCTCATTTGAGTCACCTTTTGATGGCCAACCTGACTCAGTCACCAAAACTGGAATATTCGTGAAGTTGAGAAAAGACATTGCAAAGTATGCCGCATCAACCATGGCATCAAAGACATTGGAGTAATGGACGAGGGTGTTAGCATCAACAGCTTCTTTGTTTGTGGGAAGTGGTTGGAAGAGTGCATAATCTAAGGGAATAACACCATTGGATTGCATGTAGTCATAGTAAGGGTAGATATTGAGCATGAAATATGAACCCGAGGACTGCAAGAAACTGAGCAGTGGAACTAAAACGGGATTCCAAGAGTGGTTAAAAAATGCTTGTGATGGAGGGAAAGAGTCCAGGATTATTGAGGACGAAAGCGGTGTTGAAACCTTGATTTGCCTGTCAAGATTTGATGCAACAAGAGCTGAATGTATGAATTTGAGGGCGCTTACGAGGATACGAGCAGCATTTGGAAGGGTGGTTAGAACCTCAGAGCCAACACATATCGTTGTGATGTTGGTAGCTGGGTAATGCGCTACAACATTCTGGGATACCCAATTAGCAGCTGTAGAATTTGATTGTCCAATGCCTAGAAGCTCTTCGTTTGGGACAGATATTGCAACGTTGATGCCTGTATTAGCAAGAGCAAGAAGCATTCCACGATCTGCATTGTATAGCCGTACATGTTTGATTTGCTGGCGTTTGAGTAGTGCAACTACTTGAGTTGGGTGTGGCATGTCTGAAAGGTCTGTCCCTATGTTCACACCAATGAAAGCCTCTGCAAGAAGGAAACCAGTTGTAATCTTGGACATATCCCAGTTAACAGTTTAACATGATACAGATGCTGAGGGCAAGCACAGCATTGAGTTATCTTTTCATTAAGGAAACTCCACATGTCAAAAATTCTAATAGAAAATGTGTCAAACCATAAAAAGAAGGCTATGAAAGTATGATTCTTTTCTAATTAAAAATCTAATAACTAACGTCATACTTGAGTGTTCTTCAAAAATCCCACTTTTTTCCAGTCAGCATCTTAACTAGAAGTTTCAGAGCTGTTAACAATGGTGTCCCTACTATAGTACTACCTAAACAATGAAGTTTTGGTGAATTAGGAGTACACTTTAGTTGATTAAGCAAAAATATGCTTATACACAAATATCGGGAGCGCACACTGCACACATATAGCCTAATATAGAAGTGACCATTGTCATGAACGGATGAAATATATGGCATAGTCACTCCTATAGTCCTATCTCAGTAAACTGAAGATAATGGGCATCGTGTGCTCCAAGTCCCAATCTCCGATAGTGGTCCAAGTCCTCAGACCATTTGACTCTTGATATTATCAAAACAAAAGTTGTTATAAGATATGACTCATGTCCTATCTTTTGTCTTTTTTTTTTCTTTTTTTTGTAACTTTTTGTGTTTTTCGATTCTAATATGGTCTAGAAAGAGTCTTTTTTTTTTTTGTGTTGTTGGTAAATGGAGTAAGAGTATGATACCCTGGGAAAACAATCTTCTCGACTTAGCTAGCTGTCCAAAAGCTTGTAACTAATTTGACATTAGCCATATAAAGGTGTAAAGTTAACAATTAATAACATTTTAAAGAAAAGAGTAGACATGCCAAGAAAAGAACAAATACAAGTTTAATCATTATTCGAAGAGTTTTACTACTAACTAGCTTATTTAAAACTAAATAAAAAAGAGGGACAGAGACTATTCTAAAATATTTTCAAAAAAATTGGAAGTATCAATAATCTAAACATGACTGGCTACTTTTCCAACCACTGATTAGCTTCTTTCTTTAAAATAAATGAAGGGCCAGAAGCCATTCTGAAATTTTTTTGAAAAAAATAGAAAGAGAAAAGAACATCTCTTCCTTAATACTGGCAGTACTGTAGTAAATAGGAATAATAATAAGAGAGTTACTAGTATATATTAGCATCTATTGTACCAGCTATAAAAAATGAAGGGTAACTATTGGAAAAAACTTTACTCTTTCAAAGTTTCTTCTTTTTCTTTTTTGAACCTGAAATTTCAGGAAGCTCAAAAGATAATGGCTCCATATCATCAAAAACAATACAAACAATTAATTAGAACTATATATAATGAATGTTAAATAGCGAAAAAATCCCTCAATAACATTTGCCAATGGTGAGTTGGTGACTAACATCAATGAGAAGTGAGTGTAAGAAAATAGACATGCAGAGAGAAGATGCATGCCACCCATATTACTCAAGTTCATCTCTTTAACATTTACCAAAATTTAAAAAAAATAAAAAAAGAAGTTCATCTGTTTAGCTTAAACACCAGAAGAACAACATAAAAATCGAATCTTATAAGGATATAGTGAAACCCACCATAATATTCAAAGCTAAGAGATTTCAAAAAAGAATGCTCACCTTCATCAGCGGAAACAGCAGAAAGAGTTAAAATCAAAAGAAGAAGCAGTGCCATAGATTCTCAATTTCAAAATGCACAACCCCAAGAACTAATTTGAGAGAGAGAGGAAGAAGAAGAGTAGTGAGTAAAGAAAGAGGCAATAAATATAATATAGAATCAAGAAAAGGGAAGTGGGGTAGTGTTATATTTATGAGAGACAAAGAAACTACAATTAATTATGGAACAAACTTGTCAGATTGATCGGACGGCCAAGAAAATTACCAAGTACTACTACTTAATTAATCAACAGTAATATATATATTTTTGATTTTGCCTAGAACCCAACAGATCCACTTTGTTGGTAGCCGTTGTCACAGGCTTTTATCTGGGGTTGTCTTGTTTTTTTGTGCGCATTTGTGAGTGTAGAGGCACGGATTTAGTTTATAAAGGTGATATGGCCATCAAATGACACAACCATTGGGCCTTGTCCATAAACAGCTGGGTATCACAACGGTCATATTCCTATAATTTTATTTCTTTATTTTTATTGGAACAATAGTACATGTTCTTGTTGCCTTGCCTTACATGTACTTTTTGTGCTCATGTTTCATTTTATTATATATGAGGCCATTTTGGATGAACTACTAAATTTTGCTCATAATATTTAAGGATGTGGTCATAATATTTTGGATCACTTGAAACTAAATTTGTTTTTAGTTAAATCTTTGGAAATAACTGTTTTTGCTTTTAATTTTGACACATTAGTACTATCTTTAATACATATATACATGTATTTGATGTGTAAAAAATGAAATTCATTTGTGCAAATAACAAATCCGCGTAAAAATAATAATTTCTAAATTTTTGTGTTGTAACCTCCTTTTTTGCTTTGTTTTTTTCTTGTTTTCTTCTTTTTTGGGAATAAAAGTCTAAGATGAGGAGGTTGTGGCATGTTAGAGCATTTGCAGCACATCCTATAATCAAGTTTGTCTTTATTTTTTGGAATGAATCTAAAAAATTAGACAAAAATCTTACTTCACATATTTCCTATAATAAAATCATCTATATTTTAAAAAAAGAGATTGAACATTAATTTTATATCTGTTAGAACAAAATAGACTCAATTGTTTGTAGAAGGGGTTAAATACAAATACTATAAACTTTTTGTTCTTTTAAAACTTGTTTTACACGGGCTGAAATAGCTACAACAACTAGAAAAACTTTAACAAAATTAAGATGAATACACAAGCATTTAAGTTAAAATAGTTGTATTAAAAGTTGATATTTTTCTGAAAATCTGTTGAATCACAATTGTGATTAACAGCTACAAATTCTGTAAAGAGTTACAGTTTCTCTATAATAAAATTACAGCTTCTTTTTCCATACACACTAGCTACTTTTTTTTTGAATATCTCTCTTCAGATCTATTACAAAGCTTCCTTCTAGTGTTTTTTGTGTGGCTTCTTGTTTCTTCGCTTAGTTTTCCGTGTAACAACTTTTCTTGTATGTATAACAGATTAGTTGATGAAACCATGTGCTAGACATGTTTTTTTTTTCAATATAGCCGTAGTATGTCACATTAAGGTCTTTTCGGAGTGGTGTGTCAGACTGTTGTTTGCTTTTATTGCTTCTTTTTATCCCCTGATCTGCATGTATTTAATGCTCGAGAGTTATTATTGGATAACCAAACTTCAAGAAATATCTTTCCAGTTATACCCTTTGCTTTTATGTCAAGTATAAATAATTTGCATGTTAGTCCTGATGACGTGTGAATTAGGTCATAGCGATCCACTGATGTCAAGTCTTGATATCGACTTAATTAGTATTTCTGGATCCGCTGATGACAAGTTATTGATGGTAACTTGATCAGAGCTTATTTATCCACTGATGACAAGCCCTGATGGAGACTTGATCAGTGCTTTATTTATCCACCGATGTTATGACCTACTTGATATCCACTTAAGGGTTCCATTGATGAGTAATCTTTTGTCGTCGCCAAACTTGTTAAGCAATCTTAGTCATCGCCAAACTCGTCAGGCAAGTTAAGTCATCGCCAAACTCATCGTCAGTGGATAAACATAACTGTCGCCAAAGTTAGTGTTAACCATCGCCAAACTCATCTTTTATCCATCGCCAAACGGGAGGTATGTTGTCGCCAAAGTCTGGACACAAGAGTGTTTCCCCTGATGAATTCCCTTGACGAGGTCATCCCCTGACTTGGTCATTGTTTGACGGGTTCCCCTGACGAGGTTATCGCCTGACGGGTTCCCTTAATGGCTTCCCCTATGGTGTCATCGCCTCGATACAATATTTTTAGGCTTCCCCTGATGGGTTCTTCTTACTGATGCCTCTTAAAAATACTTATCTTTTTTATCATTGATACTTTGTTGGCTTTTCTTTGAATGTCTGTTGTGCGAAATATTTATTTTTTTAAGTAATCAATAGTCATTCCTTGAGACTGTCGAGTCCGTTCAAGTAAACATTGATGACTCGCCCAGTGCAGTGCAGTTCATCTCCTGATGACTAAGTCATCCATCAGTAGATGCAAATCTTGTGCAGATATACTAATGTTTATTGAATAACTTAAGTATTTACTGTTGCACATTTATTCTCTAAATATCATCATCGTCATTTATATCTAACAATATCTTTAGACAATTACTATCACATTCATTTCCCTAATAAAATATTAAAATATTACTTTAGACCCACCATGTTTTAATCTTTCAACATAATTTTAATATATATATATATATATATATATATAATTTCAATATATAATATAATATATAGTTTGTACAATATAATATAATATTAGTAATATGTATAATATACAATATCAATATTAATTATATTCAATATTTATTATATCATCTAATATATATTATAGAATATATTATAAAGTTATGTAATATATATATAATACACTACATATAATAATTTGAAAAAATTTCATAATAGTAAAATTTAAATATTATATTATAAAATATACACTATGTAATAATTATATGATATATATTATAATATATAAAATTATCTATATGATAAAATATAATTTATATAATTTCATAATAATATAATCATATACTATATTATAATATATATATATATATATATATATATATATATATATGATTTATATTTATATAATAAATACACACACACACATATATATAATTATCATATATATTTATATATAATTGTATTTAATATGCTTTAGTATGATTTTGATGCTTTTTAAAACAATTATATAACATATTAAATAACTTTATTATTGTATGTATCTTCCTTATATAAACTATAATATAAGTGTATATAATATAATTTACGATTCTACATTATTTTATATGTTATAATATAATTTATTATATTATATTATATAAGATATTCAATATATCCTAATTAATATGTTATAAAATAATTATATAATTATATAATATCATCTACTATGTAATATAATACAATATAATATATATAATACTTCGGACGTAACTATATAATTATTAATCGCGAGCAATTTTATTGACGAACTAAAATAATATAACAAAGAATTATATAAAGTCATTATTTTAATTTTATAAGTATGTATAATAAGAAATTTGGTGAAGTTAATTTTGTTAAGAGAATATGTATAAAATATTATTTCCTATGAAATAGGAAATGAGTTAAAAGAATTTACTTCAATCCTTACATTGGTTTTTTAAGGTTTGCGCTAATGCTTATGGTAATCTTCAAACTCTTTATCAAAAAAGATAGTAAATTTTATCACATTTTCACATTATATTACTTTTTTTTAATATATTTTTGAATTCCAACTACTCATATATTAAATAAATCGAATTGCAAATAAAGTAGGAGTATGATTCGTCCGAGAGTATAATGAATTTGATTACAAGAAGTACAAAAAAAAAAACGAACATAAGAAATACAAAATTATCACATATCATCTAATTTTAAAACTAATAGTGTATATGTTATATTATAAAACTATATGTAGGATAAAATATATTTTGATCAACTATCAAAATAATTGGCCAAAGACTACGTGTACCACTTTATATTACATTATTGATACATGATTACTATGCAACTTGTTAGGTGGTTAATCATTTTTCTTTTTTTGTAAAAAAAAAAAAGAGAGAGAGAAAATTTAAGTTGAGGTGGTCACCTCAAATTCAGGACCAGAGAAAATCAATTATCTTAAAAAGAGTTTACTATATAATTTGTAAATTATTCGTCCTGAACAAATTACAACATTTACACTCTCAAGCTAAGAGAAAGACCGCTAAATATTAACCAACATGTTCACATTTATTTATTTACGAGTGTTAATAATATTTCTTAAATGTTGTATTTATTTGTTCATAAAAACCTAAAGAACCTTATAGTTGCATTACAAACAAATTATTATAGATTGCGAATATACACAAGAATCTTTGAAAATATAATTTCAAAAAAGGCATAAACTTCAAGATAATAATGATTTTTTTCATGAAATTTGAATAATCTATTTATTAGAACCACGCCCTTTAGTAGAATCATACAATAAGCTATAATATGTGCGTGAAACTTACGAAAATTACGATTACTCTTAAATTTTGGTCCCAAACTACACGAAAATCACACCGCAGATAAGGTGTTACATTTTCACTTTTTTGATGTCTCCTTGATAAAATTCGATCAAATCTCTTTCAATTGATACTCTTATTATCTTACATTGTAAACTCAAAAAGGTTTTGCAAAGCTTAAAGAGGTAGTGAGTGAGGATGACTACGAATTGAGAATGAATTTTGGTAAAAAAGCAAAATAATAAAATAAAAAATAGTAAGCTTTAGTTTGATAAAATCTCGAGATTTGTTGGTGACCTTACTTTGATTCGATAAAATCTCAAGATTTGTTGGTGACCTTTATTTTACTTAATTTAATTTATCACATTTATTTTTTTTTACAATTTACTTTTTCAATCATTTACATTTCTTACAATTTAAATTCTCGCACAAATATTCAACCATCCACCTCATTCTTCGAAATTTTTATTTTGAGAAGAGCTCTCGATCTGTTGGTGACTTTTACTTTCTTGTCATTTACTAAACTCTTAACAAAACATTAATCTTTTCTCCTGTATCATATTTTTTTATTTATAATATTTATTAAAATAAGAAATAAAAACCATTTGAAAGGCTACTAAATCTTAAATTATGTCGTTTTACTTAATGACCTCAGCCAAACTTGGCTAACACATGCCTTATATTCATTTTTTTTCATATATATATATATATATAATAAGTTATTTTAAAAATAATATTTGTGAATAAAATAAATTCTTACATATAATCTTTATCTTAAAAGAAATAAAAAATTGTATTATTATAAAAAATTTAACCAAATTTATATGCTCCTATGATTTGTATTCGACTTAAATTGGATGAGAATAGAATCAAAGAATTAAAATTTTATTAGATTTAATATTTAAATTTGAGTGTGGATTTTTTTGAGTAAAATCTCATACTTGTTTAGGCCCACGCTCCCACGAGTCTTCGTCTTTCACTTTCACCTGCTGTTGTACTTTGTGAATGAACAACGCAGTCGATTCCTAATCCATCTCCCTCCCCAAACAATGTACCATATACATATACTCCTCTGTTTTCTTCCATTTACGCGCCAATTCGAGAAGAACACAAAACCCTAGGTGATTGTTTCTAACTCAAAAATCTCCTTCCATGGCTAATCTCAATTGAAGCTTCAATCTTTAATGTCATGGACCGATCTTCTGCTTCAAATAAGACGGAGAATGAATGGTCAGAGGAGCACGATCGACTTCCGTTGAAGCAACGGTTGAAAATGCTTCTCGCTACTAAGCAACACTCGGATTTGGGCCACGCTAAAGCTCCGGAAGAAATCAAACCTGTTTCCATGTGAGTGTTAGTAAATATTTTGTCCATAATATTTATTTCTGCAGACAGTGTATTTTGGGGTTAGTTGCTTCCTGATTTATTTACGTGATTGTCTGCAGACTTCCGGTTGATATAATTGTCAAGACGGAACACGAGGACTGTATGTCGCAGGTAATTTTAGCACGAGATGTGTTGTATTCAGGGGTTCAAACCCCAGAATTGGAGACGAGATATTTGCGATTTGGTTGAATTGTCATCTTCTTTTGTTGTTCCAGCAGCTGTTAGTCAATATAATCATCATCCTTTTATTCAATTAATCTTCATGCTTACGAGTTCTTAACAATTACCAAGAATTTTATAATGCTGCCTCTGTTTTGATTAAGTCGAACCACTATTTCTGTGTAAAGTTTCGTTTTGTTAACTCATATGTTTGTATCCTTAAGTTGTTTTTAAATGTTGGATAAAAATTAATAACTGCAAGATTGGCAATTTTCTCATTTTCCTGGTGAACGGAAGATTCAGAGCTTGACACCAGACGAATCCTGTTCTGGTGAGTTTCTTTTGAAGGAAATACTTCTTAACTTAGGCATACATATATATAAAGGAGCAGTAATCATCTTCTTTTAGAAATCATGTCTGATACAATATACAACTCCTAACAATTTAACAAATCTGCAGGTAGGCCTCGGGAATGTGCTGTTCACATGATTGAACCAAATACCTCTGATTGTTCAAATCAGATAGTAGTCGCCGAATTGAATGGTCCTATTGCGAGAGTGGAAGGAGTTAGTGCCGGAAGTTTTACAGGGATAAGCTTATTGAGTTCCTCAGTGAACTGTCAAAATGGATCCTGCAGTGCTGAAGTTCAAGCTCTCAACATAAAAACTGAGACACCTGACGATACCCTTGATAATCTCGATCACGTCGGTTTAATTGAACGCCGAAGGATTCTGCTATCAAGGTTCCTCTCTCTCTGTTGTTTCTACCTTTTCAGTTACAATAGCTTCTTGCAAACAGAGTTTGTATCAATGAAGCAGGCCTTTTTAATTCTCAGCTCTGTAAACAGTGGTTACATTGATAAAATATGCTTTTTAATTCTAGGCTCCACAAAGGGGAGTTTTTTTTCCTACCCTCTTCACCCTTTCAATGATAAGAGTTGATTCGAGGAATCAATGAGATTGTTTCTTTATTTTGTTTTGCAGGAAGTCAATGGAATCAACAAAATCAATTAGTGAGGTAAATCATAATCCTCGAATGACTTTTCGCAGACTCGCAGTAGGATATAGTTACTAGATATAGAAAGCAACACATGAATCAAAATGGAAGATGAGGTTGCTACACTCTAACAACTAAATTCTTGGGTGTTGTTCCCGGAAAGATGACGATGAAACCTCTTTTATAAGGCTGTAAGCTGCCAAAATATTTAGGAGATCTGGAATTGTGGAGTTGGCTGTTCAGGTTAAAGGAGAATCATGAGGTTGGACCAAGTTTAGGAGTGAGATTTAGGTTCTTGCTGATATTCCCCAATTGCTTTGTCGTACACTGCACTTATTAGCTGATATTATCAAGCAAGAAATCAAAATTTCAAAAATTATTGAAAACTTCTGTTTGGCTTCCAATCAAAAAGATCAGATTAGCTAAAAATATAAGAAAGTGTTTGAGATATGATTAAGTATCATAAGCAATAGTGAAATATTAAAAGTTATGGTTTTGAAGCCTGTCAAAACAACGGTTGAAAATTATTACTTGTTCTCACAACCAAGTTAGCAAATTGACATCAACATCATCAACATTGCCTTCATCCTAAATTAGTTGGGTATTTTGGGTCCACGATCAATGGGTCCATATGAAAAAAGAAAAAAGAGATTATGGAAAAAATAAAAATATTAAGAAACAATCAATGAGAGAAGAAACTTAGTAAATATTGACAAGTTAATATTATATTTAAATGGTAGAAGGTAAAGAAGAAGAATGATGATCTAATATCACAAACTTTTCCCCTCCCTAATGCTAATAGCTTTCCTCCGCTCTGTCCTAAAATCAACCACACGTCAGTCTATCTCTAACTTTTTCAAATCTTGTTTTACTACTTTCACCTAAGTAAGTTTGGCTTACCTCTTCCTTTCTTTATGTCATGTTCTTGTTAATGAACTTTTTTTTCCTTACTGGAGAATCTAGTGCTCCATTTGGATCCAAGAAATGGAATGAGAAGGGAAATAGATCAAAAATTAGAAAGAATTTAGTGAAAAATAGTAGTGGAAAGAGTGATGGAGAGGAATGAGAGAAAAATCACAATGAAGAAAAAAGAATGAATAATTCCTCCTCATTCCTTGTGGAATTCATTCTTCCACCATCTCCCATAGAGACCATAACATTTTATAATCTCCTTTGGTAAATACACATGAATTAAATTCATTTCCCTTTCATTCAATTTCCTGAATCCAACGGAGCATTAAGGTCTTCGGAGAATATTATGCCAAGCCTTCTCAAAATTCCCTTATCTTTTCTTCCACGCATACTACTCCAATCTTTCATTAAATGTCTTCATTTCTTAACTTATACATCTTTGCATGGCAACATGTCAACTTCAATAATATAAATACATATATGAGATTAGGGGATAGCAAAAGGAAACACAATCTCCCCCACCGACCATAAAAAACCACCCAAAAAAAGGAAGAAGGAAAGTTTAAACTGTAATGTGATTCCCAGTGATTTGAGTCTACTCTTAATATTTCCGATTTCATCTCTACAGTGGCCATCTTCATCTCTTTTGTTCTTATTCTCTCTATTTTCACTTTATGACTAATTTTATTCCTGGGCGGTAGTTCATATCAGATCCGAATTTGTAGAAATCTTTGGTTTGATTTCCGTTCATTATAAAAGGTTCCTTCAGTGATTTAAAACGTGTCTCAAATATCTTAAACTTCCTGTATTCTGAGCTGCTTAAATCTGTTTATACCTAAAAAATATGTATGTGAATATCTAGATTAATGTAGATATTAACTAAGTTACCTTTTAAATATTTGTGAATACCCTATTCTCTGCTTTCCTAGATTTTCTTGGATATGTGTGAATACCCTAATCTCTGCTTGCTGAGAATTTTTTGAACAACTGAATCTTTATATGTTTAACCAAATCCTTGCTACTGAGATGAAATTCGTCAGCCTTTAGAGCTTAACTAAGTTATTATTTAAATGTGTTGAATCCTCTAATCTAGTTTCTGAGATTTTTCAAACTACTGGATCTTTATATGACAAACCAAATCCTTGCCACTTAAGATGAAATTCGTCAGCCTTCAGACTTTTAACTAGCTGTAATGTAGAAATTTTGTGGTTTCCAGAGCTTTCGTGTTCTCTCTTTTTTATTAATAAGAACATTAATATTTATCCCTTGATTTTAGTTGGTGTCCTTTTGTGGTTTCCAGTGGTTTCATATTTTCTTGCATTGCTTTTGGGATCTGGAATTTCCTCTTCTTGTTTTGTATGATGGCCATCTATCAAAAATCGTTACCGTACCACATAAAACATCTTAAATGGCTTTTGATATCTGTATTTTATTTCCCCATGTTTTTGAATATTTATTATTTTCCTTTAATCTTAAATGTCTTTCGATTTTTGCATATTTATTAATTTTCTTTTGTTTGTATGCTCTAATAAAAATATTTAAACTTAAAAAGATAGATTCGATTGGTCAATAACTACAAATATGCATTCCTTGCTGTCTATTGTAGTACCCCAAAGACCTCATTTGCATTTTACCTGGGGCTACCTCTTTGGCTTATTCCTGAAAAAGCTTGCAAGCAGCATTTTTCTAAAATTGTGCTCCTTATGTCTTGTTACTGCCCCTATCTTCCAATGCATCTTCTCGTATGGGCTGATAAATTTATATACCTCTGTCCCAGAATTGGAGATACATTTGAAAAATGACATTTTTTAAATATAATTTTTGAGGTACAATAACGATGGCATGGTGTAGCCCGGATCAGTGGAAGATTATCACGATGGTGTCCCACGAGTGCAGCCTTCTCTCGAGAATTAGGGAGTAAAAACTTAACATAGCTAAGAACCATTTGAAGTTAAATGCATCTCTCAACAATGAACTTTCTTGATACTACATGTATGACGATATTTTTTCAAGGGTAACGGGGGCGATTGACCCCCATCATCCTAATTATTCCCAAGTGTCCTAACCTCCCTCTGCCAGTGGCTTGGATTATTACTTATCCATCATGTAACAAGTCCTCCCTATATTGACACGATCATCATCCTTTTCAATTGAGGATAGTGAACCTTCCTATATTTTATAATGAACACATGGTTTTTGTTTTATTCTTGTACTGATTAATGTTGCTTCTTACTCGCCTACAGGATAATGTTTCTGGGCTTTTGATTGCTGGTATGGTGTGCGTGAACAATGATATCATAGGAAATGAAGAGAACATATCTATTGGAAAGGAATTTTCAATTGAAGGACATAATTTTGACTATGTTCCTGAAAGAAGTGGTACCACTACAGGTTCATCTAGTGCAAGTTCTCATTGTTTACCATCTGTAAACCAGAGTGGAGGAACACAATCAACTAGATCAGGAAATGTCATGAACATTCATGGAAATGATAGGATACTGTGCTATAATAGAACTTCAACTCAAACAGGTGGTGGAAAGGATGTTTTGTCTGCGAAAGAAAATGCCATTCTTAATTCAGCTTTGACATCCTCTGTGAAAGTCAAGGCCGAACCTTTAGATAATAATGAGCTAGACAAGAATGTTCTTTGTAACTCTTTAATTACTAACATATTTCCTGTAAAAAGTGAACCAACCGTAACTGTAGCATCTTTCGGAGATGACAAAGACCATATGTTGTTGCGGGCACGGATGAAATTGCTGACATCAAGAGAAATTCAAAATGCTGATATATGTGCTGAAGGCTCTACAATAATTCTTTCAGGGACTAACACTAATTTTCGGCCCATTTCATCAAAATCCGCAACACCGGTAAAAATCAAGTGTTCAAGGAAAAGGAAGAAAACTGCCACGTAATATCTTATATGGCTGTATCCATATATACTATTTCACGTATTGACTTATTTTTATCAGTTGTTTGTAGTAATGTAATCTGATTTATTACACATTGCAGAGATTCGGTGGAAACTGCATTGGAGGAAGATGCTCCAGGACTTCTTCAGGTGCTACATGCATTTTGTTACTCTATTATTGTTTATGGTCTTGGTAATTAACATTGTCATCTATCTGGCAGGTGTTAGTTGATAAAGGGGTATTAGTTGATGAGATGAAGCTGTATGGGCAAACGGAGATTGATGAGGCTCTAGATGAATCACTAATTGAAGATAGCTTTTCAGAGCTTGAAGCTGTAATGTCAAAGGTTTGGAAAGAATCTGTAATTATGACATTGTAGCCAGCTCCCTTGTATCTATGAACACAATCTAGAGTATTTGCCATGACTTTGTATGCATATATGTGGTAATCACAATCTAAGAATATTTTCCCTGTGCTCGTGTGTCTATACGGTATGTGGTTATCTCTGAAGATGCTTGAACTTTTCTGCAGACTAAAAATGTGTTTGTTTAAGTGAAGAGTCGCTTCTAAGTAACATGGTGTGGTTTGGAATAAGAAACAAGTTAGGCATGCAGTATGTATTAGATGTTAGTAATAAATTATCTGGAATCATGACATCAAACAGATTGGAGAAAGAAGTATTCAAGTGACTTCATCTATTATTATTCAAAAGAACTCTTTCTTTGTGTTTGCATCTTTGTATGTATCAATCCCATTCCCTGGGTACTGGCTCTTCTCTTGTTTAGATTGTTTATCTAAAATTTCAAATCATATAGTTGAAATTGAACAATACAAAAGAATCATTCTCCACACAGGGTGTTTAGAGTTGTCTAGATCATTTCCATTTCCTTGGAAACGTTTCCTTTTCAGGTTTTTCTATAATAAAATTGGTCCAAAACTCACTCTTATATGAGCACAAATAAGTTCTTTTCTCAAGGCATGGTGAAGTTGAATTATTAGCTTCTATAAGCCTAAATTATATTTGGCAAGCGACACAAAATTTATCTCATAAATAAGAACATGACTGGGGGATGTCCAATTACTCTCATAAGGTATTATTGCATGAACTATGATTATTTGTTTACTTTAAAGGTGGCGTTTGATAGTGTCTTCAAGACAGGAAATGCAGAACCCAATACAAGGCCTCACATAATCTCCTTTTCTTTTGTATATGTTTCTACTTGTCACCGCCTTTGTGCACCAATGTAGTTGCTTAATTATACTGCTATGTTCAGTTGGTTTCGCACTTTAGCATGTTACTTTCTAACTTGAGCAGTACATTATACATAGTGTGATTGATTAATATATGTATTTATGTACAGCTTTTCTTGGAACGCCACTCAATGCTAAAGTTTGCTCCTTTGAGGAGTACAAAGGGTGACAAGATTAGATACTGCTTGGCCTGTCTTGTTTCTCTGGTGGAGCAGGTAAGATTCTTAAGTTCTAGTACTTCTTATCACATGTGTGGCAGATAATGCTATTACTAGCCCAACAGCCCATGCCCAACATGGGCTTTGTGGGTGCTGGTAATTATTTTTTTGTAATGTTTGTTTGTATGATGTATATTTTGTGATATATGTGAGAATTTTCATTATCTTTGAGGTGTTGAATTTTTTTAATGTGCTATTTGTAGATAGTTGTGCAAATATATGTTAGTAATTTTTTGGCCACGATACATTATTGTGCTAAGTTCTCAATACAGGTTGTTTTGTTAGAAGCGATTATTTTTAATTATATTGTAATTTTATATTATCTTTTTTCTCAATTTTATAATATTAAATAGAAAATATATATATATTTAAACTGGTTAAATATTTATTTTATAGTAATTTATAAAAAATAAAAAATTAGACCATTAATATTATACTATTTATATATCAGATTGTCCATGTATATATCTAATGTTTTTTGAAAATTTGTTAACAATATTTAACAAAATGTAGCTCTTCAATTTACCTTATTTGATACGAATAAAAATTTTTCATGTAAAAAATGTGTTCTACTTTATGTTAGATTTGTGTAGGGTTTTATTGTTAAAGATGTCCTCATTTTCTAACTTTTTTTTTTGTTAATTATATTAGTTTTTTTCCATTTTATTTTCTCTTGTTACAGATTTTTTAGTGCAGCAATTTTTTAAAAACATTTTTTACAATTAAAGATTTCAAAAGTCTACTAATTATCTAGTGATTCTAAAAGACACCTAGGTAAATTATAAAGTCAACTATTAAAAATTAAAAAATTAATTGAAAGGACACCTAGGTAAACTAAAGTCAATTATTTAAAATGAAAAATAATTAAATAGATGCATGTAACTCGGTCGAATCAGCATACTTGGTGAGTGTACTGAGTCAACTCACCGAATTACTAACCAAATGGCAGTGCACAAAACATGAGTTCTCAAATAATATATGATTTATCACTTGGTGTTGGCCTATAGCTTAGTTTCTTTCTTATTGCATCTTCTTGGTGATTAATTATTCCCCTTCGGTACCTGTAGGCACGCTATTTACAATTTCGGAAGTGGCCAGTTGAGTGGGGTTGGTGCCGGGATCTCCAGTCATTCATATTTGTTTTTAAAAGACATAACAGGTATTAACAAAACCAGGGGCGGATACAGGATTATGAGACAGAGAGGGCACAAACTATATATATATATATATATATATATATATATTTATTTATTTATTTATAAAAATATAAATAAATTTTTACCCAAGTTGGTTGTAAAATTTTATGCATTAAACTTTAGGCGAATTCCTACTTAAACTACTTAAAAAGTAAATACATTATAAATTTCTAATTTGATATCTTGGGAATTTCAAAAATATACTATGATCAAATTAAAATGTATCTTTAACTTTGCAGAGAAAGTATACATCACAAATTGAACTCTGAAACGTTAATAAAACTAAGCACAAATATTTATTTGATTTTATCAGATTAAGAGTTTAATATATATGCATAATAGTATATAATACTCCATATATAACAACTAAAAGGAAAAGTTCACCAATGGCATCAGCCCCTCCTGGGCCTTGAATAGATCCTCCCCTGTACAAAACAATCAGTCTTTGAACTCTCTTATAGATCAATGTGCACTGAATAATAATGTTACTACTGTATTGCTTGATTGTAGAATCGTACTAGAACGTCCTGAATATGGATATGCAACATACTTCTTTGAGTTGATTGACTCTGCAAACATAGATTGGCAAATCAAGCGACTGATCACTACTATGAAGCTTACTAGTTGTAGCCGGTCTACACTACTCGAGAACAAAGCATTAAAGGTAGTTCTTCCAGTATCATTTTTTTAGATAAATGCTAATCATATTATTTCCTATATATATGTGGGCACTATTATTCTAGGAAAATGTTCTCGAATTCTCTTCATTTTAAAGTTATTTGGTACTATGCAATGTATGATTTAGTTAACACTGTTGCAATTTGCATTTGGTTATTCCTGTTTTTTTGCTAAATAATTTGGTTATTCTTTATTATGATGATAACATAATGACAATGTTAAAGAGTGTGGCTTACATGTTATAAGTTTTATTTGCCATGCTAAATTAGGCAATTCAGCATTCATTTCTTCTGTAATGTAGAAAAAAGATTCTAGTTTCAATTTTGCTTTTTTATTATTATTTTATACCATATCTTCCCTGGAATTTTGTGAATCTCCATGACATAGGTTGGTGAAGATCTGACTGAAGGTGAAGCAGGAGTGCTAGCACAATATGGCTGGGTACCTAATTCTGGTTTAGGAACAATGCTAAATTATTGTGACAGGGTTGTTCATGATAGGAAGAATGAGAAAGACACCTCAGAGTGGAGATCAAAAATTGGGAAGTTACTCATGGATGGTTATAATGGTGGAACCATTATATCAACTGATATTCCAAAAAAGGTTGCTGAAAATCCACAAATCAAGTTGGAGATATAGTTGACGACTTGAGGTTAGTCCACTTGAATTGTTTGGAAATAGTAGTTAAAATAACCTTTGCCATGCTTTTGGAAATGGTCTTGCTACAAATTTATAGAAGTCTTATGTGACAAGTATCTTTGTTAAGTGTGTTACTTTATTTTTCAGGATTTTGCTCAATCAATCGCACTGGTCAATTCTCGTATATGATTTATATGTCATTTATCATGTGATGATAACCTACAAATTTTTTTGCAACTCTCGAGTCATTGAAATTGTTGATGACCACAATCATTTTTATTGCTTGAAAATTTGATAGAACTTTTATCAAACTCATGGTATTGAAGTGGTTATAAAGCTCAATTTTGAAGATTCTCAGTTAGGCTGCATAATATTCAGCTGTAGTTAGTTATGGAGAGGGATAGTAATGTAATTTCTGTTTATATTTTTATTTGTCTGTTTGCCTTTTTGTCTGTGTGAAGCTAGTGTCAGGATCATGGAGGAAGAACTGTGCTGGAGAACTGTACTGGGTAGTACAAAGTTAGGGCATTGCAGGTGCTAGTGGTTATATTAATAGTACAAAGTCGTATCTTTTTCTTCAAGTCTGAATATGTATTGAGAATTATCCAGAAGAGGAGACATGCTCTCTCTCTGAGTTATCCTTGTTCTTCCAGCTTTATTAATGAAAACTACTGAACTTCCCTTCCAAATTCTCTATTTGCTGTTGCGTTGCTTTGTGAATCTGTTTCCGTGTTTATTTTGAGATCTGAGTTAAGCCTAAGCTTAACAATCGGTATCAGAGTAGGCCCCACCCTTCGCGTGTGATGCTCTCGGCAGGGGTGACCTATGGAAGGGCGAACATCGAGTGGTGGAGCAGCCCCTGCAAGGGAAAAATGAGCCATCACAAGAAGATGAAAAGGGCGACCCAATGCAGTGGAGCGGTCCTTGCAAGGGAAAAACGAGCTGTCATAGAGTGGGCCGACGAGGACGTTGTGCGCGGAGAAGTGGTGGAATGTAACGATCCAAGGCTACTATGTATGGGAATAGTAGTCCCACATCGAGTAGACTGTGATACTTGGTGTGGCTTATAATGGACTTGGTTATGTAGGACAGAATAGAGAAAGGAAGACAAGGGATTTGAAAAGGATAATTAGGGGCAACAACCCACAAAACTCAAACTATTTCAGTTTATAATTCAATTCATCCTCAAAATAAGAGAAGTTACGACCACTTAAATAAACTTAGTTACCTAAACGCGCTAGAACTCTAAAAGATACCTCTAATCTGATAACTACAAAAATAGATAAGAACTAATAAAGATAAAAAGATGACTATAAATAAATCCTAATCTCTCTTAGAATCCTAATTTATCTGTATTACTAACATAATTATATAATAACTACTAATTAATTACATCAATAAATTATATCCAATTAATAACACAAAATAATTCAAGACTGATAATTTAATTTCTTGCTTTGCATCATTCTTCCCTCCTTCGAAAAAAACCTTTCCTCGAGTTTTGAACTGATTAAGGAAAATCTTCGGGTATTGTTGGATTTTGTCATGCACCAGCAGAAGAAGTACCATACACAAAAAATGCCATTATAAATAATCTTCTGGAACTACGAAGTCAATATGTTTGACCTCAATTTGCTGCTCTCTGGTCTTTTTGTCATTTTCATTTTCAATTCCAATATCATCGACGACTTTTGAGTCTTCTTGTGCATTCTCTTGAACGTCAAATCTCGCAGCTTGATTCTCTTCTTCCCCTTCAATGTCGAGACATTCTTCCATCTCTTTAACTTCAGTTGCAAGTGTCTATTCTCTTGGCTCTTTGCTAATATCTTCTGTAACACTTTCACGAAGAATCAACTGTAACTTCGCCAGTAAAGAGGGTATAAAATTGTTTTCAGAAACAGATTTTCTGACTTCAAGCTGCCTATTCACATTCTGAGACACCCAAGAAGGACAAGAATAACTTTTCTTTGCTTCCTTATGTTGTGTATTTAGTCGTGCAAGACTTCGCTCATCTTGTTCTAACTCATAGCAGTCTTTCATATGCAAATCCAGATGGACGAATAAATCTTTTGAGTTGCTCCTTTCGAGAATGAATTATCTGCTCCAGGCGTGCAATTTGAGGAAAGATAAGGTTTACATGTTCAACAGATAACATTTTCCTTCATCCTTCTGCTCATTGTGCAGCAAGAAAGAAAGAAGCAGCAGCAGCCCCAAAAAAAAAATAAAAATAAAAACTGGAATTCTTCTCAAAATGATCTGACGAGGACGGGCTGACGATGTTCTGACGTCTGACGACTGACAGTCTGACAATATATTTTTTTTTGGGGATAGATTTGAGACAAGAACCACGATTTCTCCCCCAAAATTGAAGTTTATTCTCAAAAGATGGATGTTGATTCTCTAGTGAAGTTCGACAAATTAAGAAAGGCTAGAAAAGAACTTGGGTAGAAAAAATTAAGTGAAATCAAAATAATACCAAGAATTTGGCTCTTGATACCAATTTGTTGTAGGAAAGATTAGAGAAAGGAAGACAAGGGGTTAGAGAAGGATAATTAGGGTTAATCCACAAAACTCAAACAATTTTAGTTCATAATTCAATTCATCCTCAAAATAAGAGAAGTTACAACCACTTAAATAGATACCTAAACCCACTAGAACTCTAAAAGATAACTCTAATATGATAACTACAAAAAAAGATAAGAACTAATAAAGATAAAAAGATGACTATAAATAAATCCTAATCTCTACTAGAATCCTAATTTATCTCTACTACTAACATAATTATATAATAACTATTAATTAATTACATCAATAAATTTATATCCCATTAATAACACAAAATAATTCAAGACTAATAATTTAATTTCTTGCTCCGCATCACTTGGGCACCCTCTCTTGTTGAGCTAGCTCTGGGAACCATTTCCTTGTCTTCTTCAACCTTCAACACCATTAAAACACTGTTCATTGCTACAACCCAGAAACCCAAACAAAGATTTCTTTGATTTTTGCTATTTTTCTTCTTCAAAACCCTTGCCCAAACACCATACAACCCTAATCAAACCTCAATAACAAACAACAACCAGATCGAATCAACACCAGAATGAAGAACTCGACATGCTCTGTTTTGGCTGAAACCTGCAACTGCGAAGAACTCCAAGTTTGGTCAGCTGATTCAGGTAAAAATCCATTTCTGTAGTCTCGATTCACTGAGATTGCTTATCCAGTCCATTTTAAGCTTTGAAAACACCTTTTTCTTGTTTTGTTTTTACCTTGAATTTTCTTAAATAAACCCTGTACCGAGAAATTACCAGAAATTCTTCGTTTAGTCCTTTAATATCTGTGTTTGAAGTTTGAAATTTGTAAGTTATTACTTGTTTACACCTTTTTAACCTTGACACACTTATCTACTCAAAAATTCCACAACCCAGATTTTTTTTCCTTAGAATCTTTTCAAAACACCTAAACCTGCTTGTTTGAGTATTCAAACATCATGGCTGGAACATCTGGAGCTGCAAACTCCTTCTCTATGTTGCAGCAAGACTTCATAGTGTGTAGAGAGTACACAAATGAAAGATCGGAGCGAATTGAAGGAAAAATGGACAAGTTGACTGCCCGTTTGTCTGAGCTACTGAAACAGAAAAGCCTGAGAGGCTCTGGTGAACCTTACAACCCTTTTGGATACGAGGATCATGAAGAACCAGAACAGCAAGAGCATGGGTTCCCTTATCAAAACTACAAAAGAACCCCTAGGTACAGAAATGAGGAAGGAAATGGAAACTGGAGGGAAGAGGATCATGGATGGAACAGGGGAAGTTGGAGAAACCATGATGAAAATGACATGAGGCACATCAAACTGCAGTTTCCAGTGTACACAGAAGGGGAAGATGCTGCCTGTTGGGTCCACGACTGTGAGGAATTCTTTGATATTTATGGTATCAAAGAACATCGGATGGTGGCTACGGCAGCAATGCACCTCCATGGGACACCCAAAAGTTTGTATAAATCATTTATTGTGGGGAAGTCCAGGGTGACATGGGAACAATTTTCAGTGGCCTTTATCACTAGATTCGCTGATATGGAATAATTTGATGCCTGTGAACAGTTTAAACTATGCAAGCAAGATGGAGGAACTGTTACCGACTACTAGATCAGTTTGAGAAGTTGAGAGTCCTGATGTGTGAAATCCCTCAACTCACTGAGAAGTTATTTATCAGAAATTTTTTTGGGGCCTGGATTTAAGAGATGGTTAATATTGGTGGAGTTCAAGGATCTATCTCATGCCTATCGATTAGCCAAAGGTCAAGACATACCCGAAGTTAGCACAAAGGACCAGAATTCCACTAAAGTCAGCTTCCAGAAACAAACTGCCACCACCTCCCAAAGTCATCTTGTTACCCCTAGCAAGCCCTATTCTCAAAACTACACCAAACAGACCTCATCCTACTCCGAACCTGACCAGAAAACTTCCTCAGTGGTTCCTCAATTTCTCATTGCCAAACAGAGAGCAGAAAGAAGTGCTAAAGGTCTATATTTTTTCTTGTGATGAGAAGTTTGGCGGTGAGCGCAATTGCAAAAGGCCTAAGGTATTCATGATGGTGAGGGATGAAACGAAAGAGGCAGATTATGAAGGACCCCCTATCTTTGACACGAAAGTGGGAAATGAAAATGAGAAGGAAGCATGTGCACAAAACTTAGAGAGAACAATGGAGGTCTCTTTCAATGCTATGGAAGGGTCCTCCAACCCTAGGACCATTATGCTCCCTGGCATGATAGGGAAAAGTCCCCTATCTATCTTAGTTGATGGGGTAGCACCCATAACTTCCTAGATCCTAATGCTGCTTCTAGAATTGGGTGTGTTCTGGAACAAACACCACCAATGAAGGTTACCGTAGTTAATGGTAACCAGCTAACTAGCTGTCAACAATGCAGCAAATTCTCATGGACCATGGGAAATGGGATATTCACTGATCAGGTCAAAATTCTGCCCTTAGGAGGATGTGACATGGTTCTCGGGGTACAATGGTTAGAACAGTTGGGTCCAATAACTTTCAATTACCAGAACCTCTCTCTCTCAGTTTTAACTTTAAAGGGAAGAGAGTAGAGTTGTTGGGGAATATTCATGACAAGGAACCAGCTTTGAAAATGTTGACCAGTGATTCTTTGGCTAAACAATTTCAAACTCAAGAACATGGAATAATGGTGCTTCTCCATTCTGTTGTTATGACACCTGATGGAGATCTACAATTGCAGACTAAGGAAATGGAGTGGAGCTGCTATGCTATAGAGGGATCAACTGATTGTTTGGATAGCTACTTACAAAAACTCATAGAAGAATTTGCTTCCATCTTTACTGAACCTAAGGGTATGCCCCCACAAAGGAGCCTAGATTGTAGCATCACCTTGAAGGGAGGGGTCGGGGGCAGCCCCTTTTTCTATCAGGCCGTACAAATGTTCTTATGAACAAAAGAATGAGGTGGAAAGACTTGTGAGGGAGGTGCTTGACTCGGGAATCATAAGGCCTAGCCAAAGGCCCTTTGCTTCACCAATTTTGTTAGTAAAGAAAAAGATGGGACTTGGAGGTTTTGTGTAGATTACAGGCACTTGAATTCTCTCACTATAAAGAACAAGTATCCAATTCCACTAATAGATGAATTACTAGATGAGCTGGGTGGGTCCGAGTATTTCACGAAACTGGATACCACCAAGTAAGAATGGCACCAGCTGATATTGAGAAGACAGCCTTCAAAACACATCAAGGTCATTTTGAGTTTATGGTGCTTCCATTTGGTCTCACCAATGCCCCTGCAACTTTTCAAAATTTAAAGAATGACTTGTTCCAACCACTGATTCGAAAGTGTGTTATTGTCTTCTTTGATGATATATTGGTTTACTCCAAGAGCTTAGAAGAACATTACCAACACCTGAGGGCTGTGTTTGAGATTATGGCAGCCAATAAGCTATATGCCAAACCTAGCAAATGTGAATTTGTTAAAAAACAAATTGGATACTTGGGGCACATCATATCCAAGGAAGGAGTATCAATGGACCCTGAAAAGGTGCACTCAGTCCTTGATTGGCCAACCCCCCAGTATTCATAAGAGATTATGGGATTATTGCCAAATCACTAACTAAGCTGCTACAAAAAAATGGCTTTGGATGGAGTGAGGAAGCACAAGCAGCTTTGAAAAGCTCAAGAGGGCCTTGACTACAGCCCCTGTGTTAGCATTACCAGATTTCGGAAAGCAATTTGAGATAGAAACTGATGCTTCCGGGACTGGAATTGGAGTCATTCTCATGCAAGAAGGAAGACCATTGGCCTACTTCAGCAAAGCCTTGGGTTCTAAGGGACAGAGCTACTCAACCTATGAGAAAGAACTGATGACAGTAGCAGAGGCTGTAAAGAGGAGGTCTTCTTATTTGGGCCAAGGGCAATTCATAATCAAGACTGATCATCAATCTCTCAAGTATTTCCTGGAACAAAAGGTAGTCTCTTGCCTCTGACAAAGGTGGTTAAGCAAACTATGGGCTACAATTATGTTATCAGTTATAAGAGAGGCAAGGAGAACACAGCAGCCAACAGCCTTTCCAGAAAATTTGAGCATGCTAGTGGTACTACTGATACCAATCCATGAGGACATGGATTTGGTTAAGGGGGAGGGTCTGTTAGTCTGCATAATACTCAGCTATAGTTAGTTATGGATAGGGATAGTAATGTAAGTTATGTTTAACTTTTTATTTGTCTGTTTGCCTTTTTGTCTGTTGTGAAGCTAGTGTTAGGATCATGGAGGGATGGCACTGGGTAGTACAAAATTAGGGTATTGCAGGTGCTGGTGGTTATATTAATAGTAGAGCCATTTCTTTTTCTTCAAGTCTGAATATGTATTGAGAATTATCCACTCTCTCTCTGAGTTATCCTTGTTCTTCCAAGCTTTATTAATGAAAACTACTGAACTTCCCTCCCAAACTCTCTGTTTGCTGTTGCATTGCTTTGTGAATCTGGTTTTTATTTTGAGATCTGAGTTAAGCCTTAACATTCTCGCATAATATAATTTTTACAATTATATTGTCAATATTCAATGATAATCTGCCAAAATATCATATGCCCCCTCCCTCTCCGTCACCCTCTCAATCACATATGCATACTCTTATTGTACTTGTCATCTTTTACTTTTGCAGTATATCTTCTCTGATGAGTTTTATTGAAAAGCACTATATTTTATATATAATTAGATCATCAGATATAAGCTTGAAAAGTTGCATGTAACTCAATTTCTCTCATTAAAGCTTCAGCTTCACTCCAGAGATTTATTATAAACTGATGTAACATAGTGCCAAGAATATAATAATCCTGAACTGAAGCAATGTGTCATGATCTGAGTTGCGATCATTCTCTTAGCCAGAAACACAATTCAAAACAGCAATAAACAACTAAAATCACCAAACCAGTTAGTAAACTGTATCAGAGATAGAAAATAAAGTATAGAATCAGAAATATAGGGGGAAATCACAGAATCAGAAGTGAGGAAGATAGAATTTGAGGTTGGGAAAGTATGGGAGGGAGAAATATAGCTGTCTCCATTGGAGCACTTTCAGATAATCATTTCATTCATCAAAATCAGGTTACTCCTTCTACAAGACACTTTTCACGTATTTATGCTACTACTAGAACATAATATGACATTTCTACCCCTTAACAAACTTTGACATCAACAATTAAGTAAAATGACTTGATTACCCCTCCAAAACTAACTAATAACTATTTAAGTAAATAAATAAATAAGTGGCCCGTGGCCATGAGCTGCTCATGACACAATGGACCTTGAAAAATATCGGTTAAAAACTCTTAAGTGCCATTTTGAATAGCAAACAGTATTTATAGGCCCTTGTTCCAATATTATGTGTTATATGCTTATATCTCCATGTGGGATACTTCTGCTTTCCTTTGTCTATCATGATTTAACTGTTGACGTTTGAGTCACATAAGTGTTGTCCCATGATGTATATTTGCTTCTTTATTGTGTCACTTGTTATGTCAAATGATAGATAATTATGCATTAATCCTGGCATCATATATGATTTATATAATATTTTTTTTTGAATATTTTCCTGGTGAATGAACTAAGATGATGTAAATTAGTCTATGTACTGCCCATGTTAGAAGTATGTTCCCAAGACAATAATTCTTCAGCAATTTTGAATAGCGAAGAACCTTGAAAATTATATCCCGTAAACTCCTAAGCTCCAATCAATATAGGAACAGAGATTATGCAGGTCCTTTATGTTCCAAAATGATGTGTAATATATCTTTGTAAGCTGTATGCTTCAAGAGCATGACTGTGTCATGATTTAATTTTTTCAGGTCACACATAATTTGTAGGATGACATATATTTACTTCTTTATCATGTCATTTGCAATTTTCTATGACATTAAGCCATTATCTTGGCACCACTTGGATTCATATTTTGCTTTTAAAATGGTCCTTTTCAAATCTGTTCCTTGTAAGTGGACCCATGTAAATAAGTCATGTATGTTCTGTTGAATCAACAAAAATACATAGGGTTAATTTACCAAAATGAAAATGAGTATATAGTATGTGTATTATAACAAAGAGACATAGACGTATGTAACATGTCACTTGTATATGGTTTATGTTCACAGTTAACAGACTTGTATATGTAAGCCTACAAGCGCTTATATACATGTTTACCTCTGCACAATGTTACGAAATGCACATAGTTTGATCCACATGACAGCTGTTGTAATATGCAAAGGATGCGTCTTTCTGTGCATCATATGTTTGTTTGGGCAACTCTTTTACTTGTGTTGAGGAAGTGGAGTTTAGGCATAGCATTTCAAAGGAGGATCCGTGCAGTATGTTCTTACCAGAAAAATTAGCTTAGTGATCTAGGGAGTTAATGTCTATTTCATTCGCTTGTTGGAGACTACTAATTCTTTGAATTAGGACAAGGACTTTAATTAGGGCCCTGGGTAGCTTCCGGTAGGACTTCTAGCAGTCCATACATTGCTTTCATATCTTACAGAACTTTCAGAATCAATTAAATTGTGGTTGTCATATGAGTCAAGCCCCTCCAATGGTAATGGCAAGAACGTTTTTCTGCTTATTAGAAAATTGTTTGTTATTTTTTCATCGTAGAGAAAAATGATACTTTTTGAAAAATGTAGTAGTCATTGTTTCTCGAGGAATTAGGATTTTGGTTTGTTCAGTTCAAAGGAAGGTCTGTCCAGCATCATTTAACCAAAAAATGATGTTTATTTGTTTGTTTATAACTTTAAAAGTTAAAAGTATGTTGCACCCTGTTGCTTATTTTTGCCTTTTATGTTAAGCTAATATGTGCCCAGTATCCTGCAATGAATTGTCTGTTTCTTATGGGGCTGGTGACTAAAGAATGTGAGTGCCTTCACAATTCCATGACTAATCTTCAAGAACTTGCATTTGGCAAAACTTGACTAACCTTGTATTCCATGTTATCTTGTTGCAGCAAAAGTAGTAATTGAAGGATAGCCAACTAGCAAAGCATATCTATTGGTGTAGCCACCTACAAGGCAGAGTATCAGCCCAGCAACCCACTGTAAAAAGCCTAGCTGATTGATTAATTTTACTTGTATGGATAGTAGTTCCTTAGATCTTAATTAAGATATATAAGTTTTATACAATTCCCCACCCCCCAAATCTAGTATGCCCTTTTCAATGCCAAACCTTCAGTGTCTTTTCAGATATGTTCAGTACAGCACTAGTATGGTGAAGAGTAATTTTATGTGCATTAACTGTTAATGAGTAAAAATTGCCCCGTCATTTACTTCATCTGATTTAATGCGTTTGATTTCATCCTCGTTTTGGGTTGCGGAATTCTGTCCTTAATAATTCACAAAAATGCTATGCACCCCAAAAGTAAGCCCGTACGGGGTGGAATTCTTGGAGTGCCCTTATAAAAAAGTTGTGGCCTGTAAACATGTTTGGATAAGAAAGTATATATTAATCCCTCCCACCCCCCACCCCACCCCCCCACCCCACCCCCCCAACACTCCCATCCGCCGGGAAGAAAAAGAAAAGAAAAAACAAAGATGGGCCCTTTGGGCAATATAGGACTCCTATTCGGCGATGTACCAATGTTCTTAATAATTTGTAGTTCTTCATTTTGTTTTGATAGTGACAAAGTAAACATGTTAAGTTACTCAAACAATAAAGATGAATACGACTTTTATAATGTTAACATCGTTGAATAATTAAATCTTAGGTTCACAAAAATAATATGACGGAACTGAAATGTCTCTGGAATTCTGGATAATAGTATCATTTAAACTTTCTGGGGGCTCATTGAAAAAATGCTATTTGATCCATTATGCATCACACTAAACAGTCAACAAACGATCATGTGTTAATTATTTATGCACCGCCTGCTCAGACTACCACATTTGGAAAGTTAATTTTGTTTTGTTAAATGTCAGTTCTATTCATAATTGTCAAGTTAGTGCAGTAAATCGAGCCGAATGAGTCACAAGTTAGTTGCTACAAAACTATATGCATACATACATACATGTAAATTTTAATAGAAAATATATTCATGCGAATCACATATGTAATTTTGATAGAATAAAAATAGTCAGTTTACGTCATATGTAAACTTTTTTTTGACTGTTTTCGAGTTATATTAACTTTTTAAATTTGGTCAAAAACATTCAAAGATAATTTCTCAATAAAATAAAGATTAAAAACTAAACGTATGACTCACATTAGTGCATTTTTTGTCAGATTTAATGAAATATTGACGAAATTTACTGATTGCATAAGTTTAAAAAATTTGTGCACCAAACAAGTTACGAAAAATGTTTGGGAACCAAATACGCAAAATAGTTCGGGGACTGTTGAAAAAGTTTTCCCTTATTAATAATGTGATGTAATTCTAACTACATTAATTAATTTTTTTTTTGTTTCAAATCTTCCATATATATTCACACTTTTATCAAATTATTTGAGAATAAAGAGCGGAGAGTGGGGACTAATTTTTTTTTTTCCGGTAGACCATAATTATACTCCCTCCCTACTTTGGGGTGTCCAAGTACGGGTTGAACTCCCCTTCGTACCAATTTCATCCATATCATTCATATTCTCCATTACAACTATTTATTTACTTTAAAATGTATTTATTTTTCATTTAATTTAAATGAGTTTGTGTTTATTAATGGTTAATATCGAGAGTATGGATAAAATTAGTATGGATATGAACTCAACCCATTAAGTACACCCTAAAAGTTATCCCCGAAATGATGTCTAAAAGTATACATTTTATATTTATTTACTTTCTTACACTTTTTTCTTTACTTTTTTATGTCACTCTCTTTCATCTTTTTAATATACGTATTTAGGTGTCCTTCAGACACCATTTTGAGGAAGAGGGTAGTTTATGCTATACCCCATTTGTTCTAAAAAAATAATTACATTTGAAAATGAGATTATATATAAATTTGAAATTTCAACTTTTGTAAACAATTTTATTCTCATCAATATAAAATTTAGTTTTCAATGTTTATAATGGTTCATTTTATAATTGAATTGCTTCATATTCAATATATACAATCATATCTCATAAGTGTTCGAGTAAAAAATAATCTGAGTAATAACGGGTGGAGTAGTATCAAATACTTTAGCGAGTCAAATTTATACGAATTTTAGTATTTAATTTTTTTTACTTGACTCGAACTCGAGTTAGTATTTTTCTAACAAACAAAATATGAGCAAAATAATATTCACTGAAGTTCAACTTGTTTTCAGCCATATTGTCAAAATATATATTTAAGGAAACACTGAAATTCTAAAGTCTACGTATCTCAGTTTACAAAATCGCCGGATTAGATTTTCACCTGTTGTCCATTTTAATAATTATGTTCCCCTTATTGAATATCGAAAACAATAGGTCTAGAAACCGAAATGCATGACTATTTTAGTTCTATTGCATCAAACGAATATGGTAGAATATTGAAATTATATAAACGTAAGATATTTTGTTAAATGAATGATATGCGATGAGTTAAAATAATAATATTAAAGATACCAATAAATTACAAAAATAGATGTGACAAATTTTAAATTATTAATTTTTAAGATGTGAACATTGTAGGATTTACCAATTATCTATAAAGTTTAACCACATCAATTTGTACATTTATTTTTTGGTGCACAAATTGGTGTTACTAGCACAACTTTGAGTTAAAAATGTCATTATTAGTTACTAGGAACCTATTTGGGCTCCATTTTAAGCAAAATTGGTTCAAATTTGTTTGAACTTTTAATTAATAGAATCACAGATAACATAATTTATGTATAAAATGAAATTGATTAAGAAAACAATGGCGACGAAAAAAGTTTCAAATAATACCCTAAGGGGTTGTGTTCTTTCTTCTTTTTTCCTCCCAATAAGGTCAATGAATTAGGGACTTATTTATTCCTCGATGTGTTAGAAAATGGGATGTCCAAGGACCAAATTTCTTCACTAATCAAGTTCATTTGATCTTTCAGTCAAAATAATTACAAATATTATATCATAATAAATATATATTTTTCCTTTATATTTGAAAGAAATGATAACGAATTTGATTTGAAAAGCAAATCAGTTAAATTTTCATAGCTTCAAATTTATTAGGCTTGAAACTAGTGTGTAAGGAATCTTGGGGCATTTCAATAGTGATTCATCCCAAGCCCCACAGCCTCATTTACACTTTGGCATAAACTAAGAAATATATTGAATAAGTCAAGCAAATTCAATATTAATCCAGTGGCAATGAACCTACATGTAATGGTTTTGTATCGAAGTAATCGTGCCTAATATTTAATACTCGACTAAGGGTGTGATTGCAGACACTCCATTTAAACATAAAAATATGTCAAAAATGTATTTATATCAAAAATTTTAAAATACTTTATCTCATCGAACATTCCATTTAATTTTATGCAAATTAAACCTTGTCGAGACAAATGTTTTGAAGTTTCACCAATAATTTCACTTCTTCTCGATAGTTCCATGAGGGAATGAGACCATGGTACATCAATATCAAAGGAGACTTCGAGTTATCATATATTGTGTGAAAAGTTGAATTCTTTAATTTGGTCATGATCAACTAGTGCCCTATGCTCATATACTGTTCCATTACACAGTCATTTTTGTTGAAATTACAAGTTCATGTATTCGTCGAGAGAAATGAGAAGTTTTGAACGATTTCTATTATTAAATGTTATCGGTTTTGAATGGTTTGATCTTATGGAAATATTCTTGCAGCATTGGTACATATTCCGCCGCTGATTATAATATTTATTATATATATGTATGTATATTCACTTTATATAGTGTTGAGCTTTTTGAGTGGTGGGACCACGCGCCTAACGAAAGCTTTTAAGGAAACGGCGGCATTTCCCTCACCAAAGACAGCACTTCAACTTTGTGGGATTAAGAACAAATATTAGTTTCTTTTCTTTTCTTCTTCTTCTTTTTATTTTTTATTTTTTTGTGTTGAGACAAGAACAAATCTTAGTTGAACTTTAAATTTTTCGTTCAATATTAATGTGTTGATTTTTATAAATTCAATTAGTACACGTTTTAGTACATAATATGTAAGAATTAGGACCATAATAAAATTTAAACGGTTTGAGATTCGCTTGAGTTCAATTCGAATTCGATATGAAAATAAGACATAGACAAGATTTCATTTAATATTTGATAAGTTAAATGAGTAGAATTTAAAAACAATAGTTTCACTCGATTTTACTCGTTAATAGTTCAATTATATTTTTATATATAAAAATATTATAGCATATTGAGAAGTTTAACAATTAATTTTGACATAATAATTTATTTAAGTATGATATAAAATTTACTTTAATAGTGGTGTTTATAAGTAAAATTATTATAATATAAAAAAATAATTATAAAAAGAATATAAAAATTAATATTAACATGATTTATCATTTGCTAAATTTAGTTAGAGTAGAATTTATCCATCAAAATTTTATTCGATTGAAAACTTGAATTCAAATTCGAGTAGGAAAAAATTAATTAAAGTAAAATTTGAACATACCAATATTTGCTTCTATTTGACTTATTTATATTCCTGTAAATTTTACACATGGAAATATATAAAATGCCTATTATTATTTTTAATATTTTATACAAAGCACTTCAGAGTGTATTAACATTGTATGAATAAAATTAAGAAACGAACATATATAATACATAAAAATTTAGATTGATAACTGTCCAAGAAAGTTAGTCATATTAATAGGTTTGCAAGGATAGTTCATTCCATTATCTTCCTTTGCGTTATTTATAATTTTTTACATCTCATTTTATCAATACTCGTCAACAAATTTATCCTCTATCGTATTTCATTCAAACAATTCGTTATCAAAATATATCTATTATATATTTAAAATCACAAACATATTTTTTTTATTGTCAAGGTTCTGTACTTTTGTTTCCTTCAAATATTACCCTCTTCAATTTTTTTTATTCCATTATTATCATTTTCTAATTCATTGCTACTTTCATCAAAAACTACTAATCCACTTCTACTTTCCTCGATTTCTATTTCTATTAGGAGTTTTGAAATTCATGATTAGATAATTTTAAAATAAAATATATGAATATAATATAGTAAATAACTTTATATGCATGACTAATAAAATTATGGACAAAAAATTAAATGCAATATTTAATAGTGTAATTAACATAATTATCATACTTATTTAAATTAATTCCATGAAATAAGTACAAAAATTCTTAAGTATATATTAAGTTTGAAGTATATATTATCATAATTATTTAATTTTCATATATAAAAATATAACTGAACTATTAACGAGTAAAATCGAGTGAAACTATTGTGTTTAAATTCTACTCATTTAACTTATCAAATATTAAATGAAATATTGTCTGTCTCATTTTCATATCGAATTCAAATTAAACTTGAGCGAATCTCGAACCGTTTAAATTTTATTATGGTCCTAATTCTACATATATAAACACATTACAAATTATACAAATAAATCAATGTTTCAATTAAAATTCTACCGTTTAACTCAAAATATTATTTGTTTTATTAGTTAAGTTATTTTTGTGCAGTTATTATATTTTTTTTGGGTTACTAACATTTAACATCATTATTTCATTATAATTATTTTTGTTAACATCTTCCATTATAATTGATTAAATTGTGATTTGCTTGATTTGACTTATTCATTTGATAATTGTATGGTGGATTATGTTATGCGAATTTATTATATTTTCTTTTAGTTAATAATTATTAAAATTTACCATATATTTCAATTATATTTTTTAAGTAGTTTGTACTTTTTAATATGATTTAAAAATACATTCTCTAATAATGTAAATGTTTCAAATATTTTTTTATATTTTATTTTTGTATGATCTCTCTAATTTTGTATTCGAATTTCTGAAATATGTTTTCAAATTTATTATTAACATAATATCTATAATATATATGAGTAAGTGTAAGATAATATATTTTCATTAGAGTTTAAATTATAAATTATGTTTACTTCACTTCAATTTATTTAAAAATTTTAACACAACTCAAAATATATATTAATGAATAATCTTAAGTACAGTGTTAGACATCATATCCATTGCATTTCTTAAGTATTATATTTTAATATAATTTTTTTCTTTTAAATTATATTATCAAATTTATAAGTTTTTCTTTTGTTCATATTATAAGTTTTATGTGATAAAATTATTAATGAAATATGTTAGCATTATATTGACAATAAAATATATAAAGATATATATTAAATATGAATGAAAATATATGAGATCAAATTTGAATTTAAAAAGTGAGTTTGACTTTGTGAAATCATGAAATTAGTACTGCTTGATATGCGTGCTAAAATATTTTTGTATTGTACGATCAAAATTAAGTTAATTCACACAAACTTGATATTAAACAACAATTAAATATATTTTATATTAATTTAAAATATAGGAAACATTAAATTGCAATTATTGCTAAAATATTTAAATTAAATAATAAAACAAAAGTAACTCGTGCCTTACACGAGTTGCGAACTAGTTCAGTTTAATACGACAATTTGGATATTCTCTATCAATTTCTCTTAACAAATTGTATATTTTATCGATTTAAACACAATGTTTTATAGTTTGTACAAGTCTATATTTACCTCATCACACTAGATATTCTAATGTATGGTGTAGCATAAATGAACATTATAATAACAGTGTAAACTTTTATTATTACATTTGTTAATTGCACACTTGATATGTATAATATGTTATTACATATTAATATATTCTAGCTCGCAACTAGTGTAAAATACGAATTGTTTTTATTTTATTATTTAATTTAAATAGTTTATTAATAATTATAATTTAATTTTTTTCTATATTTTAAATTAATATAAAGTATATTTAATCGTTGTTTAATATCAAATTAGTATAAATTAATTTAATTTTGATCGAACGATAAAAAAATATTTTAGCATATATAATAAATATTACTAATTTCATAATTTCACCAAGTCAAACTAACTTCATAAATTCGAATTTGATCTTATATATTTTTATTCGTATTTAATATATATCTTTATATATTTTATTATCAATATAATGCTATAATATTCATTAATATCAATTAAAGAAGAACTTATAATATCAATAAAAGAATAACTTATAATTTTGATAATATAATTTAAAAAAAAAGATAATAAAATATAGTACTTAAGAATTGCAATAAATATGATGTCTAACACTATATTTTAGATTATTCATTAATATTTCTTTAAGTTGTGTTAAATGTTTCAATTAAACTGAAGTGAAGTCAACATAATTTATAATTCAAATTCTAATTAAAATATATTATCTTACATTTACTCATATATATTATATATATTATAAATTTTAAATATATTCCAAATTTTTAAATCATATTAAAATTACAAACTACTTAGAAAATAAAATTGAAATATATGGTAAATCTTAACAATTATTAACTAAAAGAAAGTATAATACATATATATAACAGAATGCATCAGATAATTATTAAATGAATAAACTTAATCAAGTAAATCACAATTTAATTGATTACAATGGAATATGTTAATTAATATAATTATAACGAAATAATGATGATAAATGTTATTAACCCCAAAATATAATAACTGCACAAAAATAGCTCAATTAATAAAATAAATAATACTTTAAGTCAAACATTATAATTTTAATCGAAACATTAATTTTATTTGTATAATTTATAATTTTTTTATATATATACTTCAAAATAATTAATTATGATAATATATACTTTAAAGTTACTTAATATACAATTAAGAATTATTGTACTTATTTCATGGAAGTAATGTGTTTGTCCCACAAGATGGTTTGCAGAGATGGATGATTGAATATAAATCACAAAATTCCTTCGAACTTTGTGAGTTCAGTGAAAATACTATATTAAAAGTTGCGGAATTGAAAAAATACAATATATCACAAGTGTTTATGAACTTTTATAAATCAATGAAAAATATTTCAAAAACTCACTGGTGTGAATGATCAATTTCAAACAACTCTGTTGAAAATAACAATTACACTCTAGAATATGATTTCTAGATTCTCTCAAGTTATGAAAACTTGTTTCTCTTTCTCTCTGTAAGTTTATTACAGCTGCTATTAATATGAGATAATATGTATACTTGTGTTTTTTGTGTATCTCTGTGATGTTCTTGTTGTTGTTATATTTCTCAGCTGATATTCTTTGGTAATTGTAACTCTATCACATAACTTATTCTTTTTGCATGACATTCCTTGCACGCCAACATGTTATGTAAAATCTCTGGTGTATTAACACACCATCTTCTTTATTTTCCTCTTGAAGTTCTCATGATAAGTTATCTCTGAAGTGAATAACTTATATCTATGAGATTCCCTAGTTTTGATTGGACTAGGTTCTATATTTTCCTCCTTCAAGTTTCTATAAATTATCTTTACAGTTTTCACACTAGCAGCTATATACGCATACTAGTGAATAAGTATGACTTATCTCCATATTTTACTTTATCAGTGTTCACACCTGCAATGTATAACTTATCTCTTTGAAACTTCTTTAGTAGCCAATATTTCCTTATTGGAACACCATTTATATTTTAATTCCACCACCTTTAACTTGAGTTAGTGGACCTATGAACTCAGTCATATGTCACCCCATATCTCACTTTTAGTCTTTGAATTTATCCCTTGACAGTCTTTGGTTTTCTCCTAATGGACTCTGGTTATCCTTGACAGTCTGGTGCTTGAGTAAAATAACTTTGGTAAAATTTAATTTCAAGTTTGGTGCTTTGTGGAACTTTGGTGTTGATTTTGATGATAATATTTCATCCCCTGATGGCTTGAATTTACTGAACAAATCATCCCCTGATAGTTTAATCATTAGTGGATGTTATTCCCTGACGGGCTGTTTAATACATCAATGGTTGTTATCCTTGACAAGCTTGATTGTTTATCAGTGGATGTTATCCTCTGACAAATTCTTTTGATTTAACCCCTGACAAGTTCTGTTGATATTATCCCTGACAAACTCTTTTGTACTATCAGTGGATATTATCGTTGACAAGTTCATCCATGGATATTATCCCCTGATGCAATCCTTTGTTTATCAATGAAACTTTTATGAAATATTTTCTGACCAACTGCATCCCCTGACCACTCTTTAATGCAATAAAAAGTCTTGCCTTAGTCTCTGAGTTTCAACATTAGTCTCCGACATGCTAAGATTTTAGTATTTGATAGGTTAAAATTTTAGCTTCTGACAGGCTAATTTACTTGGTCTCTGATAGACTTAAATTTTTGTCTTTGATAGACTAATTTCCCTTAGTCTCCGATAGACTAGAATTTTAGTCTCTAACATGCTAGTTTTCTTAGTCTCTAACAGACTAACTCTTAGTCTCCGATAGGCTAAATATAGTCTCTGATAGGCAAAAACTTAGTCTCTAATAGGCTAATTTTGTTTGATCAACTTTAACTTTTGTTGAACTCTCCGAATGTATTCCTTGTAGTCTCTAATACTCACCTGCAGTCTCTGATAGTAGTTTTCCATAGTGCACTACTACATATACTTGTATAATTACAAATCAAGCAATTTTAAGTGTTTACACATCATCATAAAATAGTATAATTTCTAACATAATGTTAAATATGTATGTTAATTATGTTAATTAAACTATCAAATATCACATTTAATATTTTGTCCATAACTCTGTTAGTCATGCATATAAAGTTATTTATTATATTTTATTTTAAATTTCTTTAAATATGGATTTCGTAACTCTTAATAGAAGTAGGAATGAGAAAAGTAGAAGTGGATTAGGAGTATTTGATGAAAGTAGAAGTGAATTAGGAAAAGATAATAGTGATTTTTTTCAAAAGGGTAATCTTGGAAAGGAAAAATGCAGAATCATAACCATAAGAAAAAACATGTTTGTGCTTTTAAATATTTAATAAATATGTATGTAATATATATAACAAAATTATATATAATACTATATAATATAAAATTAATATATTATATTATGTTAGGTCACAAAGAAAAAATACTAGAACGTGAGTTGGGTTGAATACGATTCTTAAAATTTTAACTTTGCTTGAAAAGTTTTTGCTGAAAAAGTGTTTCTTGTTGAAACAAGATTTAAACAATATTTATTTGAAAATTTTGAGAGCAGCATAATAAAAAATCTCTTTTAAGTAAAAGGATTTAACAAATAATATATATAAGCAAGCAGTAAAGTAAGAATGAGTAAAGAGACAAGAACTTTTATAGTGGTTCAACGACACGTATTTCACTATTCTTTTCTTCTTTATTAAAAGAAAACACTGATTGAAATTGTTCACACAAAACAAAGTACACAAGAACACTTAATTCAATTTACACTTGACTGCTTAGACATTTGATTAGGTACCTAAGACTTTCTAAGTCACTAAAACCGACTTAAAAATATAAAATATTAGTTATTTAAGCAGGACTCCTTGTTGAGTAGGTAGCCAGCAATTTGTTCAAATTTGATAAATTGTGTGCCTTACTAAAAATTTAAAGTATCAGATTGTCAGAGCATTTTTTAGATAGTTCACTAATTATAAATGAAATTTTGTGATTGGTATTTATAATTCTCTTAAAAATATGTTCGTTGCTAATTTAAAAAGAGTTGTTGGAGGCTTATAATTTTTAACTGCCAAAAAATTATACTCTTACAGATGTTGGAAAATTGTTTGATAACCGTTATTTTGTTTTACTGTGATCATCTAAAAGGTAATAATTGTCTTTAGCAAGCATCCAAAAGCATTCAAAATAAATTCTTTTTCTCGAGGTCTTCAACTCCTTGACATGCTCTTAATATAAATTCTAAACTTTTAGACGCTCTAAAAAATCAAAAATATCACTCACATCAGGACTTACTTAAATAAAAGTAATACTTAAGATTAACTCAATACCAAAATAAACTACTTATGACAAGTTATAAATTTAAATCAATTGTGTCTATAATGAATCCCTCACGGCTAAGATAATTGAAATGATTAGAGCTCAAAGCTTCTTTCTTCTTTGGACATGTACGAGCATTGTGGCCAACACCATTGCAATAGCTATAATGACGATTTGATTCTACCATCTAAAAACATTGAAGGATCTCGTCTCGTAGAGAATGATTTTTTTTTTTTTTTTTTGTGTGTTTTTGACAAACGTCCCTTTGTTAATTGAACATCTGGATCAACACACAAGATAAGATGATGAATTCCTATTGAACAAGAGGCCAACGAACATACTGATCTTGAGTATCTTTGATCAAACATTCAAACTCGAGTTCATCATTTGTTCTATTATTGGAATCAATCAAATGCCATTTTATCTATTCTCATTGTGGATGCACAATACTAAGCAACAAGAAACTATCTTGGAAGTCCCATTGTTACACTAACGTTTCCGGTGCAAACCATTGTCATCTTATTTGGTGCCTCACTCATGGCAAAAACTGAAACTTTCATAATAAGTTCTATGAAAAAATGATCATAAGAGATTTATGAGGGACATGAATTTTTTCACTTGAGAGTTGAGTTTTTATCTCTTCAAATTCATTCTTGATTGCTAAGTATATCATGTTCTTTACCTGAAATAAGTCGCTAGTTGAAACACGCAGTTATGACTTTAATTTCGAGTAGACACCTTCTGCTCTTAAAGAGACACGATTTCTAAAATGAAGTTGTTTACCAGTCCATACATTGATAAACTTTTTCTTGAACGACAACCATGTCTTTGTTATATAGTGTAAAGCTTCTCCCTGTTCTCTATACAAAAATTTAACAAGTTCCTATGCTTCTATATATATTGCTTCATCAATAGAGAACACCACAACACTTCAAGTACATAAAAAAAAATTCCACTCTTGTTCTACTTTGAAGTATTACTTGCAACGAGACAATATCAGTTTTCTCCTCTGTAAATAAACGTCTAAAAGTTGAATTTCTGGATAAATCAATAGAAGTCTTATGATTGTGAGAGATATTCCTTGTATAAAACCTCTAGAGTCCATCTCCTTTCTTACCCTTAATTTCAAATGGACAATTTATAAATGAACTTATTGTTTTTCTTTTCCGTTGTTAAATCAGAACCTTTATTCTATCTCGATAAGCACCACTTCCATAGCAACTTAATATGACATATTTGTTTATTTTGAACCTTTAACAGGGAGAATATATCCTTGTTTCGGGTAGAACGTCTCATTTGAGTGAAATGAGCAAATATTCAATGAATTTTTTTATGACCAAGTATTTCTCATGGGCCAAATAAATGATTCTTTAATGTCTACAAGTTCAATAAAAAATTATCGTAATATCATGCATATGGGACAACAAAATCAGAAGAGCACAACTCATTTAGTTATTAGAACAAATACGTATTTTGCAAGTACCAATCAAACTATTACATGAAATGTGACACGCACATACACATTAATCCATTTTTTACTTTTGTGATTTATTTTAAAAAATTCCAACCATACAGATTGAAAGATCATATAAGTAATATTTCTTTTAATTTTTTCTTTTATAAAATCTAGTATTGTTATTATAACCATACAATATTAATGAATTTTTTCCTTTTAAAAAATATGTACTTGTATGGTTTTAATATAAGAACTAAACATCACAAAAATTTCAAAAAAAAATATTTCTCTTTATTTTTAGATAATTTTTCAATCTGTATGATTTCAATTTTTCAAAAGATTACAAAACATAAAAAACAGTTAATGTGTATAAAAAATTCTATATTCAGCTAGACACCTCCCTTTTTTCTCCTGTCTCTGTATATATGTGTTTATATATAGTGCCAATCACGACAAGTTCCAGCCTTTTGAAATCAATAAAACCAATTGAGGAATTATCAACAAATCATATACCATACTATCATATCATATAAGAGAATTTTTATTAGAAATTCCAAGATAGTATGTAGGATGCAATCTTACCTCTTTATATGTGATCGACACAGTTTGGGTATATACATATGAATCAAGAGCCATATACTGCGGAAGAATCCATAATAGGCTTAGGAATAAAAATAGGAGGAATAAAAAATCAGAAACAATGGGAAAGATGAAAAAGTCGGTGTAAGTTTTGATGGGCATTGCTTTGGCAGTAGAATAATTTCACTAACAAAAAAAAATTGCGGTTATTGTTGTCACTTGTATATAATAATGGTATAAATTCACCCTATTATCTCTAAAATTATACTCATCCAATAGTGTTTTAGGCATAAAAGAGGGGGATTCTTTCCGAATATTTTAAAAGAAACGAATTTATTTCTCTCAAAAATAATAAACAACAAACAGTATGAAACTCTTTTTTTTAAAATTAAAAAAAAAACTAAAATTACTAAAATAAAAAAGAAATGGACTGAATAAAAATCTTCAATTTTGAATAACACCGCTTCTCAGTTTTGAAACTGAGTACTTGTACTCCGTATTTTTCACGCATCTTTAAATACAGATATTTCAGAAAAAAATTATTAATATTTTCTTTTTCGGGGGGGGGGGGGGGGGGTGGGTGGGTGGGTTGGGGGGGGGGGCGTGATATGAGTCCTTGCGATGTGGATTGAGTACGACGGGGCAGCGAATTAAAGAAATATGCTTAATCCGTGGCCTCTTATTATTATTGTGTTGAACATTTTAATTTTTAGCCATATTACTTACTAGCTTCTTTGATTTTCTTTGTAGCCTCTACTTCTACAATATACGACTGTCTGTCTCTGTCTGTACGGACAGTTGAAGGACTTTGAAATTGGGTTTGTTTGAATTTAGTTTGTGTGATAAATGATACGGCAAAGTCAAATTCTAAGTTTTTACAAAATTCTAAATATAATGTACAAAATCATCGGCGTAATGTGTTTCACAATAATTTTAAATTATTGTAGTAGCAATTAAGATTATAAATAACATATATCATTAGTTCATTACTTTTATTTTCCAACATTTACGTCATATTTCGTTAATGAAATTACCACGAAGTTAAGTATTGTCGTATTGTATCTCACATATACCAAGATGAAAATTGCTTCTTAGCTAATACATTTTTATTATATAATTTAACTATTGTATACGAAAATTGAGTTATATTCCTTTTTTTATATTTTATCCACTAATTTTATATGTGCTAATTCAAAATCTATTTAGAAAATTCAATCACACTTCTGGTTAAAAATTATAAATAAATAGAGGGACACAAAAAATTCCTCTTTTTTTTGTGGTGCGTAATATAATTTTTATAACCATGTAAAATTAGCACATTTTAAAGGGCTATGATATATATTGATTTTAAGATAATTATAAAAATTATGTAATAAGTTCAAAAAAAATCAAAAAATTCACATGTTGTATTGACGGACTTTTTCAATCCGTATGATTAGATTTTTCTCAAATATTTTGAAAATCAAAACATGACACGAATAAGAATAGTTATAAAAATAAACTATAACTAATTTCCCAACTATTATTTATAAACTAATCTATTTACCAAACTTTATGTAATTCTTAGGCCTTTTTTTCTTTCTATTTTTGATGGACGAAATTCATCCCTACTCCTGACTCAATTCTCACTTTAATGAAATTTGATCTTTTAATCTTCAAGTTCAAAGGGAGCTCTCTAATTATTTGAGTTAACACACAACCTTATGTAATTCTTAAGTTGCGTTTGATTGAATGAAATAAAATGATGTGAGAATGAAATGGGTGGATAGGAAGAAAATGATGGTGAAAGACAAGGATCACAAAAATAATGATGGGAGTATGATAATAGAAAAATGATAGATTGTGTGTAAAATTTTTAGTTGTGATGAAATAAATAATTTTCATCTTAAAAGGTGAATTAAAAAATATACATAATCTTGTGAAAAGAATTGAGAAAAGAATAGACTTTACACATGAATGCTCTATCAAATAGTATAAAAATTATTTCATTCTCATATTATTTTATTTTAACGAAACAAAGCAACATTATTCTTCCTCTTTCTCCGTTTCACATTCTGTGTCACATTTTATGACAATCAATTCATTCACTTGCCATGGAATGTAACCATCTGTTTGCTGAATCGCATTTGTAGTTTTAGATTCTACTTTCATATCAGGGAAAACGCGTAATTACTTTACGAAAACTTTGAGACACTCTAATCGTACCCCTATATATTGCTTTCCATTTTTCACAATAAAAACAAAACAAAACAATTTTTTTTTTGTAGTATTGAAATATATATATATATATATATATATATATATATATATATATATATATAATTGCACTACACAACTAATTTATCTTTCAATTTTAGGTACAACCTTCATTATAATTGAGATACGAACAGTGATATTGTGGCATTAATTATGACATGGACTTATGGTTGATCAATTTAAAATCATATTTTCACATGAAAATTTAAATTTTCTACATGTAAGATTCTTTATATTGATTATGTAAAGCATATTTTATAAACACAATGTATTACATGTGAAATCTACATCTAAGAATATCAAATTTTCATGTGAAAATATCAATTGTTTTAATTAAATTTTGAACTCATTTTCTATATTTAAAGCTTAGTGTAACAAATCATGAACTCTTTAAGGGTGATGAGAATTAGTCATAAGAATATAATTTTGAAAAAAGGAACAAGCGAAGATTGTCATGGGTCTTCATATAACTTTGAAAATGAAAAAGTCGCATATTGCAGACTTTTTCATGAGTGGGGTTATTTAAAGGGATTTGGTTTATAAAATAAACAAATTTGAAAATAAAAATTGGAAAATTATTAAGTATTAAATAAACGCATACATCATGAAAAATACAGAATCTGCATCAGCGCGTACTAACAAAAATCTAGAATAACAAAACAATTCAGATGCGTTATCATTCTTCAAAGAATCTTGAGATTCTCAATAACAAAACTCAATCTGATTCAGTTTTTTATACAATAAAATTTCAATAAATTAATATTCGATAAATTAATAATCTCTTTAAGATAATAATTTATTCTGGTCCTAAGTTGGGTCAATTCAAAAAATGAAGAATTTTAATAAATCAAGAAGATAATAATTTTTAGAAAGACCCTGTACTAAAATATGGTTCCAACAAAATTAATAATTTTTTAAAATTACACATATATTTAAGATACTCTGAAATATGAATCAATTGTTGTTTGTTTTTTTTTTTTTGAAATTCACATCTAGGTGAATTTTATATCTTATTTTTCTCATTGCATTTAGAAGTTTCGATGTCGTATTGAAATGAAACTTTAAATAAATTAATTTTATAATATATATTATTGAATTTTATGTATATATTGAATTTTAAAAAAACTCTTTAAATTAATAAATTATTAATTTATAAATAAATTAATACCTTTCTAAATCAAGAAATTTCTCTAGTCCCGAGGGTATTAATTTATAGATGTTTCACTATATTTAGGGAATTTCGATGAAAAGTGTGAATATTATGAATTGTATCGGTATCTCTAATTTAAAGTTAGTTTGATGATTGTGAGCAATGCATTCTTAAATCTATAGAATCACTATTCACATTCATCAAAATTATAATATTACTTTATCATATTTTATACTATTTTATAATCCTACTTTAGTATATATATCAATATATATATATATATATATATATATATATATATGTGTGTAATATTATATATTAATGTAATATAAAAACTAATATTTTATTTTTATTTAATTCCATTAATAAAATATTATAATGATTAATTAATACATTAGTGTAAAATATTAACACACATATATTATAATAATTTTTATTATATTATATAAATATTATATTATAGTAATTATTATGTAGTATTTCATATATAATATATTAATATATTATAATATATAAAAATAATACATAATATACAAATATTAAATTAATATTATTTATATATTAATATTATATGTTATAATATATTAAAATGTGATTTCTAAGATTTAATATATTATTTATATGTTCTATTATTTTAATATTATATTATAATTATTTTACATATATGAATGTGATATATATATATATATATATATATATATATATATATTATACATATAATATATTATTGTATAATATATTTTAATGTATAACAACACATTATGTATTAATTAAAGAATTAACAAAGGTAAACAATAAAAATTTAAAATATTATTATTTTATTATGGTATACTATATATTAGGAAATCTAGTGTAGATGAAAAAAATAGAGAATTTGTATATATATAAAAAGTTGTACTTGATTCTGTAAAATTGAAAATCTGTTAAGCAAAATTAGTACGGATGATCTTATATGTCAAGAGTAAGTAAACTAACTTAGACTTGTCCGTGAGTTTAACTGTTATCGACTATCGAATTTCACCATCTAATAAAAAACCATTCAAGATTATTGATGAATGTACGAGTGTATGCATGAGTTTTTAGATCGTGGTTTTCTATGTAACAAAAATAAATAAATAAAATAACTTGTAATCAATTGTAGTCTAATTTTATTTAAGTGAATATATAGAATTTTCTACCGCCTAAAATTTTATGAAAAACTCGCCAAAAAAAAAAAAAAAAAAAAAAGAGGACAATACAAGGACCAAGCACTCGAACTCACCAAAACATCTATACTAAAATAATTGAAAACCAATTATATCAAAAATATATCTGCCGCTAATTGCAATCGTCATAAATTAATTAATCAGTTTACGAATTGTTTTCGTTATGTATATTATACAGAGATGATTTTGAAATTTACAAAGATAATGGGTATGGGTGTATCGGGGAAAAGGAAAACAAAATTACATACAGAATTGACATTATTTTGTCTTGAATAAAACGAACCGGAAGGAAAACATAAATTAAGCTTGGGATTTTCTGTTTTTAACCCCGTGATCAGCCTTTTCTTTTTATTTAAAACTACTAACTACGATGGTTGTTGGGTTGGGGGTGGTGTGTGTTGGGGTGGGTGGCGGGGGGGGGGGGGGGGGTTGTTTGGTGGAGGTGAAGGAGCCATCTAAGAAAATTAGCTTAGAAGAGTTCATACTTCCAGGACTCTTCATCCAATACCATTCTTGAGTCCTGTGTAAGATTAGGAGGTTGAACAGTTACATCATGATTTCTGTCATTACCAAAATCATTAATGAACAAATCCAAACTGCTAAAAGCATCATCATTCCAGAAACCCATGTTCATATTGTTGTTGGTGGTGGTGATGGTGGCATCATCATCATCATCATCAAGCCAGTCAAAAGTTGGCAGAAACTTCAAATCATCAAGCACACTGTTAATGAATGAACCAGAAGCAGAAGTAGAATTAGAAGAGGGTGAAGGAGGAGGGGCAGAGGAGCTTGGGACAAGAATCTCATGGGGTTGAACTAATGGGACGTCATCTATGCAAAAACCATTGTTAATGACTTGTATTGATGAAAATGGCTCAAATGGGGTTTCCATATCTTTGTTTTCTTCTCCTTTGGCTTGATCATCATTGATTATGTTTGTATCCAATGATGTCTCAATTTCTCTGTTTTGATGTTGCATTTCTTCTGTACTCTGTTTTAGTGGTTCTTGAGAATGATCAGTTGGAGGAGGCAGAGGTTCATGAGTTACAGGATCAATCCCCATCTTCTTTAACTTTTTCTTGATGTGGGTATTCCAATGATTCTTGATTTCATTATCTGTTCTTCCTGGGAAATGAGATGCAATCTTGGACCATCTGCCAAAACAATTACAAAGTGGGAAAATTCAAATTTCTAATGTCCACTAAAAGTTGTCCATGTTGATTGGTAAAGTAGTAGTATCCATTGCATGCCTAAAAAGATGCATAAAAAGTCTTTTCAATCTTCAATTTCTTTTCTAATTTCTTGTTAACTAAAATAATAAAAATTAAAAAGCTCCACTAGAAAACGAGGAAGATAATGATTAATCAGACAAAATAATAGCTTCCGCATTAAGCACGCGCTTATTTCGCAATCCAAAATACTAGAAAATTGATATTCTAAAATTCTGAAACGATCCACTCGTAAGCAGACAGAGGATTAAGTCATACTGTTTAAATTGTCATCCCTCAACAATTTCATAAGTTTTTATAACTTAACAACATTGACTGTGGATCATTTTCATTAGACATCGTCATTAATGGAAGGTTAATAATCTAATATGAGCAGAAAAAAATAAACAAGTGATCGAAGAGAAAAGTATGGATACCTATTTCCAAGTTGAGAATGGAGGTCAATAACCATGTTCTCCTCATAATCAGATAAAAGGCCCCTCTTCAAGTCTGGTCTAAGATAGTTTGTCCATCTCAACCTGCAGCTCTTACCACACCTCAACAGTCCTGCCACCACCCCGCCCCACCCCATATATAAAATTCATTATCTAGCCAAATTAAGTTGAATATGAGTACGAAATATGAAATATGTAGGTTACTAAAGACAATTAGCTACCTGTGTGTGTGTGTTTTTTTTCTTAATCGGCGAAATACATCTTAGAACTATTTTAATATTTACCCAAGAGGTTTGAACCTGACCTAAAGATCGAGAAGTGCTCTTACCTGCTAATTTAGGAACAGCTCTCCAACAGCATTGGCCATTGTTGAGTATGAAGTTGATGAGCTTCTTATCCTCTTCAGCAGTCCATGGCCCCTTCTTCAGCCCAACTTTGTCACAGCATGGTTGCCTCCCCATAATCTTCAATTTCTTTCTTTACGACTCTATTTGTAAATCGTTTGTGTGTGTGCGTGTGTGCGTGGGTGCGTGCGCGTATATATATGTACAATCTTTTTTAATCAGTTATGGGATAATCAAAGTGAAAATAAGATAATAAAGAGAAGAGAAAAGTTGAGGGAAAGGAAAGTGTTGATGCTCAGCTCAATCTGCTCTTGGTACATAAAAATTTTAAAAGTTTGCAGACTAATTCAGCAAACTTGCTCCATTCATTTATATATACAAACAACCCTTTAAAGACCGGGAGGACAAGGATTATTTCAAAAAAAATTCTTAATTTTTATTTTCCCCTTCGCACTGTTCTCCCACACGTGTGCTTCGGCAATGCGGCGCTTATGTGCAACATTCTCTACTCTAAAAATGACAACTCATCAGACAAACCTTCCTTTACTTGAAATGTAAGGATGTAAATACAATAGTAGTAGAGGGCACCGGATTTCGAACAATTGTAAGAGAAAATATATCTCAAATATAAGTATAAATAAGTCACCGATGAAGAAAGTATTTACCTTTTACCTTTTCCCAATAATAGTATTATAATATTGTAAATTGCAATATATTGTTTAACCTTTCAAATGTACAATATTTAAACCTTTACATTCTCTCTCTTTAGAGCACTTACATCAGTATATATAAGAGTAGGGAGGGAGTTTTTTTCAGAGCTTGGTACGGACGTGCGTTCCGCCCTTTTCCTTATTAGTATTTTTTTTTTGTACGTAGTCAGCTTCTTTTTTTTCTTTTGCATAAAGAATATTTTAAAATATTAATAACTTTTAAATATAAATATAACTCTCTCTATTACTAACTTCAAAATAATATCTTTCATAAAAAAAATAATTATATCATAGCGTAATAAAATATTAGTAAACATACTCCCTCTCTTCTAAAATTATACTTTCTTCGTTGTTATATACATGTTTGACTTTTACGTGTTAAATATTTTACTTTATTTAAAAAATTAAAAAGTGAAAAATTTTAAATGAAAATTATTATGAATAAAATATTTAACATATATAAAAATGTACCTAAAATTATGTGACAAAAACTCAAACGACGTGTAATATGAACAAGGAGAGTACATACATTTTTATTTTAATGTAATAATACTATTTTCAAAATTTACGGTTTTATTATGCATAAACTTTTGAAAAATATGAACATAAAAAAGTTTGTATGTAAAATAATTAACATTACTACTTGAAATAATTTAACATTTAGATTTAAAATTATAATAAACTAAATTCATTACTACTTGAAATAATTAACATTTAAATTCATATGTCAATAAAAAAATTCATAAATTATACATATAGTTTCAACTAAAATACAAATAAATGTGTATACTGAAATTTTTTTAAAAATAAAAATCACAAACAGTACGTACGTAAAATCCTAAAAACTTAAAAAATTAAAAATGACAAATGACAAATCTCAAATCCTAAAATAGTTTCCTAAAGTCTCAATAGAACTATAATTTTATAATAGATTGAATAATATATTAACTTGTTTTATAATAATTTTAACCAACTAATTTATCCAAATAATTTATGTATGATTTAATAAGATACACATATTTATAATCAAATTATATTCTACTATGATATTTATATTCAACTTTATTAATTTAATTAACTAAAAAAATACAAACATAATTAACACAATATTTTTCATTCTAAACTATATTATCTATATACTTAGGGGTGTAAACGGATACAGATATATCGCTTCATTTCAAAGCGGATAAAAATACAAATAATATCCGTCAGATAAAATCAAATACGAATACGGATGTCGGATATTTCAAATATATTTTAAGTGGGAGTAATTTTAATATTTTAGCAAAATATGTAACACATAAATATAAAATTTTATTCATTTGATTAAAAAAAATCTACCATAACCTTATTATTTATTTTATAATAAATTACTTATAACTTTATGAACTAATTTTGTTATATAATTTTAAAAAATTACATGTACCTTAAAAATAACATAGTTATTAAGTAAAATTTAGTACAAATAATTACTAAAAATCACGCAATCAATTTTCAATTAAAAAAAATAAGACAAAAACACTTAATAATTCATATATCAAAATGAAAAATACTATGAGCCTAACATATGTATTAAACATGTAATAACATTAATAACTAATAAAGAAATTACATATACCAAAATAAAATAAAAATTACTCCAGAAAATTACTTAAAAAATTATATATACAATTACTATATTTAAGAATTTAACTAAAATTTAAATTGAAAAAAATAGATAATAAAGTATTTCGTATATAAGTAACAAAAAAATATTATACGTAATTTTGAATTATTTTTATTTTTAAAAAAAATATGAATTTAAAATAAAAATATAAATAATTAATAATACAATCCATACTTTGTATAAGTTTCAAAACTAGTATATTTAAAAGATAGTCCAAGATAATAAGGTGTAAGTTGTGCGGACTCTGCACACAGCCTCTGCTATTGGCAAGGAGGTGTCAAACTTAGGATAGAAATTTTTGTGTCAAGACTTTTATAACTCGTATTTCATATATCTATTAATAAATTTAATTGTATAGATAAAAATAATATTTAAAATATAAGAATGAGTTAATTTTCATAATTTTTTATAACGTCTAACATTATAATTATAAGCATATAAATTATGAAAAAAACTGAACCCTTATATATATCAATACTTTCTATGATTATAAAAATTGTGTTGTACATTATCAAAATATGTAAAAATTTATACATTCTTATATCATTTTATATTTTTTTCATTTGTATGGTTAAATTTATACAAAACGACACAAAATACAAGATGCCGAAAATTTCCTTAATCCCAAATTATATTTTATGGTAGAATATTATACGGAGCAGTAGAATTTCGACGCATTGTACAAGACTACGGTTTTACTCTAACGCGGTCCCACACCCGTATGTTTTAAGCGAAATTGTCCCCGTAGTAGTTTCCAAGTAAGAATCACAAGACAAGAAAATCACAAAATTGTGGGTCCAATTTTTAAAAAAATATTAATTTGTACTAACCCCAACAATATTATTTTTGGTTACAATCATAAAGCTTTATTAGTCAATTTCTATTTATGTTTTTTCATCCGATTAAATAGTGAAGTTGGTGGTCACTAATTGTTAATACTCCTAGTTGTCATACGGAGTAGTAAACCTAATAAAGGAAGCCATCCCTGGGAAATAGGGAACTTCAGAGCACTCACATTGTATTCGCGTATTCGGTATACTTTATATTTATATATTAAAGTAATAAATTACCAAATGTATGGTTGAAACACACATACATATAAAATAAAATAATAAAAAAGATAAAATTTCTAAATTCTAATATATTTCATAATAAAGTCTTAAGAGAACTCTAATTTCATAATAGAGTGAATAATATATTCACTTTGTCCTATAATAATTTTAACAAACTAATTTAACCAAATAATTTATATATGATTTAATAAGATACACATATTTTTAATCAAATTATATTCTTCTATGATATTTATATTCAACTTTATAAATTTAATCTCAAATTTTAATTAACTAAAGACAATACAAACATATATGTAATTAATATAATATCTTTCATTTTAAAATATATTATCTATATACTAAAAAATCCCATAAATCTATATAACAAAACAAAGAAATAAAGGTTATGTTTAAATTCGTTATTAAAAATCACGCAATCAATTTCCAATAAAAAAAAATAAGATAAAAACACTTAATAATACATATACCAAAATGAAAAAACTATGAGCCTAACACATATATTAAAAAAAGATGTAATAACATTAATAACTAATAAAAAATTTACACATACCAAAATAAAATAAAAATTACACAATAATTACTCCAGAAATTTATTTAAAAAATTATATATGCAATCGCTACATTTAAGAATTTGACTGAAATTCAAATTGAAAAAATAGATAATAAAGTATTTTGTATATAACTAACCAAAAAATATTATATGTAATTCTTCAGTATTTTCATCTTTTCTGACAAAAATAAAAGTTAAAATAAAAATAAAATTTATGTTAGACATAAATACTTGATTAAGAAATAGATTTGTGAACATTTATGTTGGTTAGAAAATATTTGTTCGAATGTGATTTTCAGGGTCAGTTCCATTTTTATCATAAATAATTTTATTTAAGAAATTCATTTTTATCCATGTGAATTTTATTTTATGTTTTTATAAAATTTTATTTTATCTCGTCTCTTTAATACATATATTATTCAATGTTACCAAAAAAATTCTTTATATATATAAATGCATTAAAGGTAAATTTTATTTCTATGAAATATCTTAGTAATGTTACCAAAAAACGTTATATATAATTCTTAATTTTTTTCATTTTTTTCGGAAAAAAATACAATTTTAAAAGAAAAACAGTTAATAATACAAGTAGTGTTGTGTACGATTTTCAGAACTAGTCATTATTTTAAAGAATAAACGTTTAAAATTTTAAAAATTATTTTTCTAACAGAATTCTTAAAATAGAGAATTTGTTAAAAAAAATTGAATAGTATATCTTTAAAAAAAATTACTATTTAAATCTCTCTAATCTGTATAATAGAGATACTAGTGAAATTTAAAAGAAATAGGGTTCTAAAAGATATTTAAAAAATATAATTCAATCTATAAAATAAAAAATTTCTTAAAATACTCTGGTGTAAACGACTTAAAACATAATATAATCTTTATTCGTGAAAAATCTATAAGTATTATTATAAACTTTTAAAATGTCAATAATATATTTTGACTTTTGAATAGGGTGACTTCCTCGACCTAAATTTGTGTATTGCCGAAGAAAAGAATATTTCATAAGAATTTTGGAGATTTTATTCACTATGATTCTATCAACCAACACATTACATACTCAAGAGTTTTTATTGTATTGTTATTATTATTTTATTATTTCTGAAGATACTAGAGAATTTTTTAAAGCTCTTGTTCATTTACTTTTTTTAAAATATTATTGTTAATTACTTATAGGTAACTTATATGTTTGTGAAAAATCCTACAATTGACAATAGACTACCAAACTTTGACTCTTCCACACAGCGAAAAGACTTAACAAATTTCAAACACTGGAAATATATAGTTGAGATTGGTTGTATATGTCATTAAATTATACTGTAATATTCTGAATTAATTTATAACTTGTGTTATAGATGGTGACAAAAATATGCGATATACTGCGTAATACAATACTTGCCACAGAAAATGGTCAATGAAGATTTTATAATTTAGTTAGTGCAACTAATTGTTTGTTGTGTGTGTAGTTGTTCGTACTATATAAAACTAAAATACACATAAAATACACCCACGTTTATGTGAGTAAACTAGCTGCATTATTCTTTAAAATAAAAATTTTAGACAATCTTATACTCTCTATATTAGAACAAATAATCATATATATATATATATGAGACGATCTATAACTTACGTTAGTTATAAAAAATTTATAACTAACGTAACAAATACCGTTAACCACACATCCATGTACATCTCCTCCATGACCAAGTGCTTCAGTTTCACATCATCTCGCGATTGGTGTTACTTTCAAAGCTCATAATTCCACACCCACGTACAACTCCTCCATGGCCAAGTGCTTCAGCTTCACATTATCCCGTGACTAGTGTTATAGACAGTCTTTCACTTATAACGACCTCAAATCCTCCACCACCGATCTCGGTGACGACAGCATCATGCACCGTTGGATTCCCAAAAAACACAAACCCTAGAAACCCACTTTAGTTCTCATCCACGAGATTGGAGCCATCGCCATGGGACAATGGAAAAGAAGAGAAGAGAACAACGCCTCTATTAGAGGCGTGGATGAGTTTTACAACTGTTGGATCATCGATTTAATGGTATTTATTGTGTTAGTTGTGGGAGACTCATAACTAACGCAAGTTATGGATCATCTTCCTATATAGAAATTATTGTTTTTCGAAATCTTATTTCAAGATTGTTGAACGAAGAACACGAATTAATTTGAATTGTGCGATAATATAAATTCCAGATAATTTAAGATACGAGATATATAATGTTTTGCTTAAAACAATGCACCCTTGGTATCAGATATTAATCAAAATATCGAAACTGTTGCCTCCAGGAGAATATAGATACATACCCTATTGATTAGAATATTCAAGTTTTACTTGGACCGGTACAATAGGATTTCAAGTATCCCAATATTTCATCATCTTTTTTGCCTATGTATAATATTAATTAATAAAGTATAATTAATATTTATTAATTATTATTATTATTATATTTTGAACATATATTCTAACACACACATATATATATATATGATTTTATTCATTGAACAAATCAAATTACATGCAAAAAAAGAAGGATCAATCCTCTCAACATAAAACGAATTTAATTACAATAAATATATACAATTTTAAAAAATAAATAAAGAGCAGTATATACTTGGACATTCATACATTCTATTGCATGTAATACAATATGATCCTGAGGGCAACATTGTTATTGCGCATGTTCCAATCAATACATAGTGGTATGTGATAGTGTTACATTGCTGGTTATTTTTCAAATGTTTGTTCTCGTAATTTTCTTTATTCAATTCTTTTGGATAAAGAATTTTTCAATAATATCTTTTTTTTCCTTTGCTAAAAGAAAATAATATTTATAAATCACTCCAGAAACGGAAAAAGTCATAAAATATCATTAACAAAACTAGTGAGATAAAATGTCCTAAGTATTAATGAATTAGATTAACAAACCCATTTTCTCATTATCTTTGTGTAATATCTACGTACCTCATGCGTAATTTTGCAATTACTTAAAAGAGAAAATAGCATAACTATAATCAATTGAATTTGACAAAAACACCGTATTATATATTATATATGTTGTCACTCACCGATAAACCTCCACTAGAAAGAACAATAAAATTTGGGACGCGTTTTTAAGAGTTTAAATTTTTTTGACTAATTATATTTTGTTGATAATCTATAAATATCACGTAAATTTTTTGTAGTCTACATGTGGTATGTTTTGATCCTAAACTTTTTATAACAAAAAAAAAAGAAAATAATTATGGCTAGATTGGGAGCGTCACTTTTTTAACTTATAATTTTTTATTAAAATAATGAATATAATTATGTGATACTATAATAAATAATGACATAGAAAATACAATAAGGGGCTTGGATATTATAACTGTAACTAAAAAACAAAGAAGTCTATAATAAATTGGGGACAATTACCCCAAACAAGTGACGTTAGACCAACCCAAAGACTAATCGTTATTTGATTATACATTTAGCATTTGACTATGAGTTTTCTAACTAATTGGATAATGATTATTTGCACTAATCTCACCAAATGCACTTTGTATATTATTCCATTCAAACACAATTTAAGGTTAAAATTAACACGAATGTAGTGAGTACTATAATAGTTGGAAAGTTTTTCTCCTTTAAATGATTGCCAACTATTTTTAGAATTGTCATTTGTTCCCATGGAGTTTTAAATAGATTTAACTATTAAAAAGGACATTTGGTAGTTGTAGATTTAGATGGAGTAGAAGATGGAAAGAGAGGATGGAGTAGTATAATCGATCTCATGACAGTTGAAACGTATTTATATTGCGTACACGTATTATTATTTTTAATTTTATTACGTACGTTGATTTTTAATAGTTTCTAATACGTAAACATCACATTAAAATTTATTTGTAGAGCACAGGTTCGTCTATTAAAAAAATTGAAATGATATGATTTCGTTGACAATATAACATTTGAACTGTTTTCCTCTGAGAGAATTTTGTGCTTTTTTTGATGTTGTCTGCTAAAATTTAAATGAGCGGATGCTCTCCGGTCTCTAGTCAGACATATAATTGGACTTTTTAATAGTTTACTGTGATTATTCACCAAAAAAGACAACAAATAAAATTCGAATCATAAATTTAATAGAAATACTTGTCGAGAAATTTGTACTTCAATTTTTGAATCACCCATGACAAAACTAAGTTTGCATTTGATTGAAATGAATAAAATGATATGAGAAAAAAATGAATAGATAAAAAAAAAAATTGGTGGTAGAAAACAGTGATCAAAAAAATTATGAATGGAATACGAGAATGGAGAAATGATAGCTTACGTCTAAAATGTGTCTGTGATGGAATAAATAATTTCTATCTTAAAATGTAAGTTTAGCAATACACATAAACTTGTGAAAATGAATAAAACAAATAATGACCTTTATATATAAATAAACTAACAAATAATATAAATTTCATTTTATTTTCATGACACATTCTATCGAACCAAACTTAACTAATCCTACTAAACTTCCTGTTGCCATGTAGGGGAGAATGGGCTTTTGCGGTGGGCAAGACCTCTAACATATGAATCTCCCTTCTTTTAGTACTACCCTCCGCTCTTTAAAATCTTGCAGCTTTTATTTTATAGTATTATTGTGTATTCGTTTATTCTATTTGTTAGTAATATAGTTAAGACGTCAGTGACGAACCCAAATAACGTATGATAGTTGTGTGTAGATAATGGCTAAATTGTATTAGTTTTTATTTGTTTATTTATTTATTTTCGTCATATGAGGTATTATATTTGTATGAGTTGCTTTGTAAACTACTCAACCGGAGAACTGGGTCCAATAACCTACGGTTTTTGTTTTGCTTCATTGCTGTTACAAAAGTTAATTTCAACTTTTCATAATTTTCAATTTTACAAATTTAACTAAAAATTACATATAAAAATAATAAATTTTTTCATTAAATTTATTATGAATGTCTAATTAAATATCATATAAGAATATTCTAATAATAAATTTTGAAAAATATGACATTATAATGAAAAAATTATGCAAATGTTACTATTATTTTGAAAAAAAAAATTATTTTTCATTTTTTTGCCAATAGATGGTTAAACTCATTGATTATTTTTCATTTTGATTTATTATCCGATCAATGTTATAAAGACATTACATGTACATTAACCTCTAGAGTTTAAGCTGTGACTAATTAAAGTTAGACGATAACATTAAACGAGAATTATTCAGGTCTAATATGATGGAAAATTAATCAGGGAAACTTTTATAACTATACATTTGATTAAACATTTAAACCTCTTGTTTCAAATAAGTTTTATTACTCCCTCATTTCCAAAAAAAAAACCAAGAACTCGACATTAAATAAAGAAAAATAAAATTCTACTTGAACCGTTATGTATGAAAAATAAAACCAAAACTAGTATACACTTCCAATGATCCACGTGAACATTTGTTATTTTCGCCCCAAATTGGGTCCGAGTATAACTACTCCTTTGGTCCTTCTAACACAAAATTAAAACTCTTTTAAATATCTCAAGTGACGTGGAGGTTGAAGGCACTTATTATTCATATATAAGTCGCTTATTTGAGTTGATTTGTTACACCACCTTCCGCATACTTACAACTGAACTCGAAGAAACTATATAGAAATCATGATTTTACCATTTATATATAAAGACATGTTGTCCATGCCTATAACAAATAAACACAAAAATAAGCTCGTGCCAAACCCGGGGCTAATCAGCTCTATAAAATTATATTACTTCAATATTCTATGAACCATCTTCTGGTGATCACTAGATTCTTGACGCAAAGTGCTCTGTTTGGATGTCTTCCGCCCACCCCCCACCCCACACACATATGTATGGGACATGATCCACAAAAAGGATTAGAAAAATAGGACTTTTTTCTGATCTAATCTCTATCGTTCAAAATTTAAAAAGATAAAAAGATAGAATTGAAAAATTGGAATAAAAAAAAATTTCATCGGAAACGCAGATTCGTTGTCATTAACAGTATATTGAAATTGTCAAATAAATGCATCTTTCTTTATGGTCGACAAGAGGTGTAAGTTCTCAATCTCCAACTTATGGTTTGATATAATCGTGACAATATTCAGACATGAAGTATAAGTTCACTTTATTAGCGATGTTCATGTTTATATCCATTAACAATTTAAATGGATGAATGATATAATCAAAATGTAATTAAACTTATAAATAGTAATGTACTTGATCGAGAGTTTGTCAATGGTGATGAAAGAAAAAACATGATGATGAATATATTTCATGCGATTGAAATTTTCTAATTTTTACATCAACCACAAATTACGATGAATGTAAAAAAATTTAGAATTTAGATTCATTGCGATTTGTAGTTGACATAAAAAAGTTTCAACTCAATTTCATCGTCTTTTCTTAATCTTGAATGGTGGTGTGTATATATATATATTAACTAAGCTTGGCTAATACTACTTAATAAAACGACGTAGTTTCGATTATGCATCATATTATTTTTTAATTATAATATTTATTAAAATAAGAAATAAAAACCCTAATAAGGGATATTAAACATAAACTATATTGTTTTAATTAGTGGATTTGGCCAATCTTGACTAAGATATTTTTTTTTAATCGGCAAAATTACCTCAAGAACTAACTCAATTTTTATCTTGATGAGATTTGATTTCTTAACTAAGACATGCCTTTTATATATATATATATATATGTATGTATATATGTCTATAAAATTAACATTTGCTAAATGAGTGCAACTAGGTTGGGAAGTATTTAAAAAATATGACTACATGTATGAGCATTTTCTTTCGTGTGACTGTTTAAACTTTTAATATTTTTCATTGTATATTGAGTTTGTCCAAGTAAGTTTGGGGCATAAATTATTGTCACTATCATTATTCAAATAATTAAGACTAAATTTATTTCATAAAATTACTGATAAGGTTGAAAAACAGTTTTTCTTAATTAACAATTTTCTATTTTATAAATAAAAGTACATTTTATACAAATTTCCTTTAACATCATTTCTTGATAAAGTCCATTAGATTACTTGATAAAATTAATAAATGAAATAACCGACTAAAATAAACTGAAATAATACTTCATCTATTCCATGTCGTAGGTCTTTTTGGAGCCTTTTATTTTTCTCCACGTATATTGCACATTTTTAGGTTTAATAAATACACATTCCTTAAAATACTCTATAATTAATTATTTTAAAATACTTTCTACTACTTTCTAATAAATACTACAAAGGTAATCCGGTACATTCAAAATGTTGTTAATTATAAAATCTTAGAAGACCTATAAAATGGGATATAGAGAATATTATATAAAGTTGTATGTGCATGAAAATGTAATGGACTATTTTTGAAAATAACTAAATTATTATGATTGATAAGTCATTTCTAATAACTTCTGAATCATTTTAAGCTGCGACTTTTGAATAGAAAGTATTGGGCTTCAATTTTACTTAAAATCAAAAATTGAGTTTTTGAGAAAAAAATAAATAAGTGATTGATTTTATCGTCAGTCATTTATTTACAATTATATATGTAGTTCATATTCTCTTATAATTCCTTATATCAAATTAATTTATATGAGTGTTTATGTAAAGCGGCCACCAAAATCATGTGACCTATACTATTATAAGGTAAAAGAATAAGCTAAAATAAATTAAAATGTAAAGATGTTGGATTAACGATGAATATTAACATTGCTAAATGGGGCCATCTATGGCCGACCATAAAAGGAAGAAATAATTCCCCTCTCAATCACTTTTAAAAAATTATATTATCAATTATCACAAATATCCTAAATATATATAATCTAGCAGTTATCAATTATAACAAACTCACAACAATTAATATGAAGAAAATTATAATCTAACAATTATTAATTATAATCTCACAATATTCATTTGAATAAGATTATAATTTGAAAAAAATTCAAAAACCGAAAAATGTGGCAAGATTGAGAAAATTAAGAGAATAATTGAAATTTATTGAATATAGGTTTAAAATAACATAAAACAATAATCTAAAAGTTATCAATTATAATCCCACAGTATTCATTTGTAAGAAATTATAATCTCACAGTAAATTTTGAAAAAAAATTAAAAATTAAAAAATATGGCAAGACTGATAAAAATAAGGGAGGATTTGAAATTTATTGAATATCGATTCAAAACAACATAAAACAGTTAAAAAAGAAGAAGCGGAATTAATCAAAAGTAAAATCCATTTGAAAACTCTAACAATACTAGAATTTGAAAAAATAATAACAAAATGATATTATTTCACTTAAGTATAATTTCTTAAAACCTTAACCCACTAACAATTTCCCATTGCTAAGTTAGACATCAAAGTAAGGTATTGGGCCTTGCTTGGTCTAATGAAGATATTGGGCCTGACTTGATCCAGCCGAGGACTTGCCTTTTAAGTCTAGCCTTTTTTAATTTCTTATTAATTTTTTTACCAACTTGAAAAATTCAAGATTATGATCTCCTACCAGTTTTAAGACACAATTTTCAATGATTTTTTCTCTCTAAACATTTGAAAAACAAATTTCTCTGTGTTTTTTGTTGAAAAAGATGTTAACGTGTGATGACCAAATTTATTTTGACATTTGAAATATTGTTACAATTTACAAGCAGGCTCTTGATGATGTTAAGAAAGAGTTCTAACATATAAAAAATTATATTGAAATATTTATTTTGTACAGATGATGAGATGATAAACTGAAACAAATAGAATCATTTATGCCATAACTTCTTTTATACAAATTGGTTCTAATTTCACCAGATAAGATATCACATTCCATTAATGTGCTTTCGAAATATTAAGCATTATTTGTTAACAAATATTTATGAACCTATAACGCTATATTATTCTAAATGAAAATTTATTAATACATTACTGAACCCTATTTTATATTATTTCTAACCCGGATAATCCACTCCAATTCAATTTTGAGAATGTAGGTGTCTTGCCTTTGACTATCATCTTATTTTCTAATCTTATGTCACCTCAAACTATCGCAATTAAAGAAATATTATAATCTCTTTAATTGTCGTAATAAAATGTCAACCAACAACCATTTCCATAAATACAAAACATTAAAAAAATTACGCACATCTTTTAAAATTAAAATATCACAACGAATTTTTTTTAGAAAGAACAAGATAATCAACAATTAAAAAAAAATTATAACAATTTATAGAAATGAGTAAAAAATAAAACACCACAATAAAATAATAAAATTATAGATTTAATAAATTATATTAAATTAAAATAAAGTAAAATATATTTAGTAGTTGGAAATGTAAATTATATAAGATACCAATAGCTAAGAAAACAACTTCAAAACTATAATTAAGTGGATTAATAACTTGTTAACTCATATTTAAGAGAAATAAAATACACTCGTCAAAAATTAAAATTTATAGGTATAGAACTAATGATATTGTAAATAAAAATATTAGCTACTGATCATGTATCTAACACAACAAAAGATATTAAAATATAATAAAAGTTTACATTGTATTCAATAATTTTAATTAATTCAAATGAAACATGTATTGTGCACGAGACGACATCTAGTTAGTAGGAGTGCACAAAAATCAAACCATATAATTTAATTAATTTAACTCAAATACAAATTTATCCCATTAAATTAATTATTGCTCATAAAATAATTATGGAATTTTATAATGATTGTGTTAGATCAATATTTCGAATTCTTATTAATTGTCGTATTAATTTATCATATAATTATATCAATATTTTAATAAAATATTATTATTCATAATATTTCGTCGTCCATACGTTGTATAAAAATTTTAAATCAAAATAAAATTGAAAACACAATTTATTAATCAAAATCGCACATAATCCAATGTGCAGCTAACCACTGTTAAGTTGTGAATAATCGCACCTTACGAGTTACTATTACAACTTGTAACTATACCAAATCGCACACTGCATATCCCTATTGGTTAGTTGTTATTTCTTTTTCACATGTAGCAGATATAAAAAGACTATTACTATTTCTTGTTGAGAAGTACGGTAAAATATAAATGAACGATTTTGTCTACATTTTTCCTAAGTTCTCTAAAACTTCACCATTTTTCTCATTATTCCCCCCGAATTGTAATTCTATTACATAGGTGATGCCTAAAAAAATCGTAAATCATATATAATAAATTCAACATATTAAAATAATTTGAAAGTTTTTGAATATTTTGTTATGTATCTAATTTATACTTTGTCTATTACCAATATAAATGATTATTATTCGCCAACTTTTTATTTTTATTTAGATGCGTGTCTAAATATATCAACTTAAAGCAAAATTATGTTGTACATATTTAATTTTGTATTTTACATATTCATATTTTGTTCGAAACCATGATCTCCTAAAAAGTCTCGAAACTCTTACCTCCTAAAAAGTCTCGAAATCCTTACCTCCAAAAAAGTTTCAAAACCTAACCTCCTAAAAAAATTAACAAAATGAGATAATCGATAAACGGTGAGACCAGTCATTAGTTAATTTTAATTTACAAAAATATTTACTCTGTATATCATGGGCCAAATATAAATTCTGAAACTTTTCCCTTCATCCCCATCCATCCCTCCACCCCCAACCCGGCCCACATACACCCACAGGCCACAGCCCAAAGAAAATAATCTCGTCTAGAGAGTAGAGAGAGTAAAGACGGCAGCCGAGTGAAACTGGTAGGTACTACAGTAAATATAATCCAGAGAAAAGTATCTCGTCTACTGGTCCTTTTACCTTATTTCTTCCGATTGTTTTCTTCCTCTGCTCGAAAATTTAAGATTTACCTATAATAATTCTCGAAAAGAAAGCTAATTGATTTTACTGGAATCTGAATTTCTTGGGAAATGGGTTTGTGGGATTCTTTCCTCAACTGGCTTCGGAGGTAACTAAGTTTCTCCCATCTCCCAATATCATACTTTTTTTCTGTTTCCTATGTTTGATTATGTATTTCAATTTCTGAGATTTACTTTCTTGTGATTTTATCCCCTTTCCCAATGTTTAACCTGAGACTATCTTGATTAAGTTGAAAGTTTCTAGCTCCACATCTCATTTCAGCATTTGTAAATTGTTTTAAATTTAGGAAATTTGTTTTTGTAACTCTTGGAAGTGTACTTTCTACAAGGACATGAAGATTGGCAGTTAACTTATTTTCTATTCATGAGTTCTTGAAGACTAGAAATTGGATAGTTTCTGTTAAAAATCACCCAACTTGGTAATTTGGCATGAATTGAAATAATTTGAGGTTTCATTATTGAAAACCGATTACTAGTAATCGAGGAATAAATTGAAGTTAGGAAACTATAATAATTAGTGCTGTGTGCTTTTACAAAATGGATTGGTACTATAAGTTGAAGAGTAATGAGATGCATGTCTTGTTTTATTGGTTTACATGGGGTTCGTGATAGTGTTAAGTCCTAATTTAGCATCTTCATTTATACTCTTTTTCGAGCTTTATTATCAGAGGAATGGAAAAGTGGCTTTGCAGCTAGGTGGAAGGTGAAATGGAAGTGGAGCATGGTTTGAGTTTTGGAAACTTGAAATGAAATTTTGTATCTACGAACGCTTAAATAAGATGGGAGTTTATTGATAAGATGTGCCTACATGTTCTTTGAAGCTTTTGGTGTATTGCCTATGAAGCTTTTTTGATGAAGCAATTTGGGTTACTTGTAATTCATATAATATTTGATATATTCAATTATGCCATTTCAATTACGTATGCCTACGTAAGTTTGTTCTTTTTGTTATTGGGTTGGAAAATCGGTTATCCACTTTACATGGAAATGACTGCAAAGTCATCTCTAAGACAAATGGGCCTTGGTTGGAGCAGAGGAGCGGTAGATCCAGAGCAGTAGAGCGGAAGGAAAATAATGTCTTAGTCTATCTTGTGACCTCTACAAATAACTAAGAGGGGATCTAGATGTGGTGCCCATTCCTTTGTTTTTTTTTTAGGGTGGTTTTGTACATTTGAGTTGGTTTAGTTGCGTTATTGTAGTGTATGATTGATCTTGCATAACCATATTAAATACTCTTATTTGAGTTTGTGATATTGACTTAAATTTATACTAATTACTAATTCACAACAAGAGAACACGTTCTATAGGACTCTTCAGTTTTATCTAATTATACGAATTGAGCTAATCATGTCCATACTAATTTATCTATTTATTCTTTCATCATGAATCGGACGGATCAAGAATAGGCTCATTTACACCTATCAATCAATCTATCTATCTATTTATACTAATATATTAATTAACAATAGTCTTTTATGAATTATGTAAATCTATTAACAGACTAAATTACAATAAACTTGATATATCATAACATAATAAAATTAATTATTAATCAAATTTATGTGATTAAAATAACTATGATCAAATTGATAATCACATAATAATATGATTTATCATAATTAAACAATGCTAACTAAATTAATTATAATATAAATTATTAATTAAACTAATTTATTCAAACAATATAATTATAATCAAATCAATAATAATAAATTACCCATGTTGTGCACAGGTTTTGAAACTAGTACTTGCTCTATTTCCAATCCAATATTTTTACGTAATCTCTGGTTGTGATTTGGTGTTGTTTCTTTAAGTTTAATTTGCTATGTTTTTACTGCACTTGTTATATGCTAACAATCACCAAGACAAATAGCAACATAGAACAGTTATGAATAATGAAATGGCCTACTTGTTCCATTCCAAGTTTCTTTGCTCTTATGGGCTCTAGTTTCTCTCACTAATTATTACATGCAAGAATTACCCAGTTGCTTCCTCCTTCTCTTTGTTTCAGTGTGCAATGCTGTTCCCATTATATACAAGTTTACATACTATTACCATGGATAGAGATATATGTTTCTGTGTCACATAGTGACTGTTATGTGTTGTTATACTGATTAATTGTTGAATCATGACATACTGTTCTTCTCTTACAGTGTAAGTTAAAACTTGTGGACCCTAGTTTGAAGAGAGAAAGAGTGGAAAAGAACTTGATGGATAATCTCAAATGCTTCAATTTTACAAGCTTATGTGTATAGTTTGCTAGTTGTTATTTATAGCGGAGAACTCACCAAACAAGCATCTTACTTTAGAAGGTTAACTCAAATGAACTAATAAGTTATAATTCTAGTCACACTAAATTACTCCAATTCAGAGTGAGGCTTTACTTGTTGGTATGGATCTTTTCCATTCCCATTTTATGGATTGAGTCCCATTTTTCCTTATTGCCTAACTTTTCATTCCTTGTTCAAGTTTCCAGTGTTTGTTCAGTATGATTTATAGTGGGTCATGTATCTTTTTATTTATATTTTTGGTTGAGGTGTGTTTGGGCAGTAGGTCTTCATGCTTTAGCTTTCAAGAACCTTTTGCTATGACGGGTCTGTAGAGATGTATTGTCTTTGGTTCATAAAAAGCAATTTTGGCCTCTGTAGCTTATGACATCAGTCATTAAAAGACAACTCATTCTGGTACAGTGAATGGTTGGTGATATCTCTTCTCTGCTGCCATTTACATTTATCTCCTCCTAATAATAAGGCTCTCTTATGGATCTTAAGTCCTTGATACCTCAAATAATAGAAGATATTTTCGTAAGCGACTTCTATCATTCAGAATTATTTTTCATGGTGTATGTCCAAATCAAATGCTGGCTAGATGAAACTAATTCTTACTTTTCTGCATATATCACTTTTTGGTGTTCTTTGTTTAAGTTGTACTGTTAGCGTTAGGATTGTCTTAGGGTATTAGTTTTGTGGTTTTGTTTCTCTTGTTCTAAGGTCTTTGTTAGGCTAGCCTTTCAAACTCTTATTATGTAATTCCAACTATATGTGAATTGGTGCATAACAGCCCTAAAGGAGGAGGTCTAGGCCTTGACTATTGCTTTCTGAGGGTACACTCTAGTGGGTCGAACCATTACTGAAAGACAAGATGAAGATTTTAGTTTTGGATGATCCTACTATACAAGGTTCCGTTCTTCCCATTGTGCTGTGGATTTAAATATCCATATATATGTATATATATACACACACACACACTATTACTAGGGTGCATGGGTTTATTTGAAGAGTAAAGTCATAAGAAATATGTAGAGAGCAAAGGAAAATTTTCTACTGAATAATGGGTGGGGATCTTCATACATTGGGCTTCGAGTAGGGCGTGAGTTACATACTTAAATTTATAAATGCATAATTATATATTCACCAAAGTTCGTCAAGTCTAGTGAAGCTAACTCTCTACATGGAATAGACAACTTTTGCCTAACCATGTTAAATTGTGTATTGCTTGCTTGTGTAGTCTCTGATCCTGCTACGTTAAACATTGAGAGGACGAAAATTCTACAGTTTAGGAGAGAGTAGAAAGAGGGAACCCTTCCGCATAACACTTAGGGCTTTCTATTGCATCACATATTCTTGAAAGAGCTATATAATTTCTCTCAATTGACTACTGAACTGGAAGATTGTCTAGCCACATATGAAGCATACTGAACATATACTCATTCAGTAACGACCCATATGTAACATCACTTGCAAACCATCGAAATAATGATCGCGAGTAAAATATCAGTGGGCTCCTCTTCATTTGTATTGCGTAGAAATTCAAGTTAGGAGCTTATATAACAAAAAATTCACCTCAAGAAGAAATCATACTAGACATTTCTAATTGCATAATTTCCCAAGAGAATCTCTATTAATAGTCTACCAATTTAGAATTTTATGCTTTGATGGCCAACTTGATACATAGTGATGGGAAAAGAACTTACTTTTTCAAATTTTGTACTAGCACTCCTTTTCACTTCTTCTTACCATGCCTGCATATCAGTTTGTTCTTCAAACAGGAGATGGAACTCTCCCTCATAGGTCTTCAGAATGCAGGGAAAACTTCTCTTGTAAATGCCATCGCTGTAAGTGAACTTTTATTCTTGATCTTCATGTTTTTGTCCACCTATGTGCTATTTTTCCTATTTGATTTGTATATTCTCTAACAAATTCCCTTTTTGATCTCATCAGACAGGTGGTTACAGTGAAGACATGATTCCAACTGTAGGCATCCAATTTGGCTAATCAATTTTGAATATAGACCTCCGGTTTGTAGGATTACTAAAATTAACTACTATCTGGTGCTTTCAGGTTGGCTTTAACATGCGAAAGGTCACAAAAGGCAATGTTACAATAAAACTTTGGGACCTTGGAGGTCAACGAAGGTTTCGCACCATGTGGGAGCGGTACTGCCGTGGTGTCTCAGCAATTTTGTAATTTCTAATTCTCTGCACCTTATCTGTTTGGGGCATCATGTTAGTATGTCTTGTGATGTAGGACAAGTGCAGAGAACCCGCCCAACTTGGTTGGATCAATATTATTTTTGGCTAAATAGGATTATAGTAGTAGTAAGCCCAAATACTAGATAATATTATATCATTCTAGAATTGTTTTATTTGTTAAGGTCATTATTAAAGATGAGGATTCTATTTCCTTATTTAATTAGGGTGTCTTGCTCATTAAGTTTTAGGTTTTGAGTCAACCATATAAAGGGATGTAATCTTTATTTTTATTCACCTATGAATTGATACAATATTATTATTGAAGTTTGTGAGTGATTATCTATCACTCTCTCAATCTTCTCCCAACTTCTTCAACCTACAGTCTAGCCCTACCCAGTTCCCAACCATCTTGGGATATTTAGCTACACTAGTATGTGCCTTATGTTTTTTAGCAAATGCCAAATGACGTAGATATTCAGTCTCTTCCCCTGAATTTTCATCAATATTGCTTCCTTACAAGATGACATTGCAGCTCAGTTTGTAGTTGTGAGTTGTGACACGTCTTATTTTATTAGGAACAATTTTTACTTCTTTTGTGAATTACAATAAGATGGAAGATGGAACGTCCATCTTTTGTGAATCACTTGTGGTAATTTTGTTTTACACTCACTTTACCTTAACCTACTTCTCGCTGGAACTCTTACAAGGCTATGGGTGTTGGACATTATTTAGTGAAAAGAATTTGCAAAATTGAGGATTGACCTTGTCAGATTCTTCACTATACGTGTTCAAAGTAACTCTACCTGACTGGCCACTTCATTTTAGTCCATGTAACGTAAGACTGTTGGCTACTACATGTCATTTCCCCTGCACCAATAACTAATACTCCATCCTTTCCAAAATTAGAGTAACTTTTCAAAAACAACAGATTTGAAAGACAATTAGAGAGTTCCACATATATCCTTAATATTATTTAAGATAATGCCATGTTAAGCAATAGTATTGGTAGTGGTGGTAACCACTCCTAGTAGTGATAGTGGAGTTGGTGTCTTAGGAACTTGAAGTTATTTTATAGTTTAAGAAGTAAGAATGGAAATGTACCAAAAGAGAAAAATATATTTAAATTAGAATATAAGGAGTACCTTTTGTATCACAAAAAGATTCTCATCCGAAAATTTAAATCTGATGAGCGGAGTGATTGAGACCATAAAACTATAGGTTCTCTGATTAAATAACTTACTCCTTTGTTCTAGTGCAGATATGTAGTTGACGCAGCTGATAGAGACAGTGTTCCCATAGCTCGAAGTGAGCTGCATGAGCTCCTAAGTAAACCTTCACTGGGTGGAATTCCTCTGCTTGTTCTCGGAAATAAAATCGACAAATCAGAGGCTCTGTCCAAACAAGCATTGGTGGATCAACTGTAAGTTCGCACTACACATACAGTATCTATGCTTCTTAATATCATCACAAATCATAAATGATATTATGATATTTACTCAATTGCTTTTCTTTTTTACTCGTACTTCAGGGGTCTTGAGACAATAACCGATAGAGAAGTCTGCTGCTACATGATCTCGTGCAAGGACTCCGTAAACATAGATATAGTCATAGACTGGCTCATCAAACACTCGAAAACGGCGAAGTAATCAGGCTGCAACTTGATTCTGTCCAATTTGTTGTTTGATTATAAATAGTTCTTTGGTCCGTTTCATGAATATACTTTTACGCTTCTTTGATTTATTGAGTGAAATCTCTAATGTTTTTTTACATTAAATTTCCTCCTGTATATCTAGATGCAGTCAAGTGGATTAAGATGATGCTTGAAAAATATGTATGTCTTCTTTTGATGGGGAAATCTGGTGCTTAGATATGACTCTTTGTTAACTTGAATACTGAAACCATACATTTGTGGTATCTTTAAGAGCTTCTGTTGCTGCTTGCATAGTTGGATTTCTCTGCTGCATGTTACTGTCATTAAGCTGATGCTATGGATTATAAGGGGAAACAAAAAATTCAGTAATGTGACACCAAAATTACATCCTAGGTTTGTATGAATATTCCTCCCTTTAGAAAGAGATGTATTTAAAAGTAGGGCGATGATATATCTATAATAAAAATCATGAGCCCCAGGATTTTTCTTTATTGAGTATTTGAGTAAACTACGAAGGGAGAAGGAATTTTTTTTTTTTTTTTTTTTTTTTTTTGGGGGGGATGTGTGTGTGTGTGTGTCTCTCTCTACCCATTCTTTGTGAAATTCTCTCTTTTCCAGTCTACAGTTGAAGAGTTAATATTCTTCTTCTATTAGGTGTTACTCGATCCTAATGACCTTTTGGAGTTAAAAACACGACACTAGTCCGATTAAAAACGAGAACCTGAATTGAATCTAATTAGCTTGCGGATCTCTTTTATTTATTTTAAAACTATTGAATTCAGTCTATAATATGTATTATTTCGTTAATTTTTAATAATTTTTGTGATATCAAATTGATGGGTGTATTTTATTTTTTAGGTACAAGTCATTTAATAAGTTATTATTTCATTTGAATATATGTTGAAGTTGCTTTTATATTTTTAAGTTTTTAAGTTAATTTAATTATCTAAAATAATTTATATGGCCTAATACTAAATATATTTTACTTTATATTAATCAAAATAATTTAATAAATCTATATTTCTTAAAAAAATTTAATTCTTTTTCAATAATTTTATTGTGGTGCTCTATTTTCTGTCATATAAGTCCTTGTAGATTTTATTTTTTAAAATTTTAATTATTGATAATCTTGTTAGTTTCTAAAAAATTATTCTTTTATTCTTCTTTGTTGCGATATTTTAATTTTAAGAGATGTACATGCTTTTTTTAATGTTTTATATTACATAGTAATGATCTCTAGTTGACTTTTATTTTAATAATCAGATTTATGATATAATTTCTTTAATTTTAATAATCAAAAATAAAATATGATTAAAAGAATAAGATTATTTCTGAAAGCGAAATCCCCTCACTGAATACTATACAGATATAAACCTTCTTTGTACCCGGTTAGGAAATTACACACACATACTAGTAGGGAATTCCATGTCAAGCAAGGTATAACTTGTTAGGGTGATATAATTTTTAATATTTTTGAATTATTTATAATAAATAATTTCTAATTAGTGATTTAATATGAATTTATTTTTAATTCATTGTGGTATTTTTTGGATGCTTTTTTAGATTAGTTTAATTGTCTAACTGTTGAATTTATTTCAAACCTGTTTACAACATCAAAGTGTTGTGTAAACAGGTTAGTAATTTTTTTTATTATATGACTATTTTGTTAACAACTAAGAATATAATTTGAATTCAATAAAAAAAATCAATGAAATATTTATGATTATGTAGATTAGTGAAATTTCAACTACATAAGAATTTTGTATAATGATTTTGAGGCTATTTATCAACCTTCCTACCAAATTTAAAACTAATTTCTGTTTGTATATATTACACCCTCCGTTTGAAAGAAAAAATGAGTTACGTTTTAAAAAGAAATTTGTTTCATAAAAGGAATTAAATTTGCATAATTGATTTAGAGAAAATGACATTGCAGTAGTATTTGGAGAGAAGAATCCCACTTTGTTTTACCAAGTTTTTGCATAAAAGTTTTGTTAACTTTTTTTACTCTCTCTCCCTCTGTTTCCCGTTTTCTCTCTCTTCGTTTCTCGTTCTTTCTTTTTTCACTTCTTTTTTTTACTTCAAATACCTCTGTTGAGTACTAGTTAATTTACTATCTGAAAAGATCAATTTTGATGTATTTAAATATATTGAAATATATATTAAATAAATAGTAAAATTAACAACAAAAAAAGCGGAAATAAAAAAAAATACGAGCTTTTGTTAATGAGAACAAAGTAAATTTACCCAACTAATCTATATTCGAATATTTGCGTTAATTGTATACTATACTTTGAAACGTGGAAGTTTATACTTCACCGATATTAAGTACTCCGTATATATGGAATTTAATAATCTAACAAAGCTGTTGGGATGGACATGAGTTTTATGTCTAAATTCATTCACGTCACTTTTTCTTAACAAATTTTATATTTCATATAATTATACTTAATTTTTTATATATATACAAATTTTCTATGTATCTCATTTATATTGAATTATCTAATATATAACATATCATAATAAAATAATAATATTTTAAACTTTTACTATTTACATTTGTTAATTTAATAGATAATACATTAATTTATACATTAATATTTATTATATAAAAATGTTATATATATCACCTACATAAAATAATTTTAATATAATATTAAAATATCAGTACATACAGATAATATATTAATGTATATTATAATTCATATTTTAATATATTATAACATGTAATATAACTATATATAAATAATAGTAATTTAATATTAATATAATATATATTAGTTTTATATATTATAATATAATACAAATTATAATAGTATATACATTAATATTTTGTATTAACATATTAATTAATCACTATAATATATGGTATTATTGAATTTAAAAAATATAAATAAAATGTTAATTTCTATATTAGATAAATATATAATATTTTAATATAAATAATATAAAAGTGTATGTGTGTGTGTGTCTACACACACGTGTGTGTGTGTATATATATGTATATATTAGTAATGTTGGATTATGAAATAGTATAACATAGGATAAAATAATAATATAATTTTGATAAATGTGAATAGTAATATTATAAGTTTAGGAAAACACTATTCACAATCATCAAATTAACTTAAAAATAAAAATACTAGTGTAACTCATTTTTCATAACTTTTTATTTATATTCTCTAAATATAAGAACAAATTGAGTTTAGGAAAAACATTTCATCCGCAAGTATAACACGTTATAGAGATCGATAACCTGAAGTCATTTGATGACAGTTTGGCTTCCTTTTCTTACTAGACAAGATATTTGTTGGAAAACTATGTGCTTAGCCTACAACAATTATTAGTTCAATAATTTATGTTGTGGCAACATAATTAACATGATTTTTGTACTAAAGCTTTGGAAGTTTGAAATTTATGTTTTGTGCTGTCGAAAATTGGGAAGCCGGATCCATGTTATATTTTAAAAGCTGTGTTAATAGAATATTTATTTAAAAATTGAAAAATAACAATACACTTTATCAAACACTTGTTATTTTTCACAAAATGAAGGGGAGATTTCTTTCCTTGCCTCTAACCTTTCCCGTTTTCATATACCTAGCATATATTATATATAAAAAGGTAAAATATATTGTACCGTCCCTAATTTTGTAAAGCAAAAGCAGTTTTACAAATTATAGGTGCATAGTGAGCCTTATGTTCCAAAATTTTGAAATATTTTATAAACGATGAATAATAAAGATAAATTTAAAATATTCAGTAAAATGATATCTTGTTATTTAATAATGACAATAATAACAAGTAATAAAAATCACTGTTATAATAATATTTTATTATCTAAATTAAAACATAAATCTCTAATTTTAAAACAAACAACAGAAACTGCATCTTTGATTTTTAAACGGGAAAACCAGATTGGTAAAGTTTGGTGGGAGAACGGATCTGCCAACTAAATTATAAACTTCTCTCTACGTTAAAACAAACAGTTTAGAGTTGAGCTTCAACGCCAAAAGAAAAGGTTGAATTTATGCACAACTAATGCCCCAAGTATCAAATAGATTATAAATTATAGAGCAACCGGAGAATGTAGAAAGAATATATATACTACTAAAGTACTACTACATGTTAGCTTGAGTAAAAATTATTTATATTTATTTAACTAGAGGTTTTGGTCGAGAAAATAATAATAATAATGGTATACATGCATGTCTTTATGTATTTTATTGATTCCGATATCCATCGTTGTGACGGCTCCAAAAATTATAAAATAGATTTCGGACACCATCAATAATTGACAAAAGACAATTAATACATCCAAGCACGCATAACATTAAATAAGAGATAAATAACAAATCTCTACTACATTATCCATTTAAGAGTATTTAATACAGCGGAAATCTTAAAATAGGGCCCACACCGGCCTTAAAGTCTAAACATTTCTATAATTTTCTCCTTCTTCACCCTACCCTTGAAAGCCATCCATAAGAGGGATATCAGGAAGCTCTCAGAATTCCATCTTTTCTTTTCTCTTATGAGACGCATCGGTCGTCTCGCCATAACCTGCAAAAATTATAATCATAGCAACATGAGCGATTTACGCTCAGCAAGTATATATTCGATAGTATTTGGGTAAGCTTGAACGATGGAAAATAATGGTTTAAGTGTTTATGAGGTTGGACGAAAACAATGTCCAACACCTCCGAATAATATAGAAGAAAATAGTTTCTAGGGTCCCAGAGTGATAGCGAGGGATTTGGCCCTTTTGTTGGAGGAATCTTGAATAAACCACATGCGCCTTATAACACTGTCTGTTTGGCGCACGTGCCCTTAAGAACTCTTAATACCGTCTGTTTGGCGCAGGTGCCCTTAAGAACTATCTTAAATCAAACGTTATATCAGATGGCCAACCTGATCGTCTGACTTAATCATGATGACATACGTAGTCAATGCAGAAAAATTTGTCTGCAAGGGTTCGGTTACCGATGCCTCGGTTTTCGTTCCCTATCCATAATAGGCACGGGATGCCAGGCATATGCATCCACGTAACCGTTAGTTTACCCACACGGATATACTTTTCAAGTAAGGGGTAAAGAATAAGGCTTCTATATCCGTATAGGGTTTACTTTGACGTATTAGCGAACTTAAACAGCTAATAACCGCCCAAGAAATACTTGTATCTAGTACAATATTTTTCACGTACATCGGATCGAATGATCATACGTTACTTAACTTTGAATAAATATCAACATAATATCAATATCATGTACGTATATCGAAGAATTGATTATACGCATTAGTTTGAAATATAAATAATTTGGAAACATATTTGTCATGAATATAAAAGAGATATGTACATGCATATCATTTCATAACATATCATACGCATATCGAAACAAGTGATCATGCGTTATCTTGAAATAAACATAAGATTGAATGTATACTTGCCTTTGGTCCTTAGAATGCTCACGTTTAATAACTCGTGAAAGCAGAAAATTCTGTGAAACATGTATAGATAAAAATATGAGAAATCTCCACTTAAATACACATGATAAATGTTCATGCGAAGTGTTAATGAAATTCTCAAGTCTATACTTAACTACTTATGTCGTCACTCGTAATTTTGGGATTCGGTTGGAATCGAATCAAAGTCCGAGAGATTAGTGGACTTGGTTAAACGTCACTCGTAGATCCTCGATAATTTAAATTAATTATAGGAGGCCTTAGATTAATTAATAAATATTAATTAATCAACTTAGGCTTTAAATGTTTATTATTAATCATTTAGAAATTATTCATTAATTATTATTTAATTGATTTAATTAAATAATAATTGGTCTATAATTAATTAAGAATTATTTCTTAATTAAATCTTAGTTTAAATGATTTATTTAAATATTTAAAAAAATCATTTGTTAATTATTATTTAATTACTTTAATTAAATAATAATTAATATTTAATCATTTAAAATTCATTTATTAATTATTGTTTAATTACTTTAATTAAATAATAATTAATATTTAATCATTTAAAAATTGTTTATTAATACTTTAAAAAAAATATGTAAGTGTTTATTTTATTTTTGAAAACTTTGATTGGGTCAAAAATAATTTTCAAAATGGGTTGAAATTTTAAAATCAAGTGGGTAAAATTTATTGGATCAAAGTCAAAAATTTTATTTTGAAATCTGGGTCAAAACAGTGGGTCAAACCGGGCTAAAACCGGGTCGAATCCGGGTCAAACCGGTTCAACCCACCATCTTCAACAACACTGCAGTTGCAGTGTTGCCGGCGGCAACACCAATCCGGCCACACGCACTGCTCAACGAACAACACACACACACATGCACTGGTTTGCGAAACGGGCAACACCGTGACCTTTGGCATAGGAGAACATACCCCTACGCTTGATGCCACGGCCTGAAACTCAAGGAATCGGCCGAAGGAGTCGCCTGAAAAAGCTTCTCGCCATAACCGCCGGCGAGACCTTTGGGTTTAGCCATTTTGGCCATTACGATATCATTTTTAACGATCTATACATGAAAATGAAACTAGAGATCTCAAGGAACTCATACATGCAATCAATTTCAATTTTCATCAACTATATCGCATTCTAAATCGATTCAAAGTTTCGGTTTAAAAGTCCGAAAATGGATCTACGAAATACTCCACCATTTTTTTAAATTGTTTATGTCAAATCGAAGGTATAATCATAAGGAATCTAATGGCATAATCTATTCGAATTAACATGCAATAAATCAGACGAAATAGGGATCCAAAGTTTCAGATTCTATATGAATAATTCGTTGCTAAAGGATGAACAAGCGTCGCTAAAGGGTTTTCTCTTCATTTAAATTTTTATTAAACTTCGAAAATTAATATCTCTCAATATATAAATGATATGAAGAAGTGCAATATATAAAAATCATACTGAAAAATATTATCTACGACATGGTATAATTAGAAAAAAATTTCGACATAAAAATAAAAGTGCAGAAATTTTTTTTTTACCTCTTAAAAGCTTGAAATGAAAATTTTCAAATTCTTGCTAGAGATGAAGAACAATGCTCCGAATTTTTGAGAGAGTTTGTGAAATATGTTTAGTGAATATGCTGTAATTATTTTACTAACAAATCTAGGAAGATAATCAAGGAGCAAATTAGTATCTAATAAATGCACTAATTGAATTTTGAATTTCAAATTTTAAATCCTTAATTAATTGCATACTAATTGCATGGTAATTAACATTGTCATTTGTAACTGATGTAAATTAATTATTTACCATAGGAGTAATTAGTAAAAATTTAATTACTCACTAATTTACATTTTTAATGGTTATGCATTTATTTATAGCATTAACCGAAAAATTAATCCGCCTCGGCGAAATAAAAGTGCGTTTATAAAATTATTATCAAAATTAACATCTAATAAAATTTAAAATAAATATCTTGTCACAATTTATTGTCTTGCAATAATTAATAATATAACATTTGTTATAAATATTAATGAACGTGTGCGTAATGAATTACGTAACCCTTACGTATACGTAACCGTAAAAAAAAATATTTACTGGACGATAAATTCATAAATAATCCTCAAAATTTTACTTTTGAATTATTGGGTTCTCACAATCGTAATGTTCGATTACTAAGAGAACTTGGTGATGCTCATTTCTAATATATAAAGGAATAAAAAGATCCCATTGAAATCAATTCCAACTATTATTAACCAATCAAATAAGGAAAAGAAATATAATAAAACTTCTATAAATTAATAATGTTCAAACCGGAGAATTCTATTATTTTAGATATGTATTAATTAATCGATAAATTAATATTTATTAATTTATAGATATTTTACTGTAATAAAGTTGAATTTTAATTACATTAAAAATTCAATGTTGATAAATTCATTGTGCATAATATTAATCAAAATTTACGTTCATTGTTTATTAATAATTAAATATGATTCATTGTACTTATATTAAAAACGTTCAATATCTATTGACGAGAGAATATACTAGAATCATATTTTGCTAAATTATCTTAGGTATATTTGTAATTTTAAAGAATTATTAATTTATAGTTTTATTGGGACCATATATTTATATAGGGATCTCCCAAAAAATTATTATCTTATTATCGAAATTTACAATTTTTATAACTGACTCGAGTCAGGATAAAATAACATTATTAATTTAAAAATTTTATTAATTTATCGAATATTAATTTATAAAAATTTTACTGTTTATGTACATAGGAATCTATTCCTATTTCCTTTCCCATCAGCCAAACATCCCATTAATGAAGATGCGCGATACCTGAGAATCCTCTCCAAAAGGTCATTTGGCATTATTGAATGGGAGAGTATGGCTTTCAAAATAAAATAAACTGGAAGAAAATTAAAAACTTGAAATTAGGAAGAAAGAAAGAGAGAGAGTGATAGACTAAACCAAAAAACAAATAAATTGATAAGGGAAGTCTTTCATTTTCTTGAGTTGGTGTACATGATTGAAGGCGGTGGTGTATAAAGACAAGCCAACGGCGTGCACCGCTCCCTATTGATTAAAAGCCAAGCCATTGAGTTCTCTTTGGGCTGAGTTGATATTAGAAAACAGTAAAATTTACAAGCTTACGCAACTAATTTGTTTTGACTTGTAAGTTATACTACTTACTAAAATATGCTCCAGTGAATAACTTTTTTAGTAAAAGTATCAACTAATTATTTGAAAAATGAAGAAGGGGTGTTTTTGTATTTGAAAGATCAAAAAAGAATAAAAAGACATGCATCACAATCTCATTTAATATTAAGAGAGTAATGTTATTTCTATCAAAACATTAATAAGTCCAGTAATTCTAATTGTTTTTTTTTGTTATATATTGTGACACTTGTACTTGACAATTGATCATGTACACCTAAATATACTACCACACATGTGACTACATTCAATAAAGATTTTTTCATTACTTTCCCCTTGCATTATACTTTCTCCTATTCATAAATCATAACAATAGTTTATTCTAGGGGGGAAAATTATAATATGTAGTCATTTACATTTTTTAAGATATATAGTTTGAAATTTTTTGTAAAACTATGAATAATCACTCATCCCTTTATACTAAGTTACTCCAATAAAGCTAATTTGTTCACTTCTCATTTTTCATAAAAATGTGTAATAATTCAAATCAATTTGTTATCATTCTTAGAAATCTAACATGTTCAAGTAATGCATATGCAGTGATACACGCCATTACACATTTAATAATTTTGACAATTGAGTTAGTTGCGCCTGTACTAGCTAATTCTCCTCATCTGTCAAGTCCATATATTGAAACTATAATAAATGTCACAAAAACAGTTGTAGTAACTTTTCCTCACATGTATCTTTTGTCTTTTTTTTGTACTACCTCTATTCCAAATTTCAAAATGCACGTTTAATTTTTTTTTTTTAACGTAATTTTAAACATAACTTTAGATAAAATTTAATACATATTAAATATTTTATATTATATTAATTTTCATTTAAAATATTTTTTATTTATTTTTATTTTTAAAAAATAAAATATTTAACATAGAGTAAATTTTATATAAAAACACATGCAAAAAATAAAACGTAATTTGGAATTGAGGGAGTAACTATGTCCCATGATATCAACATGTGTTTGCCACTCTTCTTAGCATTCTTTAGAGGACTAAATAATCTTATCCCATCTTTAATTTTCGCAAACAAACAGGACATTAAAGTACAATATTTGTGTAGAAAAATGATAGAACAAGAATATCACTAATGGCGTGATATTTGTTTGTTGGCATACACACCTAATTATGGATCATTTCCTTCTGTTTATGCTTGGCAGCACATAAGAACGTGTGTGCAAGTACCGGTGGCTGATGATATTTTCTAACATCACCTACTGATTTTCTTGATCCATGTCTCAAACAAAATTCAAAATTTAATGGCCATTGTTAAATGAATTTTATTTTCTTGATCCAATGGCCTTAAACAAACACTAGAAGCTAATGTTAAAAATAAAATAAAAAATTCCTCTGCAACCCGCGCAAAACACAGAGATATAGGGGCTATATATTTACCCCTCCCTTTAAAAATTTGAGATACGAAGTAAAGAAACTTCATTTCTAACAAAAGAAAATTTGAATAAACAGTATATCTAATTTATCGGTGATATCCCTATGCATAATATTACTACATTAAGAGGAAGACGAAAGGGTAGAATTAAAGAAAATATTGCAAGGGTTTAATCACAAATGAAGAGATTCACAATTGACTCTTAATGAAGGACGAGCTTCAATAACAACGAAAGGGGGACAACAGCAAATCAAATTTGCTAGAAAAATAAAATTAATGTACCAATGAAGAATGACATTCATCTTTTTAATCATCTGTATTGATCATCGAATCGCTATGCAGGTGGTCTTGTTGATCTCTTTGTGAACTTGGGACACAAAGCAATTCAATTCTCTGTATCACCTCAGCCATTGAAGGGCGCTTGTCGGGGTACTGAGCAGTACAGTCAATCGCGAGTTGCAAGAGTTGAACCATATCCTCCTCGACATTTTGATATCTGACAAGCTCAAGATCGAAAACCTCAGCTGTCCACTCTTCCTGGACTACTGATTGAACCCACCTCGGGAGGTCCACGCCCTCCTCGGTTAGGAGGGCATGTGTGGGTGATTTCCCGGTTAGGAGTTCCAAGAGTAAAACACCGAAACTGTAGACATCAGCTTTCTGGGAGACTTTGCGAGGATCTGTTACTTCTGGTGCACGATATCCAGCAACACGGTTAGGATTGGAGTTAGGTCCAACAAGTTGAGCAAGGCCGAAATCAGAGACACGAGCCTCATACGAGGTAGTGAGGAGGACATTTGATGACTTAATGTTGCCATGGGAGACTGTCGAACCCTGTGAGTGGAGGGATCCTATCCCACGGGCAGCTCCAAGTGCGATTCCTGATCTTGTTTCCCAGTTTAGGGGAGTCCTACCTGCACCTCTGTTTCCTGTAAACATGAGAGGTGAAATAAGCTTTAAAAGGAGAGATGATTGACAAATTTCATTTTTCTCTGACTTTCTCTTTCCTGTTATGTTAAGACCTAATCAAATTTACCTTCTGAATACATATGGAAAACAGAATTAAGTAACAGAACAGTTGATTGCAATGAAAATGAAAAGGCTATGAATCATAACAATTAGTAGGCTCCCTAAGTTGGAGAAATATATGTATAAGTATACAAATAACCAATTATAAGAATTTCATAGCATCAACTTATGTCTCTATATCTTGAACTAAAATGAACAAATCAATTATGATCAATCTAAAATCTCAAATAAGATGATTTACTCCTCATCATCAGTCCTCAGTGACCAATATAACAAACAAAATAAAGCACAAAGATACTCAAGAAAGTTTCAACTAAGAGACATAATAAGAGCAACCATTACCAGATGATCAACAGTAAAAGAACAGCAACCGTAGTACTAAAAAGTAAAAGCAAGTGCAACGTTAGATTGATAAAAAGAAGTGCTTGCTCACCATGCAAAAGTGCAGATAAACTCCCCATAGGCATGTAATCATAAACAAGCAGCTTCTCCTCCGCACTATAAAAGTAAGCCCTTAAAGGCACCAAATTTTCATGATTCATCTTTCCAACAGCCTCAATCTTGTCCTTAAATTCCTTCTCCGACACTGCCACTTCCTTCAACCTCTTGACTGCCACCACCATTCCCCTTTCCAGAACTGCCTTATACGCCGTCCCAAAGGTCCCCTTCCCCAATACCTCTGCAGACGCCCTCAGCAAATCCTCTAAATCAAAACCTCTCTCAAACTTACCAAAAAACACTAATTTCTTCGCCTCGCTAATCTTAGCATCCCCCTTATCCTTCACACTCAGAGAACGACTACTAAAATCATCTACATTTTCAACTGGTTTTTCTCTCGGAATGTTAACTACTTCAGCTTGCTTAAAAGCCCTTGGTTCCTCTTTCTTACCAATTCTTCTCCTACAACAAAGGAAAATCAAGATAAGCAACACGACAACTGATCCGATTACAATTCCAGCAATCGCACCACCAGAGAGTTTGTTATCACTCCCACCATTTTCCGAATTTCCATTACAAGTTTTAAGAGGACCCCCACAAAGAGAATTGCCCACGAAGGCGCTTTCCGGCTTACCGGAGAGCTTTTCCGGAACTTGACCAGTCAGCTGATTGTTGGAAACATTGAATTGAACCAAACTTGGTAAATCCAAATTCGGTATCGACCCATTGAACTGGTTGTTTTCTAAATAAAGAGTACCTAATCGACTCAACTTGTTGAAATCAGCAGAAATAGTACCAGAAAAGTTGTTGGAAGCCAAATTGAGACGAACAAGGTTTTGCAGAGAGAAAATAGAAGCGGGGATTGAGCCGGAGAAGTGATTTTCTTGGAGGTAGAGGTTGCGAAGAGAGGTAAGGGAAGAGAAGTCATCGGGAAGTGTGCCAGATAGAGTGTTAAAGCGGAGGCTGAGAGTACGGAGTTGGGTTAGGTTCCCGAGGACGTTCGGTGGGATTTGGCCGGAGAGACCCATTGCCGGAAGTCGGAGCACGGCGACGCGGTTGGATTGACAAGTTACTCCAGGCCAGGAGCATGGCGTGGGTTGAGAGAGATTCCAGAGAAGGGATCTGCCGCGGAGGGCAGTACGGAGGGCTAAGAGTGCGGCTGTGTCGGCGGCGAGGTCGGGTTTTCCGGTGGGAAAGAGGGAGAGGATAGAGAAAAAGACGGCGGCAACGGTGAAGAGGGGAAGATTCATGGTTAAAAAAGGGAAATGAGGAGTGCCCAGAATGTGATTTGGAGAATTATTAGGTGGGTTTCATTTGTTTTGTGGTGAAATGGAGATATTGAGTGTGCTGTGGAGACTGGAGTGAAGAATGGAGGAAGAGGATGCCGAAGGAAAAGGAAAATCTAGGTTTGTAATAGTATAAAATTATAAATCAAGTATTGGGAAAAGTGTCAGAGTGTTAAGTCTAGAGAGCTACAGCCCACAGGCACTCACAGGGACCATTTCGACAACATATGTCCATTGTCTCTTTATTTCATCTGAAACAATTTATCAGAAATTTGATATTTCACATAAATTTTTTATATTCATAGTAAAGATAAATTTATCAATTCATATAATATAGATATAAGTATTTTATGTAAGATTCATGCATGTAAATATTAGAAATAGTTGTGAATGTATTGATTTCCGGCACCGATCCTTTCTTAAGAGTAACTTTAAAAGTTGTACGTTTTTTGGTATTTTTAAAATACATATTAGCGTCGTTTAGTTAAAAATAATTATATGATTTACTTTGTATGAGTTTTCTTTATTTTTTGGATTTAAGAATATTTTAAATTAAATTTTTAAAAATAAATTATTACAATTACAAACTATTTGTATTTTACTCAAAAAGACATTCCAAATAAAAACAAAAATAAAAATAGGTATACAATACTTAACAAAACGTACAACTAATTGACATTTTAATCTTATATAATATAAATTCACCTGAATGTACGTATAAAATATGATATATTAGGAAAAAAAAATGTGTGACTATCAATCATGTCATACCTAAAGTTACATTAAAATAAGCATTAAAATCACATAATTTTAATATTAAAAATAACATTATAATTTTTCATATTAAAAGTAACAAATAAACATCTGTCCACCACCATTGCCGTCGCAATCCGCTGCTACCCCCAACCTAAACCAAATAATAAAGGCATTTTTTCTCTCAATGATAAAAGCTCATCCCCAATTCTCGAGATTTTGATCTTCTTCTTCTCCTCCTTACTTTGTTTTTATCCAATCTGATCATATTACTTCAACTTCGATAAATTGTGATGAGTTTGCACTATGTTTTAATTAATTTTCAACTAATCCATCGAAAGATATGTGTTAGAATGTCTGCTTAAAAGTACTCACACGAGTTTTTTCTAAATTTAATAATTTGTTTTATATTTAAAGAATCTTGATAAAAAATTTAAAATAAATAGTTACACTAATATCTCTATTTTAAAAGATAATTTGATGATTATTAATTAATAATGTATCATTAAATGTATAGTATCACTATTCACATTCATCAAAACTACAATATTATTTTATTATATTCTATACTATTTTACAATATATATATATATATATATATATATATATATTTATTTATTTATTTATTTATTTATTTATTTATTTTGTTTGTATTAAAATATTATATATTAGTTTAATATATAAAGTAATATTTTATTTATATTTAAATACATTAATACCATATATTATAGTGATTAATTAATGTATTAGTACAAAATATTAATGTATATACTATTAAAATTTGTATTATATTTATATAAATATTATGTTAAATTATCATTATTATATATAAATTTGATATATACATTATATAGTATATCATATATAATATATTAATATATTATATATAATATATATTAATATTAAATTCATATTATATATATATATATATTAATATTATATGTTATAATATATTAAAATATGATTTAAAATATACATTAATATATTATGTAAATGTCCTAATATTTTAATATTATACTATAATTATTATATATATAAATGAGATATATATTATTTGTATAATATACTATTTTTTTAGTATATATTGACGTGTAATAACATACAGAGTATTATCTATTAATAGAATTAAAAAAAATTAATAATAAAAGTTTAAAATGTAGTTATTTTATTAGGTCATTCACACTAGTTTTCTTTAATAGATTTTTTATTTTAAACAAATTTTCTTATACATTTACATTCTCTCTTTATCTCTTTTGTAGAAGATTTTCAAATATATAGTATACCATAATAGAATAACAAATATTTTTGAACTTTTCTTATTTATATTGTTTAATTCTTTGTTTAATAGAAAATATGTTATTATACATTAATATATCTTACTCTATATATAATAATATATTATATGTATAATATATATCATGTTTATATATAAAAAATGTTATAATATAATATAAAAATATCAGTACATATAAATAATATATAAATGCATATTATAAATCACATTTCAATATGTTACAAAATACAATATTACTATATATAAATAATATTAATATTAATATTAATTTTAATTATTATATATTAGTTTTGTATAATATAATATATGACATATGATATACTATAATATATATGTCACATTTATATATAATAATTTAAATATAATTTAATATTTATATATATATATATATATAATACAAATTATAATAATATATCCATTAATATTTTGTACTAATGTATTAATCAATCACTATAATATATGATATTAATGAATTCAAATATAAATAAATATTAATTTTCATATTAGATTAATATATAAATATTTTATTACAAATAATATATTCAAATAAGTGACTGTGTTATGCTATATTGGAATAATACTGCGGAACATTGACATTATAATGATTTAAATTCATTCTTTAAGTATTGTTCATTTACATCAAATAAAAAATTGTCGATAAAGAATTGATTAAATTCTTAATTATATATAGTGTTAAAATAATATTATACAAAAATGAAATTGTATTTGTTTAATTATTATATGACTGACAAAGCAATATAGATAATGAAAGTAGAATGTTTGAAATATTATTATTAATAACAATAGTAGGTTGGTGTTAAGTGTACTTTTTATTACTAAACAAACAAAATGAGCAGCCCACGGAGCTTGAGGAGTTGAATCTGATGGTCCTACTTGACCTTTGACTATATCCATCCAAATTAATACTCTACTATTTCTATGACACTTTTTTATCCTAATTTAATTTACAAATCTGAATTTCAAATTTTTTCTTTATGATTTTCAAATTTCGGACCTTGGACAACGGTCATTAAGAAAATAATACTCCCTTAATTTGACTTTAGTATTTAAATCGATCGGTTTTAAAATTATAATTATTATTATTTTATAAAGATATAAATAATAATATTTTTATATCAAATAAAAATTTATACAATTAATTACAAAACTCAATTTTTATAATTATAAAAATATAATATATTTGTTAAATTTTAAAATCAAAATTTACTCAATTTAATCATTAAAATTTAACAGTTAATTTGGGATGGAGCAATATTATTTAATAAAAAGAAAAACAACATTTATACAGCTCACGTCTGACAACTGTTCAGACCAGTCAGTGGTACTACCATTCTGCGTTCTCTGCTTTCTCCTCCTGGTCCCTCGTAGCTCAGTAGCTGTTGCGTACCTTTTTTTTGGGGTTACACACATTTTTTCTTTTCTTTTTTGTTTTAATTGATTACATTATTTGTCTTAAAATTACAGATTTTTATTTTTCGGTCACACACTTTTTTTCTATTTTTTAATTGATTAAATTATTCATTATAAAATTAGAGATATATTTTTTTAAATTTAATATTATTTGTAAATTCTATAATTTAACTTGAAATATAAATTTAGAAAAATATAAAAGTTTGTATCTAAGAATATTCTTACATTATGATATTTCTCTTCAAAATTCTTAAAAATAAAAATTTTAGTTATATTTTGAATTACAAAATTTTGTAAATCTATTTTATATGAACTGAATACACATTCCATTCAAAAGAATTACATCTATTTTTTGATAGATATTAATATTGTATACCTTTTTTTATTAACAAATCTCACTTTTAAATATTTTACTCGTTTTGGAACAAAAAGAGTATATTAGTATGCTCTCATTCGTATTCATCATGATTCATGTATAAGATTTTGAAATAAATTGAACTAGCTTGCAACTGGGGGCAAGTCACAAATTATTTTTATTTTGTTGTTTAATTTAAATATTTTATTAATAGTTATAATTTAATATTTTTCTATTTCACAATATCATGTAAATTCAATTACTATTTAATATTAAATTTGTACGTATTAACTTAATTTTAATCGTACGATAGAAAAATATTTTAACTCATTTATCAAGTATTACGGATTTCATAGTTTCACCAAATTAAATTAATTTTGTAAATTTAAATTTAATCTCATATATTTTTATTTATATATTCATTATCGATATAAAAGCTATGTAAGAAAGAATCTACAAATAAACATGGAAGTGAATAGTTACACATCAATTTTTATTGTAAATTAATTAAAGTGAATTTGAATTAAGATGAAAAATATTTAATGAATAAAATCTATATATAAAATAAAAGTAGAAACAATAGAATAAAAAATAATGTTAAAGTAACTAAGAAAAATAGATTATATTTTTAATAATTATATAAACTCTCTATTTTACAAAAATAATTATATTTGAAAATTCAATCGATTCCATGAAAAGAATTACATAAATAATTTCTAAAATTTATCACCACAATTTCTTTATCTTATCATCATCACTTTTATAATAATTATTTTATAAAAAAGACATTGAAGTTCTAAAACTTTCAAATTAAATTGAAGTAAAGTTAACATAATTTATAATTCAAACTATAATTAAAATAAACTCTCTTATCTTTACTCATATTTATTATAGATATTATGTTAATTATAAATTTGTAAATGTGTCTCAAAAATCCAAATATAAAATTAGAGAGATCATAAAAAAATAAAATGTAAAAAATATTTGAAACAATTATCATCATTAGAATAGGTTTTTAAATCATATTAAAATCTACGATATTTAGAAAATAAAATGAAATATATGGTAAATATTAATAATTATTAACTAAAAGAAAATATAATAAATACTAATAATAGAGTCTACCATGTAATTATTAAACTAATCACAATTGAACCAATTATAATGAAGCGATGGTTATGACGATTATTATGAATTGGGTGGAGTAATAAACCCTGAAAAGAATACTCTAAAAGTACATGATACGAAGTATGTATTATTTCCTCTCATTCATAATAACATCGGTTTTATGTAAATTTACAGATATTAAAGAGTAGAATGATTAGGCGAATCAATGATTATATGTAATTCCAAGTTACAAATTTACCCTCATAGTAGTTAATCACATTTTCACTTTTTTTCAATTAGTTTACACATTTTTATAAACAATTTAAGTGTGCAAATCATTGATTTTTTCGTACTTCGTAATTCATTAGTGCAACTCATTCATTTGGTTGGGTAGATACCGAGTAGCACTACCTTAAAAACAATTAAAAGAATTAATTATGTATTGGAAGAAATTAAATCCATCACTAATACATAAGGGTAACATAGTAAATTTTCTCATTAAGTTGTCTAGATTATCATAAATTATCATTTAAAATAAAATTTTAACAAAATTTTAAAACAACTGTTATTTTGAACCAGAATTTTAGGAAGAAAATGAACATAATATCAAATAATGAAATAATAACGATTCTATATTCCCCGAAATAAGTCTAGAAAAAGTACATGTTCCTCTTTTTTTTCTTTTGACCTCACAGGGAGATATATGATTTTATATTCTCAGAAATAAGTCTCCAAATATTTTTTTTCTTTTTTATCATGTATTGCATTTTATATCTATTTTTTTTAATTTAAATATTTTATATATACATTTGTATAAATTTATTATGTATGTTTATATGTATACATCCTAATAATACGAAAATGATAATTTTATCGTTAATATGTCACATGAAATATACATGAATTTTTTCCCCACAAAATTGGTCAGAAGGAACATATACGTAACCTTAAGAAGATTTAGGAGGCTAAACTGAAGAAATTAAAAGAAGATGAATGACATTAAAAGTTGACATAAAAAAAGTAAAATTTTGCCTTTTCTAAATTCATTGCTTATTGGTAACTTAGTTTGATTGCCCAAAGCATTATTGAATGAAATAATCACCTGGTATATATTATAGCTACAAGCCTAAAGAGACTCACTTCAGCTTGGAGAAGAAACTCTCTTAAGGAAAACTGGTTTTGATGACCTAACACTATGTTCATGAGTTTATTTTTTGTTAGAAAAGAAAAGACATTGGTAGAAACTTAAGTTTTCCATCTATTTCTTGTGTTCATAAGTTTTTAAGAGGATAAAAAAGAATTGAAATGGATAGAAAACTTGACACTTTTCTTGCCTAAATTTTCTTGTAAAAAATGACAAGATTTGGATAGAAATATATAGAAAACAAATTTAATAGTATATATCACGTTATAATATCAATAATACCCTTACATTGTAAATAGTATAAAATATAATGTTAATATCAAGATAGTCATTTAATATCTTAAAACAACCCAAAAGAAAATTTGTAAGTTTTCTATTCATTAAATTTTTTTATAATCATTTGTTTTCTATCCAAAATTGATGAACATAGCGTAAGTGAACGGGAACAGAAACTGGCCGCCATCCTAAAAACTTATAAGCTAGTCCCTACTACAACGCCGAGCCAAAATTTGGTTTCCCACAGTCCTAGCCAAACTACTTAGTTTTTAGAGTAATAGGAAACATCTGCAAACACATTTCTGCTATGGACCTAGTAAATACCAGAGCATAACAAAGGAAAGGTCCAAAAGGAGTAGAATGAGACCAATTAAATCAAATTAATAGTAATGGTTAAAACAAATAAGAAAGTCTTGAAGTTGGAAGAAGGTGGTGGGATTTTAATTGGAAAAGGAAAAACAGGGAATTAAAAAAGATGAAGCGTTGTGAATTTGTGATACACGGTGATGTTCATGAGCTTGCAATAACACTTGATGCAGCTCCAACATTGGGAAGTTGCAAGCCTGATCCCACAGGAAATAAGTGTAAAAGTTGGACAAACTGACAAGGATAAACCATATAGTTTGTTGTAAATGGTCATATTCATGCACTTGTAATAAAAATAAACCCGCCCCAACTCTAGGGAGTTGAATAACTACAAAATCACCAACCCTTAACCCCAAACAGAGCGCGTAACTTTCAGCAGAAACTCACTAATGGACAAGGAGTTACATGTAACTTTTGACAGAAAATCTCACATGCCATTTTGGAAACTATAAGCATCCAGCGACAACCAAGGACGCATAATCCCTTATAGCATTAACGTTTCAATGGCCGAGACTCGAAAAATAGTTGAAGCAACAATCCAGCCAGAATGAAAGAATCATAACAGAACCAAGACCTTTTAGTTCATACAAGCTCCCAGAAAACTTTGCACTTGAAGACTTCAGAATAACTGTTGCCGCCTTCATGTCAAGATCTTAATACAAGGCTGAACAACTCTAAGAATACACTCAAAATCAGAAAACTATATCAAAAGTAGAATAACCACCCCCCCACCCCACAGAAGACAAGTGATGGTAAAGAGAGGATAATTGATATCGAACGAACTTCAAGTAGCCTCATTTTGACGTTTGCCCCCAATCAAATTTATTATAGAAACATAAGTTTAATTAGTCAATTTACTAGTGTACAAATCAAACCGGTAAATATCACCTTGAAACGACGACGACTAATTGTGCAGGATATTTTTTATTTGATAACAATTTTGATGTGATACATAACAATTCCAATGTCATATGCTTGAGCCAGAGTTGCCCATCAACACTATTGGCTGCTATTTTGAACTCTCTTACAAGTTCACTCCTCATATCATATTAAGAGATAGGTCATCAGCTTAGGAAGCACAAGCATCATTTTACGAGAAAAAACAAAAATAAATTGTTTATCTTTTCCCTATTAACATGCTCATAGAATTAGCATTATATATTAACTAAATAATGCGAAGATTCACATCAATTATCATTGTCAATGAAGTCATGAACCACTTAACCATATAAGTAAAGATGTTTACACCATGTAACACCAAACATTGGAATAATAACAACAATCCCATAATAACAAACAAGCACGAATATTGCTCCCGGATTAGTGGACAATCCAGTGAACACTTCCATTCCCATAGAGAAAATTATAAGAAAATTCACTAATTACAACTATAAATACAAGCATGTAACGTACATTATTAGTTGCAGCAGGAGAAGTTAACCACACAGCATAAGTGAACACAACATAATCATCACAAAAGTCTTTTTATATATTAACCCCGATACATTAATACAAATTATACATACCCAAAATGTTGGATATTTTTAATAAAACCAAAATAAAATAGAATAACTTTGAAAAATAATTTTTTTAAAGTGTTTTGACTTTGTCTCTATCTCTCTTATTATTTTGTTAGCCAACTTTTAGATAAACTAACTATTCCTAATTTTACTCCTAAAGTATTTACAACTAATGGGGAAGTGGCTAAAGAAATGTTATTTTTACTAACTGAAAAGAAAAGCCAGCAACGGAAAAAAAAAATATTGGATGTGTTACATATATGTATAACAAATCCCTCCGTTCGATATATATTTTTTTTGAAGAACTCCCATTCCAGTACTTTTGCTCGCAAATGCTTTATGCTTTACTCTTGATTATTTTATAAGATACACACGTACATATATATATAATACTTTGGTATTTGGTCTTGCTGAGAATTTTGTTTGGGGAAATCACTTGCATAATTCTTCCAACCATTCGTGCGGAGAAGGAAATATTCGGATTGGGCGTTGTACCCCTGGGGAGCTGCCATTTAAACCTTGCACGGAAGGGAGGCGATAAGTTCCTTAGGGCAGTGTAATTTAACATGCCACACCATTATCAAGCTAATCTAAATCCTAACTATTTTAATTTGGGCCAATGAGGTCTTAGCACAATGGTTAAGACTGAGGTGCTGTAACCAATAGATTACATGCTCAATTCTCACTGGCACTACTAGTTGAGACTTTATCCCCTTATTAGAGTGGGGTTTCCTCTCCTTTTAATGTGGAATTAGTTCATCTTATATGATTCATAGTGTGTGATTGTAATCCATTTATAATAAAATGCAAAAAAACTATTTTAATTTGTTTGTATTGTATTAATTATTGTTGAGTTATTTTGTAATTTATATTATTGCAGCATCTCAAAATAAGTTTAGTGCTTCTCCTGTTCATGTTGTTAATACAAATTGTGAAATCTTTATTGTTGAAGATTGCATTCTGTTTATACTATCACATACATATTAGCATGTTCGTTTGTTTTATAAATTAAATGGGACAAATTTTGCTAACAAACTAAGGAACTTATTTTCACAAAATTAACTAAATTTTTTAATTGATTATTTGTTATATTCAGTTTGTACTAGCATGCTATTGATTTAATTTTACATTAGTTTTTTTTATATTTTTAGTTACCATTTGGGTTAATTTTCAGATTGTTAATATCATATTGTTACCCAACATATAAATATTTTTAATACCATATACAATCTGTTAAATCAAACTAATTCGGTGACCAGTAAAACGAAAAAAGTCGTATATATTATACAGTACTAGTACCTTTGCAAGTTTGATTAATTTAAACAAACAACATTATTGATATAAACTTTGTTAGATTATTTTAAAATTGATGTTGTATGAAATGAAATTTAATTGCATGTTTTAGTTTATTATCAGTAGCTGGCCAATATCACACATATCTTCTATTTCTGTTACATTGCTTCAAATATATAAACTGTCATTTCTTGCAGGACCTATTAAAGTCAACTGCTATAGTGTGTTAATTAATTATTCTAGTAATTAAATTAGTTAATCTAATACAAATAAATTTATTTTAGTGACTATCAAGGAAACGTACTGCATATCAGCATATACATGTATTTAACTCCTGCATGTTTTGATCTTAGATAATCACTTTATTGCTATAAGTATTGTTAGATTGGATTAAAATAACTTTTATGTTCTATGAATTGTTGTTTGTGAGCTACTGCTTATTATTATTAAAAAATTGAACAGTGTTTTGTCATATTGTTTTAACATAAATTCTGACCATTTCTCTAATATTCTGAATAATAATATTTGATTTTAATTAATTGGATGTGCTTAGTTCAATAAAAGTGTGTTAGACAGGAGTATAAGGTTTGTTACTAAAAAAGAAAAATGTTTAACTTAGTTTTTGTGTTGTTACTGCCTATCAAGTTTATGCCTACCCTTGTACATGAGTTATTATTAAACTGGGTCGAAACATTGTTTAACTTTCTACGATTACTGTTTATTCAAATTAAATTTTTTGATGAAAATGGAGTCACTTGTAAATGAAATTTAATGTTTGGTCCTATATTAAAACTTTTCAAAAACTATCAAATTCAAAGTTTCAAGTTAATATGGTGGAAGAAGTGAATTCTGGTGATACTCTTAAAATTGGAAATACTACCCCTTTAATTAATCTTACATTGCATTCTAATGATTGGTGGGTTGGATTCTGGAGCTAATATCCATGGATGTTCAGACCAATCTAGGTTTTGTCATTATTATAATTCAAATGGGGTAGTTTTAGGAGATGACACTGTAGCACAAGTCATAGGAACATTGGGAAAAACTTTAACTTTGCACAATGGGCACCATGTACCCTCTATTAGGAGAAATCTCATTAGGGTCTCTATTCTTGTTACTCATGGCTATCATGTTGTTTTAGAATCAAATAAAGTCGTACTAACTAAAAATGAGACCTTTATTGGAAAAGGTTTTGTTTCTGATGGTCTGTTTAAATTAAATGTTTCTCAAAACATTATTAACGAAGAAATTTCTCCTACAATTTTAAATGTTGAAAACTCTGCATTATGGCATGATAGACTTAGACATGTAAATGTTGGTTACATGAAAGAATGATTAATGTTGGTTTATTACCTAATTTTATAATGAATATAAACTCCAAATGTGAAGTTTGTGCTCAAGCTAAACAAACTAGAAAATCTTTTCCAAGTGTTTTTAGAGACTCTTCCCCTTAGAATTAATTCATAGTGACGTATGTGAAGTTGATAAGGTTCATACTACAGGTTAGAAAATATTTTGTGACTTTCATAGATGACTTTTCAAGGTATTGTTATGTCTATTTACTTAGAACTAAAGATGAAACAGTTGGTTGTTTTAAGGTTTATAAAACTGAAGTGGAGAATCAATTAGAAAAGAAAGTTAAGATTTTGAGGCTGATAGAGGAGGAGAGCATTCAGATCGTGAGTTAACTAAGTTTTGTCAAGAGCATGGTATAATTCAAGAAGTATCACTACCTTATAGTCCGCAATCTAATTGTGTGGATTGCGTAGCTGAGAGAAAAAATAGGACTTTAATGGATATGGTTAATTCATTATTAGTGAATTTTGGTGCTCCTGCAAATCTTTGGGGTGAAGCTTTACTCACTGCATGTTATATTTTAAATAGGATCGCTCATAAGACTAACTATTTTAAATAGCTTTACTCTAAACCGTAACTATTTTAATTTGGTTGTATTGTATTAATTATTGTTGAGTTATTTTGTAATTTATATTATTGCTGCATGTTAAAATAAGTTTAGTGCTTCTCCTGTTCATCTTGTTAATACAAATTGTGAAATCTTTATCGTTGAAGTTTGCATTCTGTTTATACTATCACATACATATTAGCATGTTCGTTTGTTTTATAAATTAAATAGGACAAATTTTGCTAACAAACACAGATCCTAAAATTATTATAACATGCCCACAAAGCAATAAGATCAATAATCTCCAATTCAAAGACATAAGATTAAAAGGGTATACAGCTTATCTCGAATCAGTCCTGGGATTTCAATTTCTCGACCCGTTTGTCCAATTGATCGAGGCGAACAAGGAGGGCAGTGACAGAGTAGAGCAGCCAGTAGAAAAGGAGAGCGGCGGCGATGAGAAGCGCGTTGCGTTGGCTCTTCATGATAGATTTCTGGTGGCGGAGATGCTCGGAGGGTGAACAGGTGTGTTGTTCGCAGGTGGGGCGAGTCTCGTACTTCCAGTAAATATCCATTAGGAGGAAGAGACAAAATGGTACGATTGAGAGGAAAGGCTTGAGAAGGGTTTGAGTGACCGAGATTAGTCCCTTGCGAAGAGGGTTTAGGCCTGGGATTGTGAGGAGGAGGATCATTACCGCTTCTGCGCCGGCAGCGTAGCCTAGCACTACCCACTCCAAGGCCATTGTTTCTTGGAATTGATGAAATGGTTAGGAGAGATGTCAGATTTGGAATTGAGAGAAGAATTAGAAAACCTTTTTTGCTTCTTGTACAGAACAAAGTTGGGTTTTAAACCGGGAGCGTTGTAACCATCGGACACGGTTCGGTTTAATCACCAATCAGAAAGGGGCAAAGACAAGCCAGCATCATTTTGTGAAATCGTAGACAATTAGGTACCATCAAATATTGATTTTCTTAAATAAGTGTCTTTTTTTATTAAAAAATATAACATCTCATTCGGTTATTAACCGAACCAAATTACTTATTCGGTTAAAACCGAAAACCTATTAACAAGTAAATTCATGTCTGAATAAGAAATCGGAATTTCATATTAACCGGAAACCCGATACTGTATTGGGTTAATTCGGTAGAAAATCAAACTTGTATGCCTTAGCAAATTTAATTTCATCAGACAATCACTCGATCAAAATAATAACTACTGAAGACCCGAGTACCTAAGAATCTGAGAAAATCATAATGTCATTACATCACTAAATAAAATAAACAGATCAATTTCCATAAGCTCCATAGCAAAATCCAAATAACAATAATTGTTCTTAGCAAATTAGAGCACTAAGACCAGTAACTACCAGTGCAATACAAATTATACAATAGCCCGAATAATAAAAAGGGTGAAAGTCTGAAATAAGGATTACATAAACTTAAGTCCAACAAAGCAACAGTAAACATCATAACTAAAGTAAACCATCGTCCAATGTTCACAGCAGAACAGCAGAATTACAGAAGGTTGAACTTGAAGTCTTGAACTGCAGAATTTAAAACTTCAGATTGTAAAATGCGAGCCTCTGAAATTTCATGAGAACTTCATTAGAGAGCAGCCTAATCAGTTCCACCAGCCAAGAAGCCAACAAATAGCAAGAGAGAGTATGAAATGTTGAAACAACAAAATAATTAAATATCAGAAAGAGAAAACGGGAAATAAGTGATTGCTTTCATCGGCAATCACATATTTATATTCATTATGGGACCTACCTTCTCTCTCCACTCCCCTGTACGAAGTTAAATTATGTGACTACTCTTATATCCCGCGGCCCCTATCAGAAAATATGAAGATGTTAAAACTGAAACATCTACACCAAAGCTAAACAAGGATCACTTGGTAAATAATAATCTGCAAAGCAGATACAAAACCTCACAACATATGGCACACTACAAGAATCAGTAATGACAATAACAACAATGCTAAATGATAGTCTGTAACACACCAGAAGCCACCATCAGAGAAATGCAAGGATATATAAAATTGAGATTATAGTACGGAAGAAGACATATTAATCTATTTACATATAATGAAGATTAAATTGAAACTAGCTGCAAACTTGCAACATTAAACAATATATTAAGGTCAATCAGTAGGTCACAATAAAAATATTAAGAGATTGATTATCTACACACACAAATATATATTGAGACATTACCTCACTTCTTAATCAATTAGCCTAGTACAATGAATCCATGAATAATGCTTGACTTGACATATCTACAAAGAGAGAGTAAAACAACAAATTAATTATTTTATCATTCATATAATTCATGAAATCAAGTATGTAAAAATTTAAGAAGATTACTGGATGCAACGTTAGAGGCAAAATCATCATCTTCTTCCACATTAATTCGACTCTTTGCTCTAATCCAATCTTGAGCACATATAAGAGTTTCTACCATATTAGGAGACAATGAGCTCCTAAAAGAATCAAGAATGCATCCTTCCGTGCTAAATGCAGGCTCCGATGCAACGGTGAAAACGGGAATAGACAACACATCACGGGCAATATGTAAAAGAATAGGAAATCTTGCACTATTAATCTTCCACCACCCTAAAATATCAAACTTGTCACCGGCTTCTTCTACATCTTCATTGAAGTATTTCTCCAATTTGGTTTCATCTCCAACTACCCCCTAATTCGACGCCTTTTAAAAATATCTGCAAGTATATTTGAGTTTGAGATTCCGATGCATATGTAACTTGAGATAACATGCTTGAGTTTGAAGTTCCACTTTCATGTGTTGAGAATTGTTTCTTATACTCATTAAACAAATTCTCCATTGTCTATTTCACATTTTCCACAATTTGCATGCCCGTAGCTTTATTACTTTCTTGATATCCTAGATTATCAAAAATATCATCATATCCATCATTCTCTTCCATGTGGGCAGCCCTATCCGACTCCACAACATCCACACTATCTCCACCATACATGTTTTCTAAAGCAAAAGTAATGAACCCCAACCTGTACCGAGGATCAAGTACAATCGGAATGTACAGCATGTTCATCTTTGTGACATTTTCCCAATATTTATCATACTTCTCTTCATTGCCTTTGCCATATTTTGCAATTCCCTATCACCACTTTTTTCCCAATCCCTCAAAAGAATATAACTATCACTTATTTCATGAAATGAAGTGTTTGAAGTGACATAAAATGAGCCCAAAATTTTCATGGTGAGTTTATAAAAATGCTCTAAAAATTTCACATATAACTTATCATTTCCAATCCGACTCCGTGGGTATGTTCAACCCCCCATCTCTTTTTCAAAATCACAATCCTCAAACCCAAGTCTAACAAAAGCATCTCTATATTTCAACGCCAAACTTAACATCAAGCGAGTGGAGTTCCATCTTGTTGGACAATCAAGGCTCATTTCTTTTGTGTCTCCAATGCCACACCATTCAATACAATCTTTAAATGTTTTCACCCTAGCCGGAGATTATTTAGTGTACTTAATGGCAAGCCTTATTGACTCGATAGATTTTTCAATTAATTTCAGCCCATCATTAACAACCAAATTAATTATGTGAGCTATGCATCTCATATGAATGAACTTCTCACCTAAGACATTTGTTTTCCAAGATGTACATCTATCTCTTAAGTATGATGCAGCAAAATCATTGGAGCTAGCATTATCTATAGTGAGTGTCATAACTTTAGAGATTCCCCACTCTTGTAAACAAGTCTCAACCATCTCCCTGCTATCCCCTCCCTTGTGACTTGTTATGGTTCGAAAACTGAGTATCTTTTTATGTAACTTCCAATTTTCATCAATGAAGTGGGCAGTGAGACACATATAGTTAATGCGCTGAATAGATGACCAAGAGTCGGTAGTAAGACAAACACATTCACAATTTTTTCTAAGAACAGTTTTTAGCTTAGTCTTCTCAAATTCATACAAACGAAAGCAATCCCGTGCAAATGTGAAACGTGATGACATTATGAACTTAGGACATGCTACTTGCATAAGCCATTTGTATCCCTCTTTCTCAACATGTTTAAATGGAAGCTCATCAACAATAATATGATACAATAGCTGCCCTAACTATTTCTAGGTCAAATCTCCAAGTAGTTAAGATACTAGTATCACCTCCCCCTCCCTCCCCAACATCATTTTGAAGCCCAACAAGTTTCGGTTGATTCTTAACTATGTTGGCCGGATTTTTTTTACATGTTCAAGTGTGATTTCTTAATGAAGTTGTGCCATTAAAACTAGGATTGACAGCTAGCACTTTATCACAAAAAGCAAACTTATCTTTGACGATTTTTCCATCTTGCTATCTGATTGGAATAAAACTTCCATCAGTCCACACTACCGACCTAGACGCCATCCTCTTTCTTGGTGCTTTAGATTTTTCAGACACTCCCGTTCCCGTTGTTTGTGTTGAATTTTCATTTGCTTGCGTTTCAGTTTCAGCCCCATCATTAGTGTTGGCCGTAGGAATACTCCCGTGTGACTCACCAACATCAAGATGTCGAACATTATCCGAGTCATCCATCTGAATTCTGAAACATAGTCAATGACATAAACTCTAAGTTAAAAAACCCCAGTTAATTTCAAATTTAGAAAAAAGTACACACTAAATCAATTTCTTAACATGTTAGTGAGTTCTTAAAATGAACATCAATTAAGAAATTCATAGATACGGATTGTAACAGTTTATATATATAACTCAGTATATTAGTAAATATTTATAATTACACACATAGTACATTAGAAAATTGATTTAGACTTTGACTTCTAATATGCAATTATTTGTGACAATGTAAGTGTAGTTTAACAATGAATTAAGGATTTTTCACAAATAAATGCAATTTTCACAAATAATAACTTTTATAGTGAAACAAATTTGAAAACACACTTGGTAATTGATATTGAAAAGGGAAACTATTAATGGTGGACTGGTGGTGCACGAAACAGATTTCAAAGAAAAAAAAAAGTAAAGTGAAATCAATTGAAATTACCTTTGAGTTTCTAATCAATTAAGGACGGAGAAGTGAGTATTGCTGATTGTTGAAATCGAAGAGTTGAGATGAGATAACGGTGGTGGTCTAAGGGCCTGCCTCTTGAATCGGTGGTGAAATGAGAGTCGGAACTGGTAGTTTTTCTCCGTGCGGTGGCGTACTGGCGTGATGAACGAGTGGAGTCAGTGACTCGGTGGTGCCGCGGTGGGCCTGGTGGCGTACTGGCATGGAATTAAAGAAGATGAAAGTGTCGTCCGGTCTCTGGTTGAGGCTAGAGTTTTGAAACATAAAAGGAAAAATTATAAATGAAATACTCATACTTTAAGCTTTAGATGGACAAAAGATGATTAATAAATTATTACTACTCATTATATCGGTTATATCAGTTTCCGTATTATCTACCGAAAACCATTAAAAATATTCGGTTATGAAACCGAAAAACCGAAACAATTTGGTTAAAATTATTAGGTTCGTTTTAGTTTTACGGTTTTAACCAAATAATGCTCTGTCATAATAACTCATCTTTTTTATTTCTCGTCACTTTCTCTCTCTATTCGTATAAATCACTCTTCTCTCTCCTTCTTCTTTGTTAAAATAAAATAGGTTAAAATGTTTATAGAAGAAGTTTGAATACAAATACCATAACTTTTTTACTCTATTAAGACTAAATAAGTACAAACTAAAATAGCTGTAATATACAGAAAAATTTTATTGAAATTAAAATAAATATACAAATATTCAAATTAAAATAATTGTATTATAACTTGAGTTTTTTCTGGGTATCTGTATAATCACAAAGTGATTAAATAACTATAATTTTGTAAGTGATTACAGCTTCTCGTTTCACACAATAGTTACGATTTCTCTCAAGAATTATTACAATGATTCTCTCTAGTGTATGAATGTTTAGAGAGATATTTATAAGTTTTTCTATATCTTGTGTCTTTTTCTCTCTCAACTTTTTGGTAGTGTGTAACAACTCTTCTATATCTAGAAAAACGGAGATATAACTCATGTGTTTGTCATATTTCTTTTCAACATAGCTGAAATATGTTCTGTCATTGTCCTTTCAGAAATATACGTGTCAGACTGCTATTAGCTAGAGTTGCTTCTATTCCAGTTCCTGTTCTCCATTCGTTTCTGTTATAAAGATTGTTATTAGACCACTAGATTTCAATAAATATTTTTCCAGTTATACCCCTTACTTCTTTGTCAAGTATCAGTTCATATCTCTTAATCCTTGATGACATGTGGATTACGTCTTAACTATCCCCTGATAACAAGTCCTAATGTTGACTTGATCAGTGCTTTTGGACCCCCTGATTACAAGCCCCGATGTAGACTTGATCAGTGTTTTACTATCCACTGATGTTAATCCTTGATATAAAATTAGATTAATACTTCTTGATCCCTTGATTTTAAAACCCAATGCTATTATTCGTTGATGCAGTGTTCAGGTTATTCCCTGATGATATCCCTGACAGACTCGACTGTTGATAGTATGCCCTGATGGTCAAGCTATTCCCTAATGGTATCCCCATGACAGTCAAGTTATCCATTGATGACATTTTCTAACAATATCCTCTGACATATTTATCCACTGTCAGCATCCCCTGATGGTATCCTCTGACGAGTTTATCCACTGATGTCTTTTTAAATACTTATGTCTTTAATCACTGATATTATTTTTGGCATTTTCCTGAATGTCCGATGTGCAGAATATTTGATTTTTAAGTACAATCAAGCATTCCCTGACACAAACAAGTCCTAAAGATATCCTCCGATGACTTGCCTGGTGCAGTTAAGACTATCCCCTGACAGACTAAGTTGTCCATAAGTATATGCTTATTTATGCAAATATACTAAGGATTATAACATACTTTGAGTATTTACAAGTGTACAGTTATTAAATAATCTTTATATCATCATCAATATCATTATGCCTAATATCCTCCTTATCTCTTCACTCTCTCTCCTCCTCCTTCATATGTCGTCACTTTGTCGTCCACCTTCTTGTCGGCGCCACTTTCATTACCTCCCTGCCGCCTCCACCACCTCCACCACCTCCCCATTGCCTTCTTCTTCTTTTTCTTCCAGTTCTTCTTCTTGTTCTTTAAATCTATTACGTTGTTGCCTAACCACCATCGTCGATTCGCCGTCTTCTTTTCCTCGTCTCCTTCACGCTGCAACCTTCTCCTCATCCTCCCGTCATTGCCTCCCACCATCTTCGTCGTTGCCTCCTTATCGCCTCTTTCGTTGCTTCCTCGTCTCCTCCATCCTTGCATCTTCGTCGTTGTCTCCGCTTCTTCTTCTTCTTTTTCTTTAATGGCATACATATTGTTTAAAGATATGGAAAAAATACATATTGCCTGTAGTAAATTACATGTTGTCTAGAATGAATTACCTACTATTTATGGTCTGGAATAAATTACCTATTGTCTTAAATGAATTACCTACTATTTATAAGTTTGAAATAAAATAACTACTGTTTTGAAATAAAATACATATTATTTGTAAATGAATAACTATTGTTTGTAGTTCATAAATAAATAATAGGTATTTTGTTTTGCATATGAAGTGCAAAACAAAAAAAGAATAACATAAAAACAAAGTATGTCATTATAACAAAAACAAAAAACAAAAAAAAATATATGGGTTTATGACATTGAGATCGTAATTATGAAAATATTAAGTATGTTGAGACATCATGTATATGGAGACATGCAATAGATATATATGGAGATAGTATGTAAACGAGATAGTAAGTATAAGGAGACAAAGTATATCATGATAGACATTATTAATAGCAGGTAAATGGATGGAGACAGTAGGTAAATAGTATGTAAATGAATTGGAGACGGTATGTAAAATTGATATTAATATAATATAACTTTAAAAAATGATACCCATTTGTCAATATAAAAAACTAGTACATTGATTTGTCCATAATGTTAATTTTTGGTACCCACACGTCATAAACCCAATGAGAAAGATGTTTCTTGGAAACCCAAGTACTCCGCATCTTTTAAAATTAAATATTACTTTTGTCTCGAAAAAGATGACTTAAGGACAATTTACACATTTCTTAAGAAAAATATTTCAAATAAGTAAGATTATTGATATATCCTTTCTAGTTGGTCCATATAATAATTTTTATATACCATGTTTTACTTATTATTCTTCCAAGAAGAAAATATGACCATTTGTAAAGTTAAAAATAACGATAAATGATATATTTATAAGACAAATAAGTGGTAATCCACTAAATTTTTGAACAACAAATGGTTATTTTGTGATTTTTAAACGATAGGTGGTGCGATACAATTTACCCATATTTTAATTTTTATTTCCTGGCCAAGTTTTGTAGTTTTTTATTTTTCATATATTTTCTAGCATTTCATTTTTTAAGTTGAGTTTGATTTAAAAGAAATCAATCTAATTTTTAATTTGATTTACCTTAAATAATACTTTGAACTAGATTGGGGTACTTTTTAATACTTCTACTAAAAAAATATTTTAGAACAAGATAATAATGTTTGTTACATTACTATTATTTTTTAAACTTTTAATATTTGTGATAAGTGAGTGCTAAGACAATTATACATTTTTATAGCATTATTTTTATCTTTGGTAAGTTAATTAGAATTCAAAAGGACAAACAAATGAGGTTCCATTTAATTTAATAAAAATTGTCAAGTCATCATTATTAAATAGAATTGTTTTATGCATGTCATCATCAAAAATGTGTTGGCCAAAAAAATGGATAAATTTAAAACCTAAAAATAAGTGGAAGGACCATTATGACAATTAAGAAGTATATAGACTAAAATAAAATCAAACTTGCGGTACAAAGACTATCTTGTGATTTTTCCTTTTAAATGCATCATTTCTTTCTCAAATTTGACTTGTTTTGAAGTTGTTTTTGAGTTTATATTGCGAGTTTTTAAAGGAGAGGGAATAAAAGAAAATTTAACTTCTAAAGCATACGATTTTTAACTATATTATATTTTAATTTAATTTTTATTATATTTATGACTAGAAAGACTTAGATATTTGATAAGATATAATCTTATTAAATATAGTTTTGATCTAAATTTTACCATCTTCAAACGAGAAGTTTTAGAAAGAAAAGGGTCTAAATTTTATAGTCAATAATTTTTTCTTTAGAAAATTCACAAATATTGAAATTAAACATAAAATTTAAGTTTTTTTATGTGCTCTCTCCCCAGATTTATGTATCATTTTATGAATCTAACTCTTATTAAAATTTGATATTAACAATATCATTTTGTAATTAATGATATTGTAAAATTATATATTTACACTCTTCTTTTCTATAATAAACGAGACTAGAAATTAAATTGGTGCATTAATTTCGAAGGTAGTATAAAAAACTATACTTTTAAATTTTTCTTAGAACTTGTACGCGACAATTATAGAACAAATACAAAATGTAAAATATGACGTCTACACTAGACAGATTGAGTAATTTTTTTCTCACTAAATAAAAACTCCCAAACAACATATTTTCTCTTGTACCGAAATATATTATTTGCTGAGAATTGTTCGCTTACTCTTGTAAAATTAAATTTTACAGACGACATATAAATAAATAACTCTCTAAATAAAAGGATAGAATGGATTCGTGGCTAGTATTAGTATTTAATGAGATTAGAAGACTTCCATCGGAGATTTGACTCAACCCAAAAAGAGGCTACAAGTTATAATTTTTCAAGTATGTTTTAATTGTTTTTCTTTGGTAACGTCCGAAACTCTATAGAATTTTTGGGATGGTTATATTGCCAATTTAAAATTGTGTGAATAAGAAAGTTCACACAAATTTATATATATAAATAAGTACCATTTAAAAAATATATATTATACTAATATAATTTTACCCCACACCTGTATATTTACCAGCTATATATACCTATTGTGATATAATTATTTTTTACATACTATTTTATTACGTTACTCCGCCACACCACGCTATCTCACCACTCCAACCCATCCACAAGCCTAGATACCTACTGATTGTTTATAAACTTCAAACAATATGTATTTTTCTCACACACTATTTGTTTGACAATCATCACCCTACTCTCACACAACCCTAAATACCTACTTTTTTATTTATAAATTACAAATATTAGGTATTTCTTGCATACTATTTTTAAAAAATCTAGCACCCCACCCCATCCCTAAATACTTATTGTATATACATAATTGCAAATAATAGTTATTTTTCAACATAAAATTTATTTTAAAAAATCATCAACCTACCCCCTCCCGAACCTAATCTTAACCCAAATACCTACTATTTATATATGAATTACAAACAATAGTTACTTTTTATATATTATTTTTAACAGAATCTACCACCCCACCACATCTCTAAATTCCTAATGTATATTCACAACTACTAACAAAAGAGGTATTTCGTTACATAATATTTATTAAAAAAATCATCACACCACCCCATAATGCCCCCAAGTATCTACTGACTATAAACAATAGGTATTCATTTGTGGACATTATGCATTTTATTCAAACAATAGTTATTTCATTTCAAACTTATAGGTATTTCATTCCAGATTGTATGTGTTTCATTTTTGAACTTATACATAGAGACTTGTAGACAATAGATATGACATTTTCGAAGAATAAAAAGAAGAAGAATGTAGCGATGACATTGACAATAGTAGTTGTGCAGTTACAACAAATGTATTGATCTAAACTGAAAAAGAAAAATAAATGTATAATTAAAAAAGAGGACGAGGAGAGAAGAAGAGGAGGAGAAGCCGACAACAGCGACTACGACTGTGACCACAAGATGAGGAGATGGTTGTACAACGACAAAGGTTTGACGACTACATAGTAGATCTAAAGAAGGAGGATGAAGAAGAGGTTTTTGATGTGAGAGGGGGAGGAGGAGGTTGTGGAGGTGGCAGAGGATGAGGAGGAGGTAGTGGAGTTAAGGTGACAGGGGTTGGGGGCAAGAGCGGGGGGTAGGCGTGGTAGGAGGAGGAGCAAGAGGTGGAGGCCATAAGGAGGAGGAGGAAGAGGAGGCGACGACAATGATAGTAGAGGAGGAGGAGAGAGACATGACCGATAAGAATGAAAGAATGAGAAAATAATGGGAAGGAAAAAGAAAAAAAGGAATTTTTTGTCTTCTAAGTAAAAAATGGTACTTACGTGAAAAGTAACTTTTCGGTGATACCTATTTGTATGTAATTTTAAAAAGTGGTACCGACTTATTTTTGCCATTAAGATTTAACCAAAAATATAATTTATGTATCTATAAAAATTATAAAATTGTGTAAAAGGAAATAATTATAAATATTTTTTGATTGCCTTGACTATTGTATCACATACACCAAAAAATTATAATTATTTGATATTAATTTTTAAATTATTCTTTTCGGGAGCGGAATCCCCTTATTGGGGAGTGCTGTCTTTGAATTCCCATAATTCAAAGTGCAGCCATAAATTTATAATTTTGGATTCGACATTTTGCCACGCATTTTAAAAATAAGTTGCAAATGAATCATGACCGATGTAATGTTTGTTTTACTAATTCAAATTGTTTTACCATCGAGCATCGGCAAGAAAAACAATAGAACCCAACTGTGGAGTGTACAACCTATGGGCCTTTCACCATGGAAAAATATAGAAATGGCGAGATTTTGTATTCAATTTGTAAAACGAAAAACAGAATTGGCAAAAGAATTAGCATTGGCATTTGGCAAGAAAAAGTACTCCAAAATTGCTCTGCACCTTTTTTGCTCGACACCTTATTAGAACATTAACAATAGTAATCGGCTACAAACGTTTACGAGTGATACATTAAATCTTTCTTTTTCTTCCGATTCATGACAACATACCCACAACCAAACTCAACTATTCTGCCGCAACATTTACTAGTTCATTTTTCTTTTCCTCCACGACGCAGTTCAAAAGTTAAGGTGCTAAAACCACTACAAAGTACAAAACCATAGAGTGGGAAGAGCTGGAGCATTACCCGACTCAATGGTGCTTCGTTATCTCTGTACATGTAAATGGCAAACTCTAATCTTCAATTTCCCCAAATTATGCAACGCTGCTAAATCACTCAAAACCCCTATACGTAGTTACTCCGCCAGTAACAGCACTAGAGGAGCTTCTTCTTCATCATTCACGACCTCATATCTCAACAACACATGTGGATTATCAGGTAAATCGCTAATCCGTGCTTCGCATTTGCTTCAACTCAAATCCTCTGAAAAACCCAATTCGGTTCTCAATCTATTCAAAAGCTATGGATTCTCCCAAACCCACTTTCCCAATTTAATTTCTGGATGCCCCATTTTACTTAGTTATGATCCCGAAAAGATTATAAAGCCAAAGCTTGATTTCTTGCTTTCTATCACTAATTCTGAAACTGATGTAATCCAATTTGTTACCAAGGACCCCAAATTACTAACTAGAAGCTTGGGGAAACAGCTAATTCCCTTTTTCAATGTACTGATTTCTGTAATGGGTAGTCACCAAAATGCCCTTGCTGCCATCAAATGTTCACCAAGGATTCTTAGGTATGGCATTTCGGGGAGTTGGTTAGCCAATGTGGAATTTTTACAAACACTAGGTCTGCCTCGGACTCACATTTCAAAACTGGTAGTTAAATATGGTCAACCATTAAGCAGACAACATGATAGATTCAGGAAGGCTGTGGTGAAGGCTAAGGAGATGGGTTTAGATTCTTTATCTGCATCGTCGTTTATAAATGCTATCACGACCATGGTCGTTTTCAGTGACTCGAAATGGGAGTCTAGATTTGAAACATATAGAAGCTTCGGTTTGTCTAATGAGGAGATCCTTTCCATGTTTATTAAGGAGCCTAATTCTATGACTTATTCTATGGATAAAATCAGAAGAGTTGTTCAGTTCTTTGTGAACAAATTGTCATGGAGCCCATCAAGCATATCAAATACTCCAAAAGTTTTAAGGTATAGCTTTGAGAAGAGGACTATTCCAAGGTTTTCAGTTCTACAAGCTTTGGTGTCGAAAAAAAGGATTAAGAAGATTCCCAAGATCACGACTATATTAGCGATGGCAGATAGCAAATTCGTAAAAGATTTTGTGACTGAACACAAGAATGAAGTTCCTGAGTTGATGGATGCCTACCAAGGTAAGTTGGTATTTGATGAGTACAACTTTCATTTAGTTGGAAAGAAGCAATGATGCAGCCTTGTAAACTTTGGAGATCAGTTATATCAATTTAAGGTTTTTGTGCTCAATTTCTTCTCTTCATTAGCATGCATGGGTTACAAAAATATTCTTTCTGATGTTGGTTTAATGATCTTTATTAGGTAAAACATAGTTTGTATATATTGTTGTTCGTTTGTTGCTACAATGCTGCTTCTGTTATTTGCATATCTGGTTAAGGTAAAGATCTTGTTTATCCACGAGTACATAGAACGGATTATCAACTGAACTACTAACGGCTAGCCTGTTCTGAAGTTTATTCAACTGAGATATGACCCTTAATGTGTTGGTAGTGCCCACAGATGCAAAAATATTATAACCTCCGTTCGACAAAAAGGTTCCTAATTGTTGATCTTACCGTCATGCTATTAATATGAAATATACTATCCCAGACACAGGGTTAAGCATGGAACAAAAGCCCTTTATATTTGCAAACTTCGTAAATGATACCCTTTCGTGTAACGAACAGGGTCTATAACAATTTGGTGCAAAGACATGAATATAGATGCTTGCGGATGTTTGGCATATCACAAATGGTGCTATACTATCGTCGTCGAGTTTAGCATCATATCGTGTATGGAAAACCTTCATATTATACTAGAAAAAGATGCTCCCTTCATCTGGTCAGGTGCTGCCTGTGCGCCTCATTTAGATAAGGAGCTCACCTCAAGCCTAAGCCCCAAGGATATTTTTGCGCTTCGGTGTGCCTCTCTCGCCTTTAATAACTATAATTTGGTGCTTAGAAATGAATATGGACGATTCCGCATGGTTTGAGATAAAATGCAAAAAATGGTGCTGTGAGATCATTGCTAGGATCATATTCTGTATGGAAATCCTTCATAATTTAATAAAAAAAAGTACCCCTTCCATCCAAAGAGAGCTGTACGCACGACTTGCCACAAATACAACTTTCCATAGGATTCTATAATGTATCTATAAGATGGAGTACAAAATTCAGTTTACTCACTTTTTAAGGTTGATTTAACTTCTCAAATTCAAAAAGACTAATCTCAAAACCGTTTAGACTATCTTTCAATTAATTCAATCACAAATTCTCGAAAATATCATAAAAGTTTTGTTTGCAATTAATTTTATCATGTTAAAAATTCGCATCTATATCATGAAATTTACTTTTAAATGAAGTCAAATTGACCTTTTAAAGTTAAAAATGAAGTTTATTTTTTGGGATAGAGTGAGTATTATTCAACTAACACATAGATAAGGAGATTGTCCTTGATGAGCTAAATATAGATTTGCTTACTAAGGTGTTATATTCTATGGTTCTTTATACATGTTACTTATATGATTTTGTTCTTTATTAAGAAATGTCTTGCATGGCAGGGATATATTTCGTGCTTACAAGTGTCTCAAGTCTAGGAATGAAAACGGTCGAATACAGATACAAATAGACTTATATTCATATTCGTAGCGTGAATACGAATATAAATAATATTCTTCGAATAACGTCGATTACAAATATAAATATTGAATTTTTAGATATCATAGAAATAATATTTGTCATAATATTTTAATAACTTTTGTGATATATATTAAATAATTGTATGCTTAACAAACTATCAATTAACATTAATACTTATTGTGTTATATATTCTTAATTTAATTTGATCATAAATCTAAAGATAATTATAAATATTTATAGAAGAAAAATCTAAATATCCTATAAAATTTGCTGTAAATAATAATTATAGTCTGGATACATTTATACATATATCCGTATTCGTATCCATTTATATTATGACTTTTTCATATACGAATATGAACAATTGTCAAATATTTCGGTTACCATTTACCCGGCCAACTCAAGTCCTAGCTAGTCAATGTTAAATTTGTTCAAATACAAACTACATGCATAAAGTAAAAATCATCACTCAATCAACTCCAACAAGAACAACAAACAAACTATGAAGTGCTACAAAACTCAACTGAAACATGGTATGGACGAGACAACTCTGGGAAGACAACTAGTTTATTGATTAACACAATATAGATGATTGAAGTCTAAGTTGCTAAATTGGCTGAAGACTTGTTTCATCTTTCATCAATCTAAACAAGCCATATGGCCGGCCATATTATTTATGTTACAGAAAACAGACATACATTAATACAATGGAGATGTAATATGTACTATAGCCTACTGGAGATATTGATATTGCGAACTTTAGAAGCCTTGGGAGTGGTCGTATCTTTAGGAACCACAATGGTGAGAAGTCCATTCTCGACCTGTGCCATGATCTGCTCCACCTTCACATTTTCCGGCAGCTCCACTTCCCTGCAGAACTCTTCATCATTTCCTCCTCTCTCCGCCACATGCCAAACAATCTGCTTCTCTAATTCCTCTTTCCCACCACCACCACCACCGCCCTCCGCCTTTATTACCAGCACATTCCCTTCCTCTATTTGCACTTTTATATCCTCCTTGCTATAACCTTTTCATCATCACAACACAAAAATAACATAAAATCAAATTAGAATTTCCTCTCTTGTAAATTTAAGTAAAAGCAAGTTGTTGCTGAAATTAATGTGAAAAATTAAGAATTAGGACATTTGATATGGGATGGAGAGGTGCTGGCAACACACACCTGGGACGTTGATTTTGAAAATATGGGCATGTGTGGTTTCCAGCCAATCCATGAGCGCCGGTGATCCGGGGAGTGCTCGGTGGTGGTAGGTTGGATTGCTCCAAAACCAGTGTCGAAGAGGGCCTCGAAATAATGCCATTTTTTCTTCTGAATTTTTGAAAATTGTTTGTTGTGGTGGTGATAAAGTTTATGCTGTTTATAAAGAAGACCATGAGATATGTCAATTAAAGAACATTTCAGGATCAATCAGGAGGGGTCTAGAACGTTCTTGTAGAAGATGATCTATATTATCTAGATTATAGTATTTTGTATTTTAGAAAGAAAAAAAAGAAAACGTTTCAGACTGTACTTAAACTGTATCAGTTTTATACATTTGGTCTCTAAATTTTTTTTACAACTTGTTTAGTACACAAATTTTTTAAAATATGTGTAATCAGAAAATTTCATCGATTACTCGTTAAATTCGATAGAAAATACACTCATACAAATCACACATGTAATTTTCAAAGAATAAAATGGTTGATTTATGTCTTATGTAAATTTTTTTTTTGACTGTTCTCGACATATATCAATTTTGCAAATTTGGTCAGAAACTTTTAAAGAGAATTTCTTAATAAAATAAAGATTGAAAATTAAATGTATGAGTTTCATTAGTGCATTTTTTGTCAGATTTAACGAGATATTGACGAAATTTACTGATTGCTTATGTTTTAAAAAATTTATGTAATAAACAAGTTACGAAAAAAATTTAGAGACCAAATATTGATATAGTTCGGGTTTGTCGAATAAGTTTTCCCAAGAAAAAATAATTTAATTTACCTAATTAGTAATGCCCATGACAAAAACGTCATTGGGCTCTTTATTTTGTATTGGGAGAATGATATGTGAGTCATATTATTTGATTAGAATGACATTCAAGTAAGACACTTTTTAAATTATTTCATTCAAGTATTTTTTTTCAACTTTATCCCTATTGAATATTTAAATTATAATTATTTTTAGTTAAATAAATATAGCCATTGTCATCTCATTCCACCTGTCACCACTGTCACCAATTTTTATTTATAAGAGTTGTGATAGCAACACAATAGAATTTTTTAGTAATATTAGCAAATCTTTTAATGAAATAGCTAAATTTTTTTAGAAACATAAAGAATATTTTTAGTAAAATTATAAAGTTAATTAGTAATTTTTACCCAATTTGAAGAAAAAAAAGATTGATGCAAAGCACAACATGAGAAGAAGACCATAAATTTAATTTTAGATATTAGTATCTTTTCCTATCACCACCATCTATGTGCTATCGCCACTATCATAGGCCTATTACAATACTAAATATTTTGTTAGTAGTTACTAACAACATTTCCATATTTTCTAACTATTTTAGCAAAATTACTAATAAATATATGAAATTTACTAATGAAACTATTATAATTACAAACGTGTTAGAAACTTATTAATTAGCAAATTAAGAGAGAGAAAAGAAGAAAATATTTGTATCACCTTCCCAACCAGCATCAACGTTACTACTAACAATGCCACCATAATAACCATCACACCACTATCATCATCAGACGACAAACACCACTAGTATCACTGACTATAATAACTAAAAATCACCATCGTATACACAATATCAAAATTGTTATGTAATATATATATATAGACATTTTACATTATCTACTACTCCATCTCTCCACTACTCCACTTCTCCACCTCTCCACTACTCCACTTCCCCACCTCTCCACTTCTCCATCTTTTCCTTCATCTTTTTTGCCTATAAACAGAGGCATTGTAGAATGTAAAGGACATACATTTTCAAGTAGAAATAATATTATTCTCTTTCTCTTTACTTCTACTTTATATTATATCATCTCTCTTTTACTTTTGCTATATATTATAACACGTTATCAGCACGAGTTTGCTCTAGTCAAATTGCGATTGGATTTTATTCGAGTAGAAGTACAAGATTTCTACAATCAGATTTTGTTTCGAAAATAAGGTAGTTTTTAGATTGTATCTTATTAATCTTTATTTTTATTTTATACCTTATTTTATTTAACATTGTATGAAAGTAATACTTTCATTCCCAGAAGAGAATGATAAATTAAGTACTTTCATTTCCAGAAGAGAATGATAAATTAAGTACATGATAAAACCAGAAGTTTTTATTATAGTTTAGATTTTTTTTTAAAAGAAAGAACTTGAAGTTCTTAATAATAAACAACAAGAACCTAAAGTTCTTATTTATAATTTTTTTTATATAGAAAAGAACTTGAAGTTCTTAACAATAAACAAAAAGAACTTGAAGTTCTTATTTGTAATTTTTATACAAAAGAACTTGAAGTTCTTAACGTACAATAAACAAAAAGAACCTGAAGTTCTTATTTGTAATTTTTATAAAAGAGAACCTGAAGTTCTTTGCCTAGCATTATATATATATGTCTTCAATACTTAATTCTCTTAATAACCAGAAGTTATTAAGATTCTTTCTTTAGTCATTTTTATTTATGTTTATTGAATATAAATGCATATTTTAAATTCGTAGCATTTTTTTTTGTAATTTTTATGGCCAACATTTCTAAACTTGAGTTCAATGCTCTTGATATATCGGGCAAGAATTATCTCCCATGGACTCTCGATGCCGAGATCCACCTTACAACAAATAATCTTAGAGAAACAATAAAAGATGGAAATAAGGCCTCCCTACAGGAGAAAGCCAAAACAATGATATTTCTCCGTCATCATCTCCACGAGGATTTAAAAACTGAATATTTAACGGTGAAAGACCCGTTAGAATTGTGGAAAATTTTAAAAGAAAGGTATTACCATCAAAAACAAGTACTCCTCCCAAAAGCTCGTTATGAATGGCTTAATTTAAGGTTGCAAGACTTTAAATCTATAAGTGAATATAATTCTGCAATGTTTCGTATAACTTCTGAATTAAAGTTATGTGGAGAAAAGATTACTGATGAAGTCATGTTAGAGAAAACATTCTCTACATTTCATGACACGAATTTGCTCCTGCAGCAGCAATATCGAGAGTGTAGTTTTAAAAAATATTCAAAACTGATATCATGTCTTCTTGTTGCGGAACAAAATAATGAGATTTTGATGAAAAATCATCAATCACGACCCATTGGTTCTAGTCCATTCCCTGAAGTGAATGCGACATCATTTAAAGGAGGTCAAGGACGAGGACGTGGTCGCAGCCCCAGAAGAGGCCGTGGACGAGGTCGCACTAATGTTTGGCGACGTGATGGTCATAATCCTAAATCAAATGAAAACAATGTTGGGAGATATGAAAAGGGAAATAATTCTTCATCTTATAAGAAACATGAAAATGTTTGCTTTAGATGTGGTATGGAAAATCATTAGTCACGCACATGTCGTACTTCAAAACACTTGGTTGAACTCTACCAAGCTTCCATGAAGAAAAAAGGAAAAGAAATAGAAACAAATCTAGTTGAAGATGATTCAAATGATATGCTTATAGATACACACCTAGATGTTTCTGATTTCTTCGAAAATGTTGATGTAGAGATTAATGTCATGAAGTAGTTTTTGTTATTTTTGTTTTAATAATAAGTTTAGTTTAATTTTCTTTTTCTCTTTACATATGTTGTAAGTTAGTTTTTCATGAAATAAAATTAGTTTTCCTTTTATTTGATCTTATATATATTTTTCTTGTTCCAAGGAAATAGAATATGATTGGAGGCTCAAGAAAAGCTATTGCAAATAGTAAAGATGAATGTTTAGTAGACAGTGGAACAACAAACTCTATACTAAAAAGTAAGAGATATTTTTCTCAATTGTCTCCTGCAGAGACACATGTTAATATAATATCTGGCATTAGTAATTTAATTGAAGGCTCTGGAAGAGCTTGTATTTTGTTACCTGAAGGAACAAAATTATTTATGAACGATGCATTATACTCAAGTAAATCCAGAAGAAATTTACTAAGCTTTAAGGATATTAGAAGGAATGGTTATCATCTTGAAATCATGACTGAAAATCATATTGAGTATCTTCACATAACATCTATTGAATATGGCCAGAAGATCATATTGGAAAAGTTGAAAGGTTTATCCTCTGGATTATATTGCACGAACATAAGTCCAATAGAATCAAATATGGTCAGTAACCAGAAGTTACTTGACACAAAGACTTCTGTGGCATGACAGGTTAGGTCATCCAGGTAGCACTATGATGAGAAAAATAATTGAAAGTGCAAATGGGCATCTCCTAAAAGACCTGAAGATCCTATTATCAAAAGATTTATCATGTGCAGCATGCTCTCTTGGAAAATTAATAATTAGGCCATCTTCAAATAAAATTGAAAATGAATCTCCTTCATTTTTAGAAAGAATTCAAGGAGATATTTGTGGGCCTATTGTCCCTCCGTGTAGACCATTTAGATATTTTATGGTTTTAATTGATGCATCAACTCGATGGTCACATGTTTGTCTATTGGCAACAAGAAATGTTGCATTTGCTAGGCTATTAGCACAAATTATCCAACTCAGAGCAAATTTTCCAGATTATCAAATTAAAAGTATTAGACTTGATAATGCAGGAGAGTTTACATCCCAATCTTTTAATGATTATTGTATGTCGATTGGGATTATGGTAGAACATCCGGTGCCTCATGTACATACACAAAATGGTTTAGCAGAATCATTAATTAAGAGATTACAACTGATTGCTAGACCATTACTTATGAAAAGTAATCTACCATCTTCTGCACGGGGACATACCATTTTACATGTTGCTGCACTTATTAGATTAAGAACAACTGCATATCATAAATTTTCTCCATTACAATTGGTCTACAGAAGAGAACCAAACTTGTCTCATCTTAAAATTTTTGGTTGTGTTGTGTATGTTCCAATTTCTCCACCACAACGTACAAAAATGGGACCACAAAGAAGATTGGGAATTTATATTGGTTTTAACTCTCCATCAATTATTAAATATTTAGAACCAAAAACTGGAGATGTTTTTATAGCACGTTTTGCTGACTGTCAATTTAATGAGACAATATTCCCAATCTTAAGGGGAGAAAAAGAAAAGCTAGAACAAGAAGTAAATTGGAATGCATCATCATTATCTTATCTTGATCCCCGAAGTGGTCAATGTGAACTAGAAGTTCAAAAGATTATACATTTGCAAAGAATAGCAAATGAATTACCAGATGCATTTGTGGATACAAAAAGGGTTACTAAATCACATGTACCAGCTTTAAATGCACCTGCTCGAATTGATGTAATCCCAGCAGAGGTTTCTATACAAAGAAAACGTGGAAGACCAATCGGTTCCAAAGATCGAAATCCACGAAAAAGGAAAGAGCAGAATAGAGCAGTTGGGGTAACCTCAGAAGAGGTTATCGATAAAACCCCAGAAGAGGTCGATGAAACCCCAGAAAAGGTTGATGAAGTTCCAGAAGAAACTCAGATACCTAATGATTATGAGATCTCAATAAATTATGTACAAAATAGTACAATATGGAACCGCAATGAAACAAGTGTTGATCAAATTTTTGCATATGCTATAGCAACTGATGTGCTAAATGAGAATGATTATGTGCCAAAAACTCTTGAAGAGTGTAGGCATAAAAATGATTGGCCAAAATGGAAAGATGCCCTGAAGTCTGAATTAGATTCACTTGAAAAGCGCAATGTTTTTGGACCTGTAGTTCTTTGTCCCAAAGATGTTAACCCTGTAGGTTACAAGTGAGTATTTGCAATAAAAAGGAATGAGAAAAATGAGATTGTGAGATATAAAGTAAGGCTTGTAGCACAAGGCTTTACACAAATACCAGGAGTTGATTATGAAGGAACGTATTCACCTGTAGTGGATGCACTAACTCTCAGATTCCTAATTAGTCTCACAATCACTGAAAAACTTCAAATGCGTCTCATGGATGTAGTCACAGCCTATTTATATGGATCACTTGATAATGATATTTATATGAAAGTCCCTGAAGGACTAAAAATGCCTGAAGCATTTAAATCAAAACCTCGAGAAATGTTTTCTATAAAGTTACGGAGATCTTTATATGGACTAAAACAGTCGGGTCGAATGTGGTACAATCGACTAAGTGAATATCTCATAAAAGTGGGATATAAATCAAATGAAATTAGTCCATGTGTTTTTATTAAAAGAACAATCTCGGCTTTTACAATTATTGCAATATATGTTGATGATTTGAATATCATTGGGTCTCCTGAAGAGATCGAAAAGACTGCAAATTTATTAAAGGAAGAATTTGAAATGAAAGATCTTGGTGTAACAAAATTATGTCTTGGCCTGCAGATCGAGCATTTGAATAATGGTATTTTTGTCCATCAATCAAATTACATCCAGAAGATGTTAAAACGTTTTAATATGGACAAAACTCATCCTCTAAGTACACCAATGGTTGTTCGATCACTTGACATAGAAAAGGATCCTTATCGTCCCCGAGAAAAGAATGAAGAAGGTCTTGGTCCAGAAGTACCATACTTAAGTGCAATTGGGGCTTTGATGTATCTTGCTAATAATACAAGACCTGATATTGCATTTTCTGTCAATGTATTGACAAGATATAGCTCTGATCCAACACGTCGACATTGGAACGGAATTAAACATGTGTTTCGTTACCTTTGTGGGACAAGTGATATGAGACTATTTTACCAAAAGAATAAGGAATCCAAATTAGTTGGGTATGCAGATGCAGGGTATTTATCAGATCCACATAAAGCTCGGTCACAATCTGGATATGTATTTACATATGGAGATACTGCAATTTCATGACGATCAACAAAACAGACACTGACAGCAACATCATCAAATCATGCCGAATTAATTGCTTTATATAATGCTGGACGAGAATGTGTATGGTTAAGATCAGTGATTCAACACATCCAGGAGGAATGTGGACTCGAGTCAATCAAAGGAAGCCCAACTGTGATATATGAAGACAATGCAGCATGTATTGCTCAAATCAAAGAAGGATATATTAAAGGTGACAGAACCAAACACATCCACCAAAATTCTTCTCAACACATGATCTACAGAAGGATGGTTTGATAAATGTTTGTCAAATTAAGTAAAGTGATAATTTGGCAGATCTATTTACAAAATCATTGCCGAGAAAAGTTTTTGAACAACTTATACAGAAGATTGGTATCCGTTGTTTCAGAGATATACATTAAAATGAGGGGGAGTATTATAAACGTTGTACTCTTTTTCCTTCACTAAGTTTTATCCCACTGGGTTTTCTTAGTAAGGTTTTAATGAAGCAACATAACTGATCCAGAAATATCAGTTAATTTGGTCCTGACGTACCTAATTTATAATTTGTCCAGTAGAACATATTAATTGTGTATAATACAAGGTAAAATGTCTAAGGGGGAGTGTTATGTAATATATATATAGACATTTTACATTATCTACTACTCCACCTCTCCACTTCTCCATCTTTTCCTTCATCTTTTTTGCCTATAAATAGAGGCATTGTAGAATGTAAAGGACATACATTTTCAAGTAGAAATAATATTATTCTCTTTCTCTTTACTTCTGCTTTATATTATATCATCTCTCTTTTACTTTTGCTATATATTATAACAAAAATTAATATAAAATACTAAGAACACCGCTAAAATTACTAAAAACTCAATCAAAATTTTTAAGGAACTTGCAAATTTTACTAACGAACATGCTAAAATTACTAAGGAATGTATATAATGTACCAAAAATCAAGTCCACCAAAATCATTATAAAATAAACTTCAAATGTTTCAGATCTAAACTTCAGATATTCAATCCATTGCGAAGTTCCAACCACAGATTCCGACGAAATTAAGTGCATGGATTTAAACGATGGAGCGGATCTGATTAACAGAGGGACGACCGAGGTAGATCGAGTGGTGGTAAGGACAGATCTAGTGGTGGTGGTTGACATATCTAAATTTCAAAATTTTCAAATCTAACCTTCACATTTTCAATTTTTTGTCAAGTTCCAGCGTCTACGAATTCCAGTGAAGATTTCGACGAAATTAAGTGATTAACTTATGATGATGAATTTAAATGATGGAGCAGATCTGATCAATGGAGGAGACGACAGAGGTGAATCGAGTGGGGGTAATGACAGATCTAGTGGTGGTGGTATGCAGATCATCAGGAACTGACGGATTGTGGTGCTATAGATGAGAGAAAAACGTGTCATCTCACGATTTGTTGGTCTAAAATTCCCGGAGTGGTGGCGCGACGGTGCAGTGGCGTGATGGTGACAATTGGCATAGGGACCAACATCGGATAGCAGTAGCAAGAATTGTTTGGCAGTGGTGGCTCTCTTATCTCTCATACTCTTCGACTCATCTTCTCAAAATATTTCACTATTTTTCGACTTTTTTAATCTAATCACACTTTCGTAAAATCGTTATCGATAGTGGTGACTTTTCGAAATTCTTAAAAATTCTTATTAAGTCTCGAATGCTGATGGTGAATTTGTGAATTATCTGTATGTATATATGTATACACTGTATATGTATGTTCATACTTATTTTTCCAACTTCACGTGTAGCAGTGTACTTTCTTATGTGGTAGTCTTTTCTTTTCTTCTACCCGTGATGCAAATTCACCCCAAAAGTAAGGTTATATATTCTTAATAATATAGATTAGTGGTATGAATACCGTTGATGTTTCTTCAAAAATTATTGTCATAGTTGAATTATATCACTAATAGAGTAATAAAATCATAGTTGAATTATACCACTAACAGAATAATAAAATCATTTCAAGATTCATCTTGTACTTGAAACTCACTTGAATTAATTTTAAAAGTAAAACATATATTTAATTTTTTAATTCAAAAAAATATTATTAAAAACTTAAGTTGCGAGGTTGAATATAACGAAATAACGTAGAAAAAATAGAATGAATGGAAATGGAAAAAAGTGATAGTGAAAGATTAAATCACAAATTACGAGGGGTGTATAATAAAAAAAACAATAAATTTTTTGTTGTAATGAAATAGACAAAATCCATGCATGCAAGAGATGGATTTTAAAAATATACGAATAAATGAACTAATGAATCCTATAAACAGGGTAAAATTCGTTCATTCACGTGTCATTAAATCAATTGTGTCATCACATTCTATTAAATCAATTGGAACATTATAATCCCCGAATATGCTTCTTTTCATTTTAGCTTTCATGAAGTTTTGATTTCATATATGGTAGATTGGGAGTAGTAAATGTAATCACCAAATATGCATGTGACGAGATGTGTGCTTTTAATCTGCTGTTATACATATGCAGCCTGCTGTAGTTATTCTATTTACCACAAAAAAGCTCTACTTGTGCTGAAAGTCCAAAGCAAATATATATCGCATTTCCTTTTGTACAGTATTTATCAAACCGAACACCAAATCTGTTTACAATTGAATTACACAATGGAAAAGATTTATTGATATATTATACAAAAAAAGTTGTATTTGTATAATATTTTTATTATATATTAATATTACTTTTAAAATTTATCATTACAAAATAATCGATCCAATATTACAAACAAATTTCAATCAAATGTAACCTTAATATTAGCAAAAAAAACAAAAACTTTAATGTAATTTTTTTTGTAACATGTCAACTTTTGAATCTCAAGATCGATCAGAAATAATTATAAAATAAGAACATCTCAATCATAAAAAAATATAAACAATCAAAACAAATTAAACAAAAACAAATACCTTCTTCATATGGCATAAACCAGCTTCACAGGAATGGCTTATGAATGCTATGATCTAGAAATAGAGACGGTTGATTTGTGTCATAGTTTGCATACGAATCTAAGTCGACAAATTCAATTAAAACATTAGGAGTTTTTCGCCGGAGTTTTTTTGCCGATTCAGATGCGTATGCAAACGTTAGCACAGTAACCAATATGATTAATTTAACCGAGTAAATGAATCTAATTACAAGATGTGGAAGTCAAAAAAGCTAAATCATAGATGGTGTATGTGCTGGAGACTGGCACAGCACAATACTTTCGTCCCATTATATATAGCTCATTCGGGAATGGGGTTCAGGAAATCTTGGCCGTGCGATTAGGTGGCTACTATTAACTCTTAAGATTGGATATATACTTGAGCTTGAAACCCTAATATGTAGTTAATGACATGTATACCCTCGCCTTGGATTCCTTTTTCATTTTCCTTTTAAATTGACCAAATTTGACCATATTTTCATGAATATAAGTACATTACTTTAAGAATGAAAAATAATCCATGAGATTTGTAATAACTGTTACTTTAATTTTTCACATATAAATTAGGTGATTTTTTTTATGTGTTAAATATTTTGTTTAATTTAAAAAAAAATTAATAAACAAAAATATTATGATGTTGCTCTCATAAAGTTACTATAAAAATGTTAATTACATCTATATAGATGCAATTTATTGAATTTTGTTCACTCAATAATATTTTTTGGATAGACTATTTTCCTAATAGTAATTAATATAAAGTATTTTCATTTCATTCATCACCAATATATTTTGATATGTCAAAAAGTAAATTGTGAATAGATATTATATAAGAATTGATTTTAAGTTTTGAAAATTGGAATTTTGGACAAAGATCTCGTGTTTATCGAGAAGAAGATATAAACAAAGGTAGAAATAATTGAGAAAAACCAAAAATTGAAGGGCTTAAAAGATAAATAGTAACCTTTTTGTACTGGATTCTCCCTTCACCGAGTCTGTTGTCCATTAATTGGATTTGATTGAATGGACTAAAGTCTCTGAAGAGTAAAAGGCTATTTAAGAGAATGGCTTTGTGTTAATCCCCTCACTTATTACTAGTTCCAGCCCAGTAAGATTTCATGTTCTGTATTTATTTCGAAATTAATGAAGCCCATTGATGTGGGATGTTATTCCTAAAAGTCCAGCGAAATATGATCCAAAGAAATGGGCTGATCCATATTAATTAATGGAGGCTCAAACCCATTATTGGAATCTTTACCAGAGAAGGACATGATTAATAAACAAACTCCTAAAGGGAGTGGAATTTATAATATGATAAAGATATATGAATCTCATTTCTATTCTACTCTTGTTCTGTGATCCTAGCAACTATCAAAGGATCTCATCAACTATAAGAACCCCATCCTTGGAGGATTTTTTTGCAGCTTTCTTAGAGTTTTTTTAAGATGTGATCAACGTGACACAACGCAAGTCAATTAACACATTTATTTAAATTTCATGTGCCAAAGCCCAATTCAAGATGGAAATATTTGAATTTGTAATTGTACTTGTATAATGGATTTATTATTATTATTATTATTATATAACTTATTTTGAATTCATAGTTTTTAAAATTGTAAAAGATTATAAAGACATGACTTGGCTGTTGACCTCACTGGAAAGTCAGAATTTTGAATAATTGATGAGTGTGTGAGTGTATGCGTAAATTTTTAAAGAGTGACCTCCTATGTAACGAAAAAAATAAAAATTATAAAAATATTCCCAAATTTTGAAATGGCAATTCCAAACACTATAACACCAAAATTTCTAAAATTTATGAGTCACTACATAAGTAAAGTAGTGTAAACGTATGGGTTCTTGAAAAACTTAAATAAAAGGGAAATAATTTTACAACATATCAGCCTTCTAAATCTCTGTCAATTAAGAATATTAATCTCAATCTCAGAACAAGGATAAAAGGTGAAAAGAATAGTCTGAAACAATCAGTAAAACAATAACCTAGAATAAAATTAGTCTTAGTGATATCCCAAAATTTCATTTCAATAGGTGTCGCTCTTTTTTGTTCTTTATGCACAATTGCACTTTTTTTTTTCTCTTTGGTAATAGAATAGTTGTTCATATGGTAAAAGTGGACTCCCAAGAATGGTAAGTGCCCTCCGAACAGAATGATGAAAATTTTAATTTTAATTTTTTTTTATTATATCCATCTAAATATATTTGGCATAACTTGACTTTCGAAGGTCAAATATACTAATTTAATTTAAAATTTGATAAGTATATTTTATATTTAAAAATTATAAAAGTATTTTTGATAATATATTCAATATTTTTTTATGATAATAATTATGTGTTTTTACATAATAAATATAAAAAATCAAATTATGACAATTAAATTTGGAGTTAAGGAAGTATGTTAGAACACTCACGCTAGTGTTGCCTTATAGTCTCTAAGTCTCTATTTTATGGAATGAGAATGAAAAAACATGCTCAAATTCAAATCCCTATAATTACTAAAATTCAGACTTAAACAATGAATACATGTCATTCATGATCTCTAATGGGAAAATTAATAGAATTTGGACAAGTGTTTTCTTTTAATATTGGTTACTTTTAGATAATATTATTGTAATGTAAAATTTTGATAATATAAATGTGTGTAGAGTTCAAAAAAAAATTGGAGGTTATTAAAGAAGTTCAAAAATATAATTTAATCTAAGAAAAAATCTGTTAAAAAATAACGGTGCCAATGCTTTTACTACATACAAAAAGTATAACCTCGTTAAAGAGTAAGGACCTATTCATCATACAAGATGGATAGAATATTTAATTAAGAAAAATGTTGGATAAGTTAACAAATATATAAATCTAATAAGTCTAAATAATTGTTAAATACATTTCATTATTATTACTATTATAGATTGATAGTTGAAATAATTGTTTCAGTAGTCCCTTATTTTCTGTGTCTTTCATTTTTATTATCACCCTTGTCCTCCATTTTTATTACTCCATCCGATTTAAAATAACAGTCACATTAGATGAATTCACGAATATTAAAAAAATATAATAATTAAACAAATCAATAATTAAATATAACTCTAAGTTACAATTTTACCGTGATAATAATTAATCAAAATTTCACCTTTTTTAATTAGTTTGTACATTCCTATAAACAATTTAAGTGTGCACTATCTTAAAAATAATTAAAAGAATTAATTACAAATGAAATGAATTAAACTCATTATTAATAAATAAAGGTAACATAATAAACTTATTCATCTAATTATGTAAATTATCACAAAACATCAATTATTTAAATTACCACAAAATGTCACTTAAAAATTTTAAAACCTCAATTATTATAAGCAGAAGGAGTATTGCACTTTCTCCCCTTTATTTCATATACATAAATATAAATATATTTGGGACACTCTTTTATAGACGGATGACTTCAAAGACCGAGGGAGTATCAGACGGTGCACGACCTTCTATGTCATTACTTATTCCGCATTATCCGTTACATCACGTTCTTTTTATCTTCTTTATCTCAAACACCAAGTCAGACAATTTCGTAATGACTTCCAGAAAATAGCTCATTTTAATATCACAACAATGTCTTCTTTTCTTCCTTAGTGATGTCCCAAACAGCCCCAGTTGTCCTAACATGTACAAAAAACAATTTACTGAGCTCATCACACAAACGACAACCACATCACTTTCACTGAGCTATTGCACTTTGTGTACAAGTTGAATTATGCAAAATAAAAAAAAATTAAGAAAATTGACATTTACTAGCTCCCTTACCAGATTTGATTGAATTATTTTCTGTTAAGAACATTGAACATTGATAAAAGCATCCGGTAGAAGACAGAGAGATGACAACTGCAAATTATCTTTCATAATAATAATAATATTCCTCTAATTTTTCCACAAGGTTAAGACTTAAATTATATAGATTCGAATAAAATGTCCAATCAGATATAAATGCTTTAAAAAATTTGACACAGAACACGTTAAATTTAACTTTTATTTTTATACCAAAATAAAGTATCTTACACCCATACTTTTGTTCGGGTATCAAATATCGGACACGAATATTTTGAGGTAAAGAGAAAAGTCCATGTAACATAGGTTAAAAGACATATACATAATACATCAGTGCAAGTTCAATTCCAGATTTATATCCTGGCCTCTTCTAAAAATAATTGGACTTACAATTTCTCTCCTTCTACTTGAAGTTGGAAGGAAAACCTAACACAGAGCTTGAAACATACATCAATCAGATTTCAAATTCGAAATAATGAACCGTACATCTCGTCAAGAAACTCAATAGTTTTTCCGACCAACTTCACTTGAAACAACCGTATCTAAAATTCCTAAAGAAACAAGAAAAACGTCGAAAGAATTTGAAATCATATATCAGTCGGTATGGTCTAACGTACTTCTTTGAGTCGAACTATGGTCTATATACAAATTAAATTTGATTTTTTCGCGCTATAGTTCATGATCACATGTCCACAAGCTTTCTTCTTCCTTCCTCGTGACAAGTCGATCTAATGCATCTTTCATCCACCAATGTTGACAAGCTTCTTTAGCTTCTGAGACAGACATCTGCAGGCAACAAACAAATTAAGCATCCGATCAGAACTTTGTTCTCTTTTCGTACCTCATCAAATCGCAGAATGGTGGATAGAACATGAACATCATCATCATGGCTAAGTGATTGATATGGAAAACATACCCATACTCTTTGTCTGATATGTTTCTCTGGCCAGAAATCATATTGCTGCTTAACACATAAAGGGAACATGTGACCTTCATAATAAGTATCGTTCCCTTTGCTCTTGAAATTCCATTCACCCAACTTTTGCTGCCATAACATGTTACGCATACTTTGTCAATAATCAGAAAAACATAGTAACAAGATTAGCAATATACATAAACACCATTTTGCTTCATAAAAAATTACTAGATCGAAACAAATATTGCTAAATTCGGAGAAAAGCTAACCTCAACTATGCCATCAACTCCAGCTTCTTCAATTGTTTCGCGCAAAGCTGCATCCATTATGTCTTCATCAAGTTCCCAACCTCCCTTTAAAAACACAAATAGGACAACACAATTAAAAGATTAGTCGAACGACCATTAGTTTTGATTGATGAACTAATAGCGCAAATTAATAAAAAACAGACGATGTCAATTAAATACCTTTGGAAACAACATTCCTTTGCCTTTTCTCTGCGCACTGATGACAAGAACTTCTAGTTCAAGTTCTTGTCCATCCTTCACTTTACTGTATCTATATGGTATACAACTGCATAAATGTAAAGAAGAAGAGATGAGTTAACAGGAATAAGTGGAGAAACAGAAAATATTCCCGAAAATTAATCTCCCCTTTATCTGAATTTCCTATAACTAGAGAAGAAGAAATTAAATTCTAAAAATTTAGAACCACATAACATACATATATATGGCTGAAATTTATGATGAACACGACTGGCGGATATATATCAGAACACCCGCATCAAAATTCTTCTTGTCTATCTCTTAAAAAAGTCAACACGCAGATAATAATTATCTTCTATTCTCAATAATTAATCAACCAATTTGACAATTTTAACTTTCCTATCTAACACTGAAATGATGTCTGGAATGAAAGAGCAAAATTAATCCGAAGTCTCTGACTCACTCAAATTATCTAGAGATTGACTCTGTGCAACAATATGAAATCTAAAGATACTAAATTTAAACATTTAACTTTAAATCACATTCAAACATCAACCCATCACTATCCCAAACTTTTATAACACAATCTTTTTTATTCTAATCCCAAGATTAGAAGTTCTTGAAATATAATGAAATCTAAGAGTACCCTTATATCAATTTGACTTTTTAAATTTTTTTTTTATTATTTTATGTAAGTTCAAAGTGAGGGATGGCCAAGGCAAGACTATGTCATGGGTCTCTGAAATCACTACAATTTGACTTTTAATCAAATACAAACATAATTACATTATCCCATCATTATTCCCAAATTTAAAACACAAGCTTTTGATTCTAAAATGGAACAAAGTCTCATCCCCAAGATACAAAAATCTAAAGATAAAAAATTTGTGCAAGAAAATGAAATCTAAGGATACCCAGTACACCAGTTCGACTTTAAATCACAATCAAACATCATTGCTACCATTATAATCCCATATTCAAAAAAGAACCAAATAAATCCCATAGCATTTAAATCAAGAAACAGAGAGAGAAACGAACCCCACAACTTGGCGACGGCCTTTGTTGTTATACCGTTGCAAATGCCTTCCATTGCGAGAGACCACTAAAGAAATCATGTTTTTCAATTCCATTTTCCCTGTCTTTCCCACAATTCTATCCAAATGCAGATATTCGAATAATTAATCACTTCAAGAAAAATTATTAAATATAAACAAGAACCCTTTTGGGATATGATTCTTTCTGTTATGATGAATTGGAAAATGGGAAATTTTCGAAACTCTCTGGTTGTATGTGAATAGATTTATTTTGCTGTTTGCGTCTTTCCGGTGAAAATAACGGAAACCTCCTACACCTTTTATAGCCATACCAAGCATAGAAAATTCCGTAAATATTTTCTTTTTTTCAATTTTTTAAATTCAAAATCCGGACGGAGAGGGAAGGCAGTTGACATTTTGTAATTATTATGGAAATAAAAAAAACGAGGGAACAGTGTGACGCGTATATTTAATATGATAGGGAGTAGTAGACAATATTGTGGTGTTCTCATGAAAATATTTCCCTCAATTGAAGAATAGATCGGGACCAAGTCAGATTTTTTTTCTCACTTCCAAGTTATTAAATTAAATAAATGCTTACATCATATTTACTTCTTAAAGGTAACTTGTGAAATTGTATAATTTAAAAGTAATTTTTTCTTTTCTTTTTCAAATTTAAAAATTTTGATTTAATTTTAATAATTTTGACTCTGTAGTAAATATATTTTATATTTTATATCCTTACAAATTACATTCCAAATAAGATTATCAGATTTTATAATAATATTATATTAAAAAAATATATCTCTAAATTATAAAAGGCTGTAATGTGTATATATATAGAGAGAGAAGTGCTATTATACACACTTTAACTTATTTACACCAATTTCTCTTTAACAGATTTTTCATTTTATAGAACTAAACACAAATTTTAATATATATACGAATTCTCGATTTATTTCATGTACACTAGATTCTCTAATATATAGTATACCATAATAAAATAATAATATTTTAAACTTTTATCATTTTTATTTGTTAATTCTTTAATTAATAAATAATATGTTATTATACATTAATATAATATAATATTATATATATATATATATATGTATATATATACACACACACACACATATATATATATATAAGAGCCAATTTATATCTTGCGTTAGTTATGTATCTCTCATAACTAATTTATTTCACACCGTTAGATCAATAATCGATGGTTGAAAAAAATATATATATATATATTGACACTATTAGAGATACTCACGCCACTAATAATGACGTGTATAAAAAAAATGTGAACTACCCCACTAATAGTGGCGTCTATTTGAAGAAAACCCCCCCTATTATTAGTTAGTATTAGGGTATTTTTCAAATTTTAGAAAGATCTGTCACATTGCCTCTTCTCGATTCGCTTCGTCTGAGTTTTTCTTGTCTATCATAGTCCGAACTCATCTATTTTATCTTTGTACGTTTTCTCGATATCTTTCTTTAATTTTAACATTAAATTATATTTTACATTTATAGCTGGACAAAGTAATTATAATGTTGGAGATAATTCTTAATCACAATGAAATAAGTAACAAGATAATTTTGATGAGAAAGAAAAACAAAATGATCAGCAAAATAACTTTAATACTACAAATGTTGATGAGGGAAAAGTCATTGTACTATTTTAGGTTAAAATTTTAATTCAGTTGATGAAGCTGAAGGTTTTTACAAAATATATGCTACAAAAAATGATTTTGAGATAAAAATTAAAATTTCTCGTAAGTATGCTTATACAACAAATGTTTGTTCTAGACTTTTTACTTGACAACAAATGTTTGTTTTAGACTTTTTACTTGCAAGAAAGCAAAAACTCTTATAGAACATACAAATATTGAAGATGAAAATGAGGTCTCCAAATTGAAAATCATTTAAAATTTGAGAAGTTATTCTAAAAAAGAGTAAACCAACAAAGGAAAAACATTAATTAAAAAATTAAATATTAAAAGAGAAGAAGATTTATATAGGAATTTTCTCTAAAGATAAATAAAAATCCTCCTAAATCTAAAGACACTTTAATGCAAAATAGAGTTTAGTGGGGAGGATAATGATGCAGAAGGTTATCCGAAGTAAAAACATATATTTGCATGTTTTTCTCACAATTAGAAAAAAACTAGTATGTGCATGCGTTTGAAAAAAAAAATTCAATAATCCTCGAACAATCTACCTATCTATGTACAATTTACTACATAACGTTTTAGCAAGGTGTTTCGTGTTAGGAAATAATTTTACTTATCATATTCAATCTTTAATTTAATTATCAAAAATTAAAGAAATTATCGTGCATATATATATAATTGCTGATAAAAATAAGTTACTCTACTCGATCAAAATAGTTGTTAAAAAGCAGAAAAGATCAAAAAAAAAAACTTGTGTGAAAAGTATACAAATCACAATATATACACAACACAGATAACATTAGGAAAAAAAATAAGAGATTACAGAAATATACAAAAAATAAAGAGAGAGAGAATTTATACACTCTGTAATTTAACGTAGCAAAATCTGAGATTTTAAGAAGCAACTTTTTCATAACTTGAGAAATTAGAAATTTATTTTTAGATAACAGTTATTCATACTTGAACATATTTGAGAAGTTGGTATCAATTTTGATAACTAGATTGTAATTTTAGATTTCAATATCAATAAAACACATATTTTATCGATTAATACAATCTGTTGTATTTTCATTTCTACAATATATTTTCAAATTGTATTATGATGTTTACATTGTGGAACAAATTTGTAAATTATATTCAACCTCCTTCTACAATTACTCATCCAGGAATAACAATTGGTATTATATCTCTTTAGTTGACATACATACTAGACGATAAAGATGAGTAACAAAAGAGGAAATGTGAACGGTTTCATATTCATCATTTGAAAAAGTGGGGGGAAGAGATTTTTTTTTTTTGCAACGGAAAAAAACCCCATTATTGGTGAAGGAGGAGTATTTCTTATGGAAGAGAAGGATGGGCATGCATCTCAAATCTATAGATCCTTCCTTCGTAACAATCTTGGAAGAAAGACCTCCTAAACCAATGAAACTTGTTCCCTTAGCAACAATAGATGACCTAGTAGTCTTTGAGCATCCAATCCCTAAACTCCCAAAAGACATGACAACTGAAGAAAAGGAAGACTTCATGAAGGATGCTAAAGTGATGATCATTCTCTATAATGGTTTGGACAATGACATGTTTAACAGTGTCATTAATTGTGAGTTTGCCAAAAAAGTCTGGGAGACAATACAAGTGTTGTGTGCAGGGACTGAGGAAATAAGGGAAAACAAGCAGTCCTTGTTGATCTAACAATATGAGCCATTTACAAGCAAACTTGGCGAGTCTCTAACAAGCTTATTTGATAGATTCAACAGGTTAATTAATGACATGAGGATCTTTGGCAAAACTTATTCCAACATGGATGTGAATCTAAAATTTATAAGGGTATTTCCAAAGAGGTGGGATGCCAAAACTACAACCATAAGGGAAGCTAAGGATATGAGCTCGATATTCTTGGAGAAGCTCTATGAGAACCTCAAAACTTATGAGTTAGATGTTTAACAGAGAGAAAGTCTAAGTCAAGAACAAAAAAATGAAAAATCAATGGCACTTGTGGTTGTAAATTCGAGCACAAAATTTCATGGGAAGGCAGTTCTCATTAAAGAGGAAAGTGAAACTAAGGCAAGTGGAGCTGAAAGTATAGATAGTGAAGATGAAGAAATCTATACTCTAGAGGAGCATGAGGTTGTTAATGAAGTCATGGCCTTCTTGGCAACAAAATTCAAAAAGCTAAGATTCAAGAAGGGCAAGGACATCAAAAAGACAACACCAACAAAGAAACTTGTCCGTTCTGGTGCTATTAACAGATCAAAGATAAAATGCTACAACTGTCAAGAGCCAGGACACTTTGCAAATGAATGCAACAAGCAAAAGTCTGTCAAACATATTGGAGAAGTCAAGAAGGATGATGACTACTACAAAAAGAAATACTTTGAAGTCATTAACAAGAAGAATAAAGCATTTATTATAGAGGAAAAGGATTGGCAGATTCAAACCAATCAGATGATGAGAAATTCATCGATCTTGCACTTATGGCAATATCGTTTAATGAGACATCATTTGGTTCCAGCAGCTTGTCTTAGGGCACTAAGGTAAAACATGATCCATCTAACATGTCTCTTTCAGATTGTAAATTAAAAATAAAAGAAATGTTAACTAAAATTTACAATCTATATGTAACATTAAGGTGTTCTATAAAAGAAAATGAAAGAATTCGAAAGGCTAATAATTTATTAGTCACTAGAAATTCCTTACTAGAGACTGAATTGATTAAGCTAAAAGAGTTTAGAGAGGAGTGCAGGAAAACCAATGAGAAACTTGTTTGAGCTCTTGAAATAGAAGAATGACTTAGGGCCAAACTGAAAGAAAAATAAGATCTCATAAAGGAATGGACCAATTCCTCTAAGATAGTGAGGGAAACCATTGAAAAATATAGTACTAGTCAGACTAAGGGATTAAGCTATAATAAGGTCCAGCAGAAGCAACCAATGATTGAGGAATTGTTAATCACTGGAACTAGTGAAACTAACACTAACAAGAGTACTCCTACAGCTACTTTCCACCCTCTTAATACAGTAGAATTTGTTAGGGCAGGAGCTACTAAAGAAAAGACCAAGGAGAAGGTGCTATAACAAAGAGTGATTCAGCTAGAAAAGAAGTTAAATGAGTCAAGAACCAAAAGCTTCAATTAGACAAAAATTGACTCATCAGGGAATAGAAAACTGATTCACTCATCAGGGGATAATGAACTGAAGAAGAACAAAAATGGTAAGGAGAGAATTAACAAGTTCACTAACTATTCTCCTATTATTAAAGCTCCCAGGAAAGTATGTTAGAAATGTGGAAATCCTAACCACCTTCCTTTTAAATGTCAAAATACACCTGGGAACGTGCATGTTAAACAAACATCCCCTGATAAGAAGACATTAATTGTTAAAAACCAATTGCATACTAAAATGGTTAAAAAACAGTTATGAAAAACATGATCCATCATAGGACCTTGATCAATAAACCTCACAACAAGACTCCTTATGAGCTAATGACAAGCAAGAAACCTAATGTTAAATTTCTTCGTGTATTTGGTGGCAGATGTTTTGTGCTAAGATGTCGAGGTGAAAACTTAGGAAAGTTTGAACCTAAAGTTGATGAAGCAATTTTCCTTGGTTATTCTCTAACAAACAAAACATACTATTAGGTATAAATGATGATGATGCTTAGAGTTTTGTTTGTGCATCTGTATATACTCAGGGTGTTCTATAAACCTAAGTATATGCACATATTTTGCATCCACTGATGATCAACTTAATCATCAGGGGATGAAGTTTTTCACACTAGACAAGTCATCAGTTGAAATCCCTAAAGGACTTGATAGTTAAGAGGGATGTCTATTGTTACTCAAAAACACTTAAGTATTCCTCACATCAGACATTCCAAACAAAATCAACAAACCTTCAATGATTAAAACCATCAGGGAATGTTAGGTTTTAGAACATTTGATGATGATTGTCTTTAGATTACTTAGAGTACAAATGTATGGAAAGTGTTAATTAGTAACACTGAAGTTCTGTAGCTAGTAGTTAACTCTTTGTTTGTAATTCATTCATTCTTTGTAAAGAGATATAATTATTTCTTATTTGTAAGTAACTGCTGGAATGGAATATCAAAGTTTTAGTAAGTCAAAATGTGTATTTGATCCGTTGGAGTTTACAAAAAGGCTTGTCGGAGACTAGGAAAACTTGTCAGAGACTAAGGGATTTTTTATCTATCAGAGACTATTTTTGCCTGTCAGAGACTAAGGCTTACGTCATCAGAGACTAAATCCAAAGGAGTCGGAGACTAAAGCTGAAGTCATCGGAGACTAAGGTTAAAAGCATCAGAGACTAAACTAACGTCATCGGAGACTAAGCCTTAAAGCATTGGAGACTAAATAACTCTATCGGAAACTACACAATCACGTCATCAGGGACTAAAAGCACCGGAGACTAGTGATGACGTCACCAGAGACTAAAGATGAAGCATCAGGGACTAATCGTGATTTATTTCCTGAGAGATACAGAGTTCGAATTGAATAAGGATTGTCTTCCACGTAAAGCAAGATATTATTGAAGACGTAGCTGGTAAGGAAACTAACCAGAAATCTCTTCCTAATCAAAAAGGAAAGATTGTATTTGATTCGAATAAGGAAGCTGAATTTTATTCAGAATTTTATTCAGAATAGGAATTCAATTGTTAGAGAAGCTGTAATTAGGTTTTATAGAGAATTTGTAATTTGAAGCTGTATAGGTTTTTCATAGTTTTGTATCTTTTCCTATACAGAATAGTAGCTGATGATCATATTTATTATGATTGTTAGAATTTGTAATCAGTTGTGAAATCAATATAGCAATTGTTTATAAATTGATTTGAGTTTTTGTTTTTTATATTCCGCAAGAAAATTTAATTTCTTAAAAAACAAGTAATTCAAAAAGTATTTAAAGAACTTGTATTCAACCCCCCCTTCTACAAGTTCTCGGCATCTCACTGGGAAAACAATTGGTATCAGAGCCTGTAATTGAATTTATCCAATTAACACGTTCCAAGAGATGGCCAACGACGAAGCAAGCAACTCTAATATAATAGTGTATGCGGGAAGTCGTGATGGTGGTACCAGAATTCCAATTCTTAAAAGAGAAGAATATCCAATGTGGAAGCAAAAGATGTACATACACTTAAGAGCAACAGATCCAGATTATATTGATAGGATTGAGAAGGGTCCTTATCTACCCAGGAAATTTGTTCCTGCTAAAACTGTCGATGGATCTGTTGTGGCGGAACACTTTGAACTTGCTCCAGAATGTGATTATACAAACGAAGACAAGTTGCAAGTGTTGAAGTATGCTAAGGTGATGAACATACTCTATAATGGAATTGATAAAAATATGTTCACAAGCATCATCAACTGCACAACATCGAAACAAATTTGGGACACAATCAAAGTCCTGTGTGAAGGGACTGACCAAGTCCGAAAGAACAAGAGGTCATTGTTGACACAACAATACGAGTTCTTTCAAGCAAACCCTGGTGAACCAATAACATCAGTTTATGATAGGTTCAACACTTTGCTCAATGATTTGAAAATACTTGGAAAGTCCTATGACAATGAGGATGTCAACACCAAGTTCATGAGATCTCTTCCTCCAAGTTGGGATCCAAAAACAACAGCCATAAGAGAGGCTCATGACTTGGACATACTCACACTGGACAGGCTTTACGGGAATTTAAAGGCTTATGAAGTCGAAGTAGAGTAATGACAACGCATACATGGCAGGGACAAAGGAGCTGCGTTGATGGTTGAGACAAGTAAGTCTCAAGAGAAGCTTGATGAGGAATCTTCCAGTGCTAGCTCGATTGATCAGGAAGATGAACTGGATTCTGATGATGATATGGAGGAATTTATGGCATTCATGGTCAAACAGTTCAAGAAATTTAGGGCCAGCAGGAAAGGAAGAAAATCGTCAAGGAAGCCTAACCCTAAACGTGAAGGTCAAAAAGTAACCTTCGACTTAAAGAAAATAAGATGTTACAATTGTGATGTGTTAGGGCACTTTGCCAATGAGTGCAGGAAGCCTAGATCTAGTGATAGATCTAAGAATGAAAAATCAAGGAAAGACTTTGCTGACAAGAAAGCTAAATCAAAGAGCAAAGCCTTGATTATAGAGGGTAAAGATTGGATTGACAGCGATTCTGATGAAGAAGTTGTCAACTTTGCCCTAATGGCTCGAAGTGACGAGTCAAGTGATTCTACAAAGGTATGTGATGCAACTTAGAATTTCAATGTGCTTAATTTAGTTGACACATCTAGCATTGAAAGCATACAAAAAGATATGTCTGATTTGAATGTTAGTTTTAGATCTTTAACTATTGAACATACCAATGTAAAAGAATCACGTGACATTCTCTTGAAAGAAACAAGTTTCTCAAAGAGAGATTGACACAATTTGACACTATCAAGTCTGACTTAAACAAATCTCATTATATGATTGATGCTTTGAAAAAGAGGGAATATTACTTAGTAGAGCAACTTGAAAATGCTCAAGCTAAGATTAAACAATGGAATACTTCCTCTAAAAAGTTAACAGACTTGGTAGAGTGTCGAACAATAGGTCAAAAATCTGGACTAGGTTATGATGAAAATCTAGACAAGAGTTCAGATTTAAATGATCTATTCGAAGCTGCGAACTCCTCAACTAGTAAGCCAAATTTTATAAAAAGAATTAATTTTGTCTCTCCTATTATTGAATCCAAATTCATTAACACTCAAGATCAACAAATCTTTGCAAAAACAGAAAGTGATCAAAAGACAGTGAATGTTGTTGATAAGAGTGAAACAAAAAGATTAAATATTGGGTTCATGACAAAGACATAATTAAATAAAAAACTGAAAAATCTTCCAGACAAAAAGGCTGAAAAATTAGTGGAGTTAAGCAGAAATAAGAAAAATAGGAATGAAAAAATCGGCATTAATAAATATACAAATTATGCTAGAATGCCTAATGCTCCTAGAAAGACATGTCATGTATGTGGTAACCCCAACCACATAGTTGTTCACTGTAGGAGCAAAAATAAAATTCCTATAACTGAGACTGCATCTTCAAAGAGAATAAAAGATGAAACACCTATAAAAAGGTTAAATAATCTTCGCATTAACAATGAAAACCCTAAACTTGGCAGTCTCTTACAAACAAGTAGCACGACCAATGATTGTCCAATTAAAGTCAAAATTGCTAAAAGACAATCAACTCAATCTGAGTCAAGTCTTGAGTCTACAACTAGTGAGAAAGGACCCAAGAAAGTCTGGGTTCCAAAAATCTCAAACTAATTACTCTCTACTGTGCAGGGCAAAAAGAAGAAATCATGGTACTTGGACAATGGCTGTTCAAGGCACATGACTGGAGATAAGTCTCTGCTAAAACAGTATGAAGAGAATAGTGGCCCAAAAGTCACTTTTGGAGATGACAGCAAAGGCCATACTAGGGGATATGGCAGTGTTGAATAGGGAGATGTCATCTTCACTGAAGTAGCACTAGTTGATGGCTTAAAGCACAATTTACTAAGTGTGAGTCAACTATGTGATAAGGGATTCAATGTCACCTTCAAAGAAGATAAATGCTTGGTGTATGACAAAGAATCTTATAATGTGATTTTGACAGGAAAAAGAAAAGGAAATTTGTATGTTGCAAATCTTATTTCTTTTACTGATCAAATCACATGTCTCTATAGCAAAGATTCAACTGATGAAAGTTGGCTTTGGCATAAGAAGCTTTCCCACTTGAATTTAAAGAACATCAACAAGCTTGTGAGGAAAGGTTTAGTAGCTAACATTCCACAGTTGGAATTTACACAAGATGGATTGTGTGATTCATGCCAGAAAGGGAAACAAAAGAGTGTATCATTCAAGAGCAAACCAGCAACATCAATCACTGACCCATTACAGTTGTTACACATGGATTTATTTGGTCAAGTGAATGTGATGTCAATCTTAAGAAATAGATATGCTTTGGTTATTGTGGATGATCACACGAGGTATACTTGGGTAAAACACCTCCATACAAAAGATGAAGTTGCTCAGTTGATAATTGATCATATCAAAAAGATAAAAACTGATTCAGGAAAAACAGTAAGGGTGATAAGGAGTGATAGAGGAACAGAATTCAAGAATTCCCAAGTTATTGAATTCTGCACTGAAAAAGGAAAAACTCATCATTTCTCAGCTCCAAGAACCCCTCAACAAAATGGAGTTGTTGAGAGGAGAAATAGAACCCTTATTGAAGCAGCAAGGACTATGTTACAAGAGGCTAAGCTTCCCACTTATTTTTGGGAGGAAGCTATAAGCACTGCTTGCTTTACACAGAATAGATCCTTGATAAACAAAGCATACAACAAAACACCTTATGAATTAATGACTGGGAGAAAACCAACTCTCAAGTTTTTCCATGTGTTTGGTTGTAAATACTTTGTACTGAGAGACTCATCAGAAACAAGAGGAAAATTTGACAACAAGTCTGATGAGGCAATCTTCTTAGGTTATTCTTTGTCAAGTAAAGCATACATAGTATATAATCTAAGAACAAAGGTCATTGTGGAATCAATTCAAGTTGTATTTGATGATAAAAAGATTCCAGGAATGATTGAACAAGGATTGCATGAACCTCTCAGTTTTGAGAATGAATTGGATGCATGGGAATATCCATCAGAGACTACTGAAAAACCCGAAAATAGCAATGATCCCTACATAATTGAGGGGGAGTTAACTGTTGTGCATGAAGTACCAAGAACTAATACTCTATCAGAGACTAGAGTATTAGATGAAACTCAAGAGACTGGTGAAATTAGTATTCCATCGGAGACTAATGATTCACCAGAGACTAGAGTCACTGATGCACAATCAGAGACTATATTGACACTAGAGACTATAGAGACAACCAGCTCAGGGGGAGCTAATAATGAAGAAGTCAATGGTTTAAGGAGAGCAGTCTCTGATCATGAAGCTAGATTGGATAACATCAATCTAGAAAATGAAGCCTCAACTTCAAGATCAAATCTGTCACGTGCAATTCCATGGTTGAGAGAGCACACACCAGATTTGATAATTGGAAGTCTAGAGGATGGAGTCAAGACTAGAAGTGCAACACAAAATGAATGCTTATATCTCAGTTTTCTCTCAAAGATTGAGCCAAAGAAAATTGAGGAAGCACTTCAAGATCCTGACTGGATAATTTCCTTGCAAGAGGAGTTAAACCAATTCACTCGAAACAAAGTCTGGAGACTGGTACCCAAACCAAGGAATAGATCAATAATTGGTGTCAAGTGGGTCCTCAGAAATAAATTGGATGAAACTGGTACAATTACAAGAAATAAAGCAAGATTGGTTACAAAAGGATATTCTCAAGAAGAAGGAATAGATTATGATGAAACTTTTGCACCAGTAGCAAGACTTGAAGCAATCAGAATCTTCTTGGCTTTTGCAGCCTATAAGAACTTCAAGGTGTACCAGATGGATGTCAAAAGTGCTTTCTTGAATGGAAAATCGGAAGAGGAAGTCTATGTTTGCCAACCCCCAGGTTTTGTGGACTCCAAATTTCCAAATCATGTCTACAGGTTAGACAAAGCACTTTATGGCTTAAAACAAGCACCAAGAGCCTGGTATGATACTCTATCTCAATTTTTGCTTGAAAATAAATTTGTTAGAGGTATCATAGATAAAACCTTATTTTATAGAAAGCAAGGCTCTGACATTATATTGGTGCAAATATATGTAGATGATATTATATTTGGATCTACAAATGAAAAACTTTGTGAAAAATTTTCAAAACTTATGCAGTCTAGATATGAAATGAGTATGATGGGAGAATTAACATTTTTCTTAGGTTTGCAAATAAAATAATCAACTGGTGGAATATTTATCAGTCAGTCCAAGTATATCAAAGACTTATTGAGAAAATATGATTTGGTTGATTGTACATCTGCAAAAACACCCATGCCTACTGCCACTAAGCTAGATAAAGATTTAAAAGGAAAGAAAATTGATATTACTAGCTATAGAGACATGATAGGCTCTCTTTTATATCTAACTGCAAGTAGACCAGATATAATGTTTGTTACATGTTTATGTGATAGATTTCAAGCTGACCCTAGAGAGTCACATTTGATTGCTGTAAAAAGAATACTCAGATATCTAAAGGGTACCCCAAACCTTGGTTTATGGTATCCCAAAGAATCTGATTTTAAACTAATCGGTTATTCAAATGCTGACTATGCAGGTTGCAAGCTTGATAGGAAAAGCACAAGTGGAAGCTGCCAACTTCTTGGAGGCAAACTTGTTTCTTGGTTTAGCAAGAAACAAAATTCAGTTTCTACTTCAACAGTAGAAGCTAAATACATCGCAGCTGGGAGTTGTTGTGCTCAAATCCTATGGATCAAGAATCAACTCCTAGACTATGGTATGTCATTATCCAAAATTCCTATCTTTTGTGATAATACAAGTGTCATAGCAATAACAGAAAATCCAGTGCAACATTCAAGAACAAAACACATAGATATTAGATATCACTTCATAAGAGAACATGTAAGTGAAGGTAATATCGAATTACACTGGGTAACAACTGATAAACAACTTGCAGACATATTCACAAAACATTTAGATGAATCTACCTTTTCTAGATTAGTTTCTGAATTAGGAATGTTGAATTATACCTCTAAAAATTGATTAATTTTTTAAAACAAGTTGTTTAGTTGTATGCAGCTAGAATTAAATTTCTGGATTGAAGCTGTTTTTTTTTTAAGTAAACAGAATTTTAGAAGCTAGAATTTAATTTCTAGAATGTAGCTATTTTTTTTAACTAAACAGAACTTTTGAAGCTAATAATCATTAAACTTGATTGTTGGAAATATTTTGAAAGTTTAAGAGAAAGAGACTATCTTAGTCCCTGATAGTGTTTTTAATTAGTCCCCGACTGAATTAAACAATTTGAACTATCGGAGACTAACTAGTCCCCGACAGTCGTTTTTAATTAGTCCCCGACTGAATTAAAAATTTGAATTATCGGAGACTAACTAGTCCCCGACAGTCGTTTTTAATTAGTCCCCGACTGAATTAAAAATTTGAACTATCGGAGACTAACTAGTCCCCGACAGTAGTTTTTAATTAGTCCCCGACTGAATTAAAAATTTGAACTCTCGGAGACTAACTAGTCCCCGACAGTTGTTTTTAATTAGTCCCCGACTGAATTAAAAAATTGAACTATCAGAAACTACATTATTTCCCGACGTCGTTTTTAGTTACTCTCTGACTCAATCAAAATGAACTATCGGAGACTAATCGGGTCTAGTCTCTTATGCGTGACCTTATCAGAGATTAAGGCAATCTCCGATAGAGGGTAATCTGGTAGTTATCCTACCCACGATCGAAAAACAGTTCACTATCTTTAGAATTACAAACGTTTCTAATACTTTGCTAAAAGTAAAATCAAACACATTTGCAATCACAATCTCTCAAAGCTTTGAAATTATTTTCTTTGCAAATTCTCTGCAATCTAACCCAATTTTAAGTTTCTTCAAAGTTCACAGATCTCTTCAAATGGCCGCTAAAATAGTCTGTTTCCAGTTTGGCGATTTCGATTTCATAAAGACTAATCATGCAGGGGTGGCTAATAAGCATGAATTTGGAGCCCAGTATCACCCCTTCGTGGATTTCCTTCAAAACTCCACTCTATCATATGTCATTTATGAAGCTCCCGTCCAAGCCGCTGAAGTTCTCACGGCTGTCTGGTCCACTGCTACCATCCAGGATGAGAACACTGACTCTCCTGTGGTAAGTTTCAGGTATGCAAACTTTGTTTATAATATAGATCATACCGTAGTTAATAATGCTTTACACTTGCCAATCAATGAAAACTTTGACTCTCCTGTTATGCAGAACTTCTTTCTATGTTTAAAAACTTACATTATTCTGCTGAAATTAGTTTTGTTGGGTCTATAACACGACCCCATCTAAGGCAAGAGTGGTCACTGTTCTTTGATATAATAACTAAAGCATTTACTTCAAAATACAGTGGCTATGATGCTATCACTACACTCACACAACAAATTGCTTTTAGTGTGTTGTATAATAGACACCTAAACATTGGGCTTTTAATTCTACAAAATCTTTTGATAAAACTAAAATCTGGTAATAAAAATAAAATTTATTATGCTAGGTTTTTGATGATGATTGCTTCTTATCTAATCCCTAACCTTAATATTACTGGATTGCAAGTTGTACCAACTGTTTTGCAGAGTAAAAGAATTTTTACTGGTGTGAAGCATAAATCTGTCAAGGTAAAGGTTCCCTTATTTTTCCCTCCTGTCATGCGAGCTATTCTCATTGACAGGCTTCCAACCCTTTATTCTTTGCAATTCTTTGAGGATATTGAAGGCCAAAACCCTATTAATCCTCCAACCACTTCACAACAACAATTCCTAGCCCTCACCACAGTTTCCCAAAAGACTATGGTTGTAAAAACAAAGACAGCCAAGAAGCTCCCAATAAAAAGAAAAATAATTGAGGGAGTAAGTGAGGATGAGGGAGCGCAGGAAGCTGAAGTACCACTTCAGAGAAAGAAGAGAGCTATAACCCTTAGCCAAAAGCAATCCATTGCTTCTCAAAAAGTAATGGAGGTTATAAGGACAAGCAGTGAACTATCACCATCCTCCCAAAAAGATGCGGACATTGAAGAAAGTTCCCAACCAGGAACACCCTGTATAGAGTCTGCACAAACTCTTGTTTACCAACAAGAGCAACCAAAAAGAGAGAAACTAAAATAAAATAGTGACACAAGGAATGCACACACAGAGTCATCTTTTGATGTTCCTCAATTTTCAATGTCTGAGGAACAGCCAACACTCTCCATTGTACATTCTTCTCCCATACTTGATTCTTTTGATATTACAAATTTAAATTCTCTTGATTTTTCCCAAGAGGAGCCATCACTCGAGACAAGCTCTCAAACATATTCCATAGATAGATCCTTAGCCCAAACTACACAAAGGGAACCCCCCTATCCATGCAGTCACATCTACTTCTCCAACCCCCACTTCTGTAGGACAGAGTGTACCCATCCAAATGAGTGAGGATGTGAGAATAACTAGTGAGAGTTAGGCTCCTGACTTGGAAAAAGGAGAGAATAAACACATACTTGAGAGTCAAGCTTTAGATAGCTTGGAAAAAGGAGAGCATGAGAAGCCGTGTGCCCAACCCCAGGCAAAAGGAGAAGGTGTGAGCAAGGATGAGATCCTTAAACAAAATAAAAGAGAGAAATTCTCAGCAGGTATATTTTTACAACCTGTTGATCAAAGCTCACAAGATGCTCATGTTTCTTCTGCTCCCTCCACAAATATCCAAACAGAAGAAACTGAGAACATTTCAAGCACAGGGGATGCCGCATTAAATGTGATATCAGAAATGTCTAATGCTGACTTTGAAGTTTTATATGATCTGCAACAAAGACAAGACCACCTTTCTGCATTGAAGACAAGGCTTGCAGATGAACCTGTGCATGAAGAAGCTCCAGAAACAAATGTTGATGAATGGTTAGATGCAACCTATTCCAACACACTGAAGGATGCAGCCGCTCAATTGAGGCAGGATTATGTGACCAACATAGGGTCAACTGCCTCTGCACCTTCAGTCAAAGATATTCTTGAAGAAGTAACCAAGGTGGATAAGAAACACACAAAGTTTCACCACTACTTGGTTACTGGAATAAATGGTGCAGTGAAAATAATGGAGGAAAAGATGGAGTTGGAGACAGAAAAACTGAGAATGTGCTATGAAGGACACTTGCCAAGGAAGACTATCTCTGCAATTGATACTCTTATCAAAGACAAGTCCAAAACTAACAGTCAACTTCAAGCCCTTAAAGCAAATATTCAACTCCTGATCCAGAAACAAGACAGAATGGAGCAACTCCTGATGCAGGCAATTCCCCATTTGGCCACCTCATCTCACCCTAAAGATGCTGATGTCAAAAAGGGGGAGAGTGGTCAATTCAAACAACATGTTCCTGTACAAAAACCAAAATCTGGTCCTGTCCTTGATGCAAAATTACAAGCAATGATGGACAGGATCTTAAAGAAACATTCTGATCTTCAAGCAGCAACAACAAAGCCAACAACAACAACAACACAACTTCCAACAACAACAACAACAACATCTCCTTCTTCCACCGCACAAGCCCCAACAATAAAAGACAAAGGCAATGGTGTTTTGGTTGAGGAGCCAAAGAAATCAAAATTTGTTCAACCAGGACAACCTAAGCTGATGGGGGATGCTATGAAGACTGCTCACTTTCCCACTCCAGTTGAACTGATAGTGGATGGGAAAGTGGAGTTAATTTATCCTCAAGAACAAAAGCTGATAGAATCTGATGCACTATTAGCTCAGAAACTTCAAGAGGAGGAGGATATGGCAGCAGCAAGGGACGAGGAAGAGGCAAAGAAGAAGAGACTTTTATCAAGAAACTAACCAGAGACTAGGAAAACTTGTCAGAGACTAAGGGATTTTTATCTATCAGAGACTATTTTTGCCTGTCAGAGACTAAGGCTTACGTCATCAGAGACTAAATCCAAAGGAGTCGGAGACTAAAGCTGAAGTCATCGGAGACTAATGTTAAAAGCATCAGAGACTAAACTAACGTCATCAGAGACTAAGCCTTAAAGCATTGGAGACTAAATAACTCTATCGGAGACTACACAATCTGATGTCATCAGGGACTAAAAGCACCGGAGACTAGTGATGACGTCACCAGAGACTAAAGATGAAGCATCAGGGACTAATCGTGATTTATTTCCTGAGAGATACAGAGTTCAAATTGAATAAGGATTGTCTTCCACGTAAAGCAAGATATTATTGAAGACGTAGCTGGTAAGGAAACTAACCAGAAATCTCTTCCTAATCAAAAAGAAAAGATTGTATTTGATTCGAATAAGGAAGTTGAATTTTATTCAGAATAGGAACTGAGTTAATAGGAATTCAATTGTTAGAGAAGCTGTAATTAGGTTTTATAGAGAATTGTAATTCGAAGCTGTATAGGTTTTTCATAGTTTTGTATTTTTTTCTATACAGAATAGAAAAGAAGCTGATGATCATGTTTATTATAATTGTTAGAATTTGTAATCAGTTGTGAAATCAATATAGCAATTGTTTATAAATTGATTTGAGTTTTTGTTTTTTATATTCCGCAAGAAAATTTAATTTCTTAAAGAACAAGTAATTCGAAAAGTATTCAAAGAACTTGTATTCAACCCCCCCTTCTACAAGTTCTCGGCATCTCACTGGGAAAACAGGGAACCCATCAGGGGATGACAAAGGTAGACCAACTCATCAGGAGAATGCGTCAGGGTATGGAAGTGGCAAGCTAAACTCATCAGGGGGAACGTGTCGGGGCATGACAATGTCATGTCAACCTGTCAAGGGAACTCATCAGGGTTTGACAGTGTTAAGCTAACCCGTCAGGGGGAATGCTCAGCACTGCATCAGTAGAAGCCATCAGTGGATGTTTTGAGTCTTAACGCCAGGAGATCAAGAAGCACTTGGATAACTCAAGTAAAGGTTGAAGCACTGATCAGGCCTTAGACAGGACTCGTCATCAAGAGGATCCAGAAGCACTGATCAAGTCCACATCAGGGCTTGCTATCAGTGGTCAGTTATAACTGCATAAACTTGTCATCAGATCTAACATGCAAATCAATGAACCTTGTTACAGAAGCAAGAGATATAAACTGGAAAAATATTTCTTGAAGTTTGGTGGTCCAATGACAATTTTTGATCATTAAATGCACGCAGATCAGGGGAAGAAAAAAAAAGCAACAAAAGTAGCAGCAGTCTGACACATCATTCCAAAAGAAAATCGATGTGACATATATGCGGCTAAGTTGAAAAAAGTAGCACGTCCAAGCACGTGGTTCAACTATTGATATTCTATATATGCAAAAGAGTTCTCATTACATAAGAGGGTGGATATCCAACAGATCAACCAACACTTAGAAGCACACAAACACTAGAGAAGTTTTGAAACATTTTTTTGAGAAAATATTCAAAGAAGTATTGTAGCTAATGAGTGTGAAAGAGAAGTTGTAACTCGTTACAAAATTTGTAGCTGATTAATCACATTTGTGATTAACCAGATTTCCAGAAAAACTTCAAATTTTAATATAACTATTTTAACTTAAATGCTTGTGTGTTCATTTTAAACTCTTTATAGTTTTTCTGATATTGTAGCTATTTCCATCAGTGATGAACAAGTGTTTAAAGATCAAAAAGTTTTGAGTGTTTGTATTCATCCCCCCACAAGTGTCCCCACAAACACTTGAGCCTATTTTGTTTTAACACATACAGAGTCTACAACTTTAGGCCGAACACTATAATGAAATCTATTCATGTTGCATTTAATGATCAAAAAATAATTAGAATGCAAGATGAAGGAAATCATGAGATCCTAAGGTTTAAAAATGAAGATGAAGTAGATCTTCTAGATTCTTTAAATGATGAAGTTGAACCCCATGAAGTTACCTTGTCAGTGGATAATTCAATACCTGCTGAGGAAGCCTTATCAGAGGAAAATGCAGTATCAGTGGATAATGACACTACATCAGGGGATAATCCTCTGTCAATGAATAATGAATCAGGAGATATCTTAAACTCCAATCTAGAGATATTCATTGATTTAGGGGGAGCACTTTATACCATGGAGGATAAGGAACAACTGAAGCTTCTTCTTCAAGAAGATTTTTTCCACTGACAAAATAGATGAGATCATCATATAAAGCAGATTATAGAAGATTCAACCGAAGGTGTGACAACAAGAAGTGTTACTCAAAAGGAATGTCTATACCTCAACTTTCTGTCAAAGATTAAACCTAAAAATGTTGTGAAAGCATTACAAGATATTGATTGGGTGATTGTTATGCAAGAGAAGCTCAATTAGTTTTTCAGAAACAAGGTCTGGACACTAGTGCCAAAACCAAAGAAAAAAAATCAATAATTGGTACTAAATGGGTCTTCAGAAACAAGCTAGATGAAACTGGTACAGTGACAAGGAACAAAGCCAAACTGGTTACAAAAGGTTATTTACAAGAAGAAGGTATTGATTATGATGAAACATTTGCATCAGTAGCAAGATTGGAAGCAATCAGGATATTCCTTGCTTATGTTGTTCGTGCAAATTTCAAAGTGTATCATATGGCTGTAAAGATTGTTTTTCTAAATGGGAAACTACAAGAAGAGGTGTATGTCCAGCAACCTCCTGACTTTGAAGATCATCAATTTCTTAATCATGTCTACAGGTTAGACAAAATACTCTATGGATTTAAACAAGCATCAAGAGGATTGTATAATACTTTATCTCAATTTTTACTTGAAAATCATTTCACAAGAGATATCGTAGATAAAACTCTTTTTCATATAAAATATGCTTGTGACATAATACTTGTTCAAGTCTATGTAGATGATATCATATTTGGTTCTACTAATGAGAAGTTATGTTCTAAATTCTCAAAATTGATGAAAAATAGATATGAGATGAGCATGATGAGTGAACTAAATTTCTTTTTAGGTTTACAAGTTAAACAGACCACTAATGGTACTTTTATCAGTCAATCAAAATATATTGAAGATCTTTTAAAAAAATTTAATTTGGAAGATGTTTCAACTGCTAAAACACTGATAGTAACATCCACTAAACTTGATACTGATTTGAAAGGAAAGAAAATTAATATATCAAGTTATAGAGGTATGATAGGCTCACTCTTATATCTAACTGTCAGTAGACCAGATATAATGTTTTCTACATGTCTGCGTGCTAGATTTTATGCTGACCCTAGAGAATCTCATTTAATTGTTGTTAAAAGGATATTCAGATACCTTACGGGTACTCCAAATCTTGGCATTTCGTATCCTAGAGATTCTGGATTCAAGCTAATAGGTTACTCTAATGCAGATTATGCAGGTTGCAAAATAGACAGGAAAAGCACAACAAGAATCTATCAATTTCTTGGAAGCAAATTAATGTCATAGTTTAGCAAGAAACAACATTATGTGTCAACCTCAACAGCTGAAGTTGAATACATTGTTGCTGGGAGTTGTTGTGCTCAAAACTTATGGATGAGAACTCAGTTAATGGACTATGGTATGGTGTGTAATCAAATTCTTATTTATTATAATAACACCAGTGTTATTGCCATTACAGAGAATCATGTGCAACACTCTAGGACAAAACACATAGACATCAGGTATCACATCATCAGAGAACATGTGATGAATCATACAATGGAACTTCATTTTGTTCCCACACAGAAGCAGTTTTCAAACATATTCACCAAACCATTGGATAAGCCACCTTCAACAGGTCGGTAAGTGAGTTAGGTATGCTCAACTTTGATGAATAAAATCATGAAAATCTTGTACAAGGCTGATAAGTTACAACAGTAGATAATTTTTTAAAAAAATTATCAGCTGAAAGTAGCAGTAGATAATTTAACCCCTCATGAATTACTCATCAGTGGATAATTACTTACTGGTAGCAAAAATTAAACTATTAATTTTTGAGATTATCTTCTTTATTTATTCTAATTCTGCTACAATAAAGGATATTCGTAATGATGCAACTTCTTATACCCAAGTAGCAAAACCCTCTAAATATAAGTGTATAACAAAAACACCTCATCTATCTCTCAAAAGATAAAGGTCGTAAAAAGAAAACAACCACAACCAACAGTAACTGAGGAGGAAGGTGAACATTTTTAGAGGAAGAAATAAGGAATAGTGAGATCCCTTGGAGACTACTTAATATTCTCTCAAAAAGAAATTAAGACTAAAATGAGAAAACACATCTCTAGGTACAACCTCTCGAAAGGATGTTTATTGAAAATAGTCCACTTCCAAGACACATGTATTTGAATCTACAATGATCACATCTATAAATATCTCTCACAAGAAGAAGAAGAAACATACTTTGATCAATGATCAACCTATCACTAAATGCACACACAGGGTCTCACATTGATACTTCTATTTTCTCTATTCAAGAAGAGCAACCAATACTCAAATTCTACCCTTATTCTTTCATCTTCTCTCTTTGATATTTCTTTAGAATTTATCCTTCTTTATTACGTATAATTCGATTTAAATTTTAATGAATGAATTTTATTTGAATCTAAAAAAAAAACATATTAACATATCTACTTATTATGAAGCTTACTAAACTATTATTTATACTTCTACATTAATTCAAAAGAGCCATTTATCAATTGTCAACTAGAAATGAGTTCGTCTATTAAACATGTTTAATTAAGTAATTACCATCAAATATGTTATTCATAAAGAAATTAATTATTAATGAAATTTACCTAATTAAAATAATTATAATAAAATCAATATTCATAAAAAATAATCTTACCATAACCAATGACACTCAAATTAGTTATAATATGAATTATAAATTAAATCTATCCAAATTAAAATAATTATAACTGAGTTAATGACTACAAACCACCAGTGCTACACCCATTTTTTAAAACTAATATACTCTTAGGTCATTCAACCTAGTTTCACTTAACAAATTCTATACTTTACGCAATTAATCACAACTTTTTATACATATGTAGGTTTTCTATTTATCTCATGTATATCAGATTCTCTAATCTATGATATAACATAATAAAATAATAATATTTTAAACTTTTAGCATTTATATTTTATTAATTTTTTAATTAATAGAAAATATGTTATATTAATATATATATATATATATATATATATCACATTTATATATATAATAATTATAATATAATATTAAAATATCAATTATATATTAGTGCATATTATAAGTCATATTTTTATATATTATAACATATAATATTAATATATATAAAATATTAATGTAATATTAATAAATTATATATTAGTATTATATATTGTAATATGTTAACATATTATATATGATATATTATTATTATCACATTTATATGTGATAAATATAATATATTATATTATTTACATAATAATTATAATAGTATATACATTAAATTTTGTACTAATGTATTAATTAATCACTATAACATATGGTATTAATGAATTTAAATATAACTAAAATATTACTTTAATATTAGATTAATATATAATCTATTAGCATAAATAATATATTAGTGTGTGTGTATACATACATATATATGTATATGTGTGTGTGTTTGTGTATATATATATATATATGTAATAAAATAGAATTGTAGAATAATATAAAATATGATAAAATAATATAGTTTTAATGAATGTGAATAATGATATTATAAATTCAATAATTCACCGCAAATACTCGTATTTTACCAGACAAAGAAAAATTATTTGTAATCTATGTATACCTATGTATTAAAGGTATTAAAGGTCCAAGTGACCAAATGTATTATACTTACGTGAAATCGTAAAAAAGAAAAAGAAGACTAAAAAAGAGCCGCAAAAAATAAAAATAAAAAGGGTCTCCAACACAAATACTATTATTCCCCCGGAAAAACAAATCAAATACCCGAATAAGTGTCCAGTATATACGGTATACTATTATTATTATTACAGTATATACCGTCAACAATATGTTTATTATATTCGGATAATGCTGATCATGTAATCTGCGGAGCCCACAACAAGGAGAAGCTTATTAATTTGAAATTGCAAGATATTATATTCAAAAAATACAAATACATTTTTTTTAATATAATTGGCTTTCTGACTCTTCATAAGCACAAATTTTATTTTACAAATTAAATTATTTTTATAATTATTTATAATTTATATAAGTATTCGTTATTATTATTTTAGTACACATTTTAATAAAATGTTATTGCAATAGAAAGTTAAAAATTTTAAAACTCTAAATAAATTGATTTTATTACATAATTACAAAATTAAATTTTAAATGAAAAAATGATAAGCAATTTTGAACCAAATTAAAATAAATTTTGAAAATTTTTAGGGATAACATCGTAATTTAATTTTGATATTGATTTGGATTTTTAGGTATAAGTTAATTTAGACACTTATTTAGGAGATTTTGGAGATATTTGTTTGACTTTTTAAATACAAAGATATATACTATTTGCAAATGTTATAGTTTTATTTGTGATATAAATTTATAAAACTATTAAATATAAATGTATGTATTTAATACTCCATTCGTTTCACAAAACGAACAACATTCGATAATAAAATTTGTTTAAAAAAAATCAACATTTGCATAACTTTTTCATTATAATGTCATGTTTTTCAAAATTTGTGATGACAATCTTCTTATATAATTTTTAATTAGATATTCATAACAAATTTAATAGAAAAAAAATATTATTACTATTTATAATTCTTATTCAAATATGTAAAATTAAAAATAGTTAAAAGTTTAAATATTACTTTTTTTGTGGAATACGGGGAGTAATATTTTTCATACATTTTATAATATTTTACTTTAAATTTATTAAAAGTAAAAAATTTAACTTTAATTTGAGATTCATATTTTATGTAAATTGAATTGTATCTCTAATGTTAGAAATGATCGAGTGTAATATTACAACTAAGTTTTAAACTTTTAATGCAATCTTAATTGTATGTCTCTGATCCCTCTAAATAAATCATTATAATTTCGTATTCTAAATTAAAATTGCAAAATAATTTTAAATATAAAAGATGATACAGATGAAAAAATATATATATTAAAGCACGATATCTAATATATAGCTGAAATATCTTGAGTAAAATTTCTTCCGTAAAATTTTAATTGTGCTTGGAAGAATAAAAACGTATATTAAAACAAGACATTTTATTTTTATTTTTGTTTTAATGGTGGTCGTTATATTGATGGTTTCAAATTTTGTAGCTATACCTATATAATCTATACTTTTCTGACGAAATATATGATATGTACTTAAAATAAAAAAAATATATAAATTCTTAAAAATTATCGGTCTCAATATATCTATGGCATAATAGATTAACTTTCAAGTGAATAAAGTCAAATATTAGGTTTAAAAAGTAATATGGTGACTTTAATTCATAACGTAATATACTCCCACCGTTATTATAAAAAAAAACTAAAAGAAAAAGAAACAAAGGTTATCTTTGAATTCGTTAGTAAAAAAACATACAATCAATTTTCAATCAAAAACAAGAATAAGATAAAAATACTTAATAATACATATACCAATATAAAAAATATTATGTGTCTGACACATATATAAAAAAAAAAGACGAAATAACATTAACAACTAATAAAAAAATTACATATATCAAAATAAAATAAAAATTACACAAGAATTACTTCAAAGAATTATTTTCAAAATTATATATACAATCATTACATTTAAGAATTTGACTGAAATTCAAATTAAAAAAATAAATAATAAAGTATTTCGTTATATAACTGACTAAAAAACATTGTAAGTAATTTTTAATTATTTTTATTTTTTAAAAAATTTAATTTTAAAATAAAAATAAAAATAATTAATAATAAACAACTTGTACTGTACACGAGTTTCTGAGTTAGTATCTATCTATGTGTATATACGCATATGGTAAAACAAAATCAGCGGTCTTCCTACCGATATAATCAGGTATTTAACTCAATTAATTCATTCTGATTAGATTAACTCCGTAAAATTTAATTAATGAACATAATAACATCATTTTTTGTGAAATTTTTGTAATCTAAATTAGATTCAAAATATTATGCTTGCAATTATATTTTGACATTAGGTTTTATTAAATTAAGCTTAATTCAAATCAAAATCATAATTAAAATTAATTAACAATTTATATCAAATTAATAATTATAATATAATAATTATTACACATGAAAAAATCAAACAATCACGTACTCTTTATGATTTAAGTTATAAAATAATTATATATAATACAATCAGCTAATAATAAAAAATATTTATAATTCAATTCATTATAACCAATTTTCTTAATAAAATTTTAATTAAATGAATAAAAAAATATAATTTATTCGTACTGTGCACATTTTTTTCCCGTTAATTAGTCCATAAAATTGAACGTTGTCATTTTATTATCTTTGGTTACAAATTAAGTAGTTCATGGCCTAAATTTTACACACCCACATATTACTCGTATTAATTATGATAGTAAAAATTTAACTCTAATATCTTTAATTTTTAAAATAAATGGTCATATGATATAACATGTGGGGTTGTCGAGCCTTATCATTAAGTAATCGTAGTATTGCCCAAATTCATAATTAATTGCTTCTCACTATGTTATGGGTCAATGACTCCAGTTATTACGTAAAACCATTTTTTAAATGTTTTTTGTTCCATCAAAGCGCAAAATTCACACAACAGAAAAATAAGACTTAAAATTACTATTCTATTGGATTAATAATAACAGTCATTTTGACTTTTTACACATAAATTTATGTGATATATTTTATATTTTTTATTTTAGTTAAATTTTTTATTCATATTAATTATTATGTCAAATATTTTTAATTTTTAAAATAAAATATTTAATATATAAAAAATATCAACTAAATTTCTGTGTAAAAAATCAAAACAACTGCCATGGTCAAAGGGTATTATAAACTCAGACTTTGATGAAAACATAAAACTAACGTCTCGAGACTGTGAAAGCAGTTTTCTAGAATGCATTTACTAGTACGTTCACTGTTCACCCGGGGGCCGTTTGCTTTCAGACGGACAAATGGATCTGGGATAGTGATTTGTATTCTGTTTGTTTTCTGACTCGAAAGATAAGTGATTTATATTACGAAAGTTTGGTTTTTATTTATAATAATTTTTTAAATATTTACTATTTTTATTGGTATTTGAATTATATTTAATTCAAAAATAATATAATTCAAAAAATAAATTGTACAAGCTGGTCTCAAAATTATTTGAGTCGATAGATAAATGAATCCATTTCGGTTTAATCAATTTTTACTAAAAAAATTGATCTAATTGAAGATTTCGGCTTTGAGATTAGCAAAATCAAAATAGACTATTTATAATCAGTTTTTTTTAATACTTAATTTTTCTATTTTATAGAATTATAAATTCAATTTTAAGATTGATTTTTATTTATAACATTTATAGAAATTTCAAATCAAATAGTATTAGGATAATTCTTTTACGATTAATCTTAATATCTTTTATTAATGCTCCAGACCTTCTCGTTTTTCCTACAATTAATGGAATTTATTTATAAGAAGAAAGAATTAAATAAGTAATGGTAGTAAAAAAAGGAATATGATAATTATATATATATTTAAAATCTTAATTGTGTTTCTCAAAAAATAACAATAAGATTTTGATATAAAAATATATGAAAATAGGTCATGTTTAATTTTATAGTAATATAAAATGTGAAACAGAGAAGTTAGGACCTTTTTTTTTACAAAGTCTCCAATTCGATAGGTTTCGAATTCGAGATGGTCAAGAACCTGTACGCATTTAATATTGCCCCAAATTGATGATGTAAGTTTTGTCAAATTCTTGTAAAATTTATGGTATTTTGTCAAGTCAATTTAAAGCGTAAGAAAATGCATGAGATATTAAGACAGCTGTACCTCAATTCTAAAATACCTAATTTTAGGTCAAATTTAATACAAGTTAAATATTTTTTATAATTATAATTTTTATATCATATTAATCTTCACTTAAAATATTTTAAGTTTTTAATTTTTAATTTAAAAAATAAAATATTTAATATATATTAACATTCATCCAAAAATATGTACAAAAAATCAAATATCATACATTTTGAAATTGAGAAACTAATAAAGTAATATATCGGAGTTCAATTTTTTTCATAATAATTGATATTATATATTTATAGAAATTTATCATTTCTACTTTCTAAATTACCCTTAAGTAAACTATTAGAGTAAATAAAACAATTGTTCATCGTATTCTCTTTTTTGTGTCACATTATCTCTCTTTACACAATTTTCTCTCCCATTATATAATTTTAATGAAGAGTAAAAATGTCAAATTGTTAAAAATTTTAATATATGCCAATAACTAAAATACTATTTATTATAAAACGAATAGAGTAATAAACAATAATTGAAATATCTCGGAATCTAAAATTATATGGCATTAATAACACACATTTTTGGTCCTAATTTCCATCTGCCGTTAGCTTAATTACAACGAAGAAGTGGCTTTCTCTCATCCACGCCACACGGAGTATATGATTGTTAACCATGCACTTTCTTACGTAATGGCTTTGGTGATATATAATATAGAGAGAGAGAGAGAAAAATTTGTACTTGTTCATATGTAAATAATATACAACTACACATATAGGTAGATTTGTTTTCTTACCAGTAAAATGATATTGATTTATTAGAATTTTAAAGGATGGTGTTGAGGTGAGAATCCGTTCGAATGGTTGAAATATCAATCTTTTGGGTCAACAATGAGTATTTTATAAAATAATAAAATCAAAGGACCACAAGTTGATTTACTCGAGGTCAATTCGATAAAAAATGAGTAAATTGATAGAAATTTCTAGTGAGATATAGATCTTGAGAGAGAAATATTCACTACCTTATAAATGTGGTGAAATCTTATATTTATATGAGAGATATCATGTGCATTGCATGTGATTAAGGGTTTTCCGATGAGGGTTGGTGGCAACAAGCATGCTTATGACGTGATAGGTACGATAACTTATCCCAAAAGTATAAGTCACAATTTTATCCCTTTTATTTTGATCAAGACGATTATGGCAAGTATGGTGTTTTCTCACGTTGGTTGTTTAGTTCTTTTTGTTGGTATTTACTTTTGTAATTATAAACACATTTAATAATACCTTTCAATTATAAGCTCGCAAGAGAATTGATATTGTCAAAACAAATTTTACCATAAAAAAGTAGAAGAAGAAGAAAAAAGAAAACACTATCAAAATAAAATTTATGATGCCAAAATATTTTTATTTTTATATTTTTAGAATTTCATTGATCACAATTAATACTTTTTAACATTGCTTATTTTCAAACGGACATATGAAAGTTCTACCCTACTTTATTTTGGGTGACATAATGAAAGTAGACTTGGGGAGGCTATCAAATTAGTTAATTTCTCTTCTTATACATTTTATTAAGAATTTCTCAATTATGATAAAAATAAAAATAAAAGTACAAATTATAATTATATCGTTTTATTAGGTACTCTATTCACTTCATAATATTATCTTACTTTGATTTTTTACACGTAAATTTAAATGATATTTTTTATATGTTAAACATTTTATTTAATTTTAAAAATAATAATAATAAAATATTTAACTAAAATAAAATATTTAACATATAAAAGATATCACCTAAATTTACGTACAAAAAGTCAAAACAATAATTATTGTGAACCGAATGGAGTATCTTAGTAAGTATTGACTTGCAAGGTCTTCAACATATATACCCTTTGTTTTTTTTCGGTTTTAAAGGTAGAAATATATTTCTAAAATGACCATTTGTAAAGACGATTTTTTTGTTCCCAATATATTTGTATTATCATATTATTTAAAATAATAATTGTAATAGTTATGGTAAGAACTATTAAGCAGTGGAAAATGTGCAGTTAATTAGAATAAGTGTTGCAAAAGTCGTTTTAGGCATAGCGGAAGGTTATCCTTCGAAATATAGTCAAGGCGCTAAAAAAATGTTGGAAGTTGCTTAAGGCAGAGCTAGGCGCTATTAGGTGTGCTAGGAGGAGCGCCTAGGTGGATATAAACTTTTTTTTTTCAATTTTTTTGCTTTTATTGCAATTAACATAAAACACATATAAAATTTAATTCTTGATTAGTTTTAAAAGTTTTTGGAGATCTAATTTTAAAATTTTTTGTATGGGGTCTACATTCTGAGCTAAAACAATTAAAATTATTTGTTTTTTTATTAGGATATTGATTACACCAAATTTTATCTTGTAGTGAGAGAGTTATATGGTATCTCTTTATTTGTTCATTATTTGTTTATATTTTAAATGTATCGGTAGTACTTAGTATATGTTGTTACTAAATCTAGAATGAAAATATGAAAAGAATATAACACAATGATGACTCGATTATTAGGTCTAGGCACTCAAATGTGTTCGAACCGCCTAGACCCGCCTATGGCTTTTTACACCATTGGTTACAATAAATGAATAATAAAATAACATTTAAGAAATAACATGACTTTTTATTGTCTAAAAATATAAATATAACTCATACTTTAGAACAACCAAAAAGTAAAGTAAATATTTATCTCTAATTTTAAAAGATGAAGTATATACCATAGACTCTTTCTCTATATATAGTGTAGAGGTTGAAACTGATGATAATTAAATTATACTTTCAAAATTTACAATTTCTAAAATTTAAAATTTTAAATTAAAACAAACTCGTCTATATGCATGTGCATAGTACAAGTATTTTTATTTTTTTTAGGTAATATTAACATAATTATAATTTTTTAGATTTTTTTTATTTCTAATATTTTTATATATATGTAATTATATGTATAAGATAATATATTTTTTTAACTATTACTCCATTCAAAGTCAACGCTAAAATAGTATTAGTTCTAAACATGAAAATAAAAACTCATTCAAAATCAAATTAAATATTTGAGTTAATTAAAATTACTTTTAGTAACAATAAGAAAATGAAAAAAAAACTGAATTGACCATGTTGTTAAGTTTTAGAACATTTGATGATGATTGTCTTTAGATTACTTAGAGTACAAATGTATAGAAAGTGTTAATTAGTAACACTGAAGTTTTGTAGCCAGCAGTTATCTCTTTGTTTGTAATTCATTCATTATTTGTAAAGAGATATAATTATTTCTTATTTGTAAGTAACTGTTGGAATGGAGTATTAAAGGTTTAGTAAGTCAAAATGTGTATTTGATCCGTTGGAGTTTACAAAAAGGCTTGTCGGAGACTAGGAAAACTTGTCAGAGACTAAGGATTTTTTATCTATCAGAGACTAGTTTTGCCTGTCGGAGACTAAAGCTTACGTCATCAGAGACTAAGTCTAAAGGAGTCGGAGATTAAAGTTAAAAGCATCAGAGACTAAGCTGTCGTCATCGGATAGCCTTAAAACATTAGAGATTAAATAACTTTATCAGAGACTACACAATCTCACGTTATCAAAGACTAAAAGCACCAAAGACTAGTGATGACGTCACCAGAGACTAAAGATGAAGTATCAGGGACTAATAGTGATTTAATTCCTAAGAGATACAGAGTTTGAATTGAATAAGGATTGTCTTTCACGTAAATCAAGATATTTTTGAAGACGTAGCTGGTAAGAAAACAAACCAGAAATTTGTTCCTATCAAAAAGGAAAGATTGTATTTGGTTCGGATAAGGAAGCTGAATCAATATTGATTTAGAATAGAAAAATTGAGAAATCAGTTGAGAGAAGCTGTAATTAGTTTTTACAGAAAAGAATTGTAATTTTGAAGTTGTATAGGTTTTTCATAGTTTGTATCTTTTCCTATTCAGAATAGAAAAGAAGTTGACGATCATATTATGATTGTTAGAATTTGTAATCAGTTGTGAAATCAATATAGCAATTGTTTATAAATTGATTTGAGTTCTTGTTCTTTATATTCCGCAAGAAAATTTTCTTAAAGAACAAGTAATTCAAAAAGTATTCAAAGAACTTGTATTCAACCTCCCCCCCCCCCCTCCCCCCCCCCTACAAGTTCTCGGCATTTCACTGGGAAAAACACATGTCAACAATTGATTCAGTAAATCGACTTTGTCCCGAAATATGATTTCATATTATTCCCTGACGAGTGATTATAAAAGCGGGGTTGAATACAATTCACAAATTTGTTACCCAATGTAAAGATCACAATACAATCTGAAAATATATTACAAAATTGAAAACACAACATATTGTATTTATAAATAAAGAATATATATTATTGATTTTGAAATCTGAAATTATAATATGGTTATCAAAATTGATATCAGCTTCTGAAATTTGTTCAAGTATGAACAACTGCTATCTAGAAATGAATTTCTAACTTCTCAAGTTATGAAAAAACTTATTTCTCAAATTCTATGAATTTGCTGCGTTTTACAGAGTGAATATCTGAATTCTTTCTCTCTCTGTTTTTTGTCTATTATTTCTTATGAAATCTGTGTTTTGCATATATTGTGACTTGTATACTTTCCACACAGGCTCTTTTTCTGATCTTTTCTACTTTTTAACAACTACTATGATCAATTAGAGCAACTTCTTTTTACCGGCTGTTGTAACAACTCTGTTACCTAACATCTATGTTAAGTCACAACATTATTACAAAATATCTTAATTTTCACATATCAACTTCTCAACCTTGCAAATCCAAATGTAACTTTATTAAAGATATTTGGTCAGCTTCTAATTCATTGAGAAACTTTACTAGACGTGTGATGTGTCAAGCCATTTATCCTTTGATGTGACGTTGTTTATCAGTGGATGTGTATCCTTTGATATGACTTTATTCATCAATGAATATATTTATACCCTGATGACTTTGTTCATCAATGGATATTTATCCCCTAACGACTTGTCCCCTGATGACTTACTCACTTATAGCTTATGCCCTAACCAGCTTCATTGCTTCAATGCAATAGAAAGTTTTTACCTTAGTTTCTGATAGTTTCAACAATAATCTCCGATAATGTAATCCTTAGCCTCTGATAGACTAGTGTTTAGTCTCCGATAGGCTAAAGTTTAGTTTCTGATAGGCCAAAAACTTAATCTCTAATAAACTAATCCTTAATCTCTGATAGGCTAGTGCTTAGTCTCTTATAAGTTAAACCTTAGTTTCTGATAGGCTAAATCCTAGTCTTAGATAGACCAAAATTGCTTGACTAACTTTAACTTTGTTGAACTCTCCCAATGCATTCCTAGTAGTCTAAGATGGTCACCTACAGTCTCTAATGGTAGTCTCTGATAGTACATTACTACAGGTTCTAGTACAATACCAAGTTCTAACAATTTTAAGTATTATACATTAACATCAAATGTTATAATTTCTAACAATCTCCCCTTATTTAAGATTATCAATATGATAAGTATAAATCAAGGTTTGATGATGATGACAAAACAAAACCTTATAACTCCACTTACTTATAATTGAAATTGAAGATGTGTAAACCTCATTGTACCAGTTCTGCTAATAGTGATGGTTGCATTAATAGCTTTGTTGGCTTTTTGCAATTCTTCAAGGTTAGTCATTAATCTGCTAACATCTTTAATAATTCTCCCACTGTCTTCATCAGAATTATTCTATACTCCCTCTGACCTTATCATTCTCCCCTTTTTGACATCAACATTTAATGTTGAAGGATAGATATGAATAGATGAGGTTGACTTAGTAGGAAGAAATGTTTGAGCTCAGTTTGAAAACCATTGATCATGAAGTATTGGAGGTTCATGTTTGTCTTTTCTATGTTGATCAATGCTTCAAAAACATCCTATGAGTACAACTGTACTTGATCCTTGTGTGATCAAATATTCTGGTATAAGATGTGTTGTTGTATCATCCAATACTACTTGTGTTGCTTGCTTCCACAATTTCTTCTTCAGGTTTGTATGCAGTTTGTGAGATATAACATTGGTCTTGATAATGTCTTTATTAGACATGTCAGTTAGCAATTATTGTTCTACCTCTCTTGAACTAATTATTTTCTCAGTATCCCCTGATGTCTGATGAGAATGGTGATTAGAAAATACATTAGCTGCAAATATAGTGTGTGAACAATTTCTCTCTATTCTTTTCTTTAAGGATCACATGGTGATCCTTGCTCACACACTCTTCTATTGCCTGACTCTTACAAGTCAACCTCCAACACTCACTTTCTTTACATTTTTGTTTTAATCTCTTTTCCAGACACAAGGTCTGACTCTCATGTTGTATTCTCTCAGGCTCACTAGAAATATTTAAATTTTTCAGATGTGAATGACCTGGAGCGGTGTAGAAAATATAAGAAGTATTCTACATTAGTGGATGTTTGATAAAGTACAATTATATTATCCACTAATGAGTTGAAAGTTGTTATTTGTATTTCAACTTCAAAAGTTGGCTTCTCTGATGATTGAACTATCAAATAATCTGAAACCAATGGAATTATGAGATGTCAATTGCTTCTAAAGAAATATCAAGAAGAGAAAAAGAAATAATAAGGGTAGAATTTGCATATTGGTTGTTTATCTTGAATAGGGAAAAGAAGAAAAGTATCGATGTGAGACCTTATATGCACATTTAGCGACAGGTTGATCATTGATCAGAACTTGTATCTTCTTCTTCCTATAATAAGTATTTATAGATGTGATCATGGTAGACTCAAATACGTGTGTCCTTGAGGTGAACTATTTTCAATAGATATATCCTTTTGAGAGGTTGTACCTCGAGATATGTATTTTCCTTTTAGTCTTAATATCCTTTTGAAAGAATATTAAGTAGTCTCCAGTGGTTCTCATTGTTCCTTATTTCTTCCTTTAAAAATGTTCACCCTCACCCTCACCCTCAACTATTGCTGGTTGTGGTTATTTTATTTTTATAGCCTTTATCTTTTGAGAGATAGAGGAGGTGCCTTTTGTTATAGACTTGTATTTAGAGGGTTTTGTTACTTGGACAAAAGAAGTTGGAGTATTACTAACATCATTCATTGTAGCAGAATTAGAAGAAACAAAGAATATAAACTCAGAAATTTAAAGTTTAATTTATGCTAGCAGACGATAATTATCCACTGATGAGTAATTCTTCAGGGAATAAATTATCACTATTGATTTTTATCAGCTGATAATTTTTTTAAAAAAAATTATCTACTCCTTCATTTTTATCACACATGCACAAAATTTTCAAGATTTTATTCACCAAAGTTGAGCATACCTAACTCATTTACCAACCCGTTGAAGGTGGCTTCATCTAATGGTTTGGTGAATATATCTGCAAGCTGTTTCTGTGTGGGAACAAAATGAAGTTTCACTATACCATTGATCACATGTTCTCAGATAAAGTGATACCTGATGTCTATTTGTTTTGTCCTAGAGTGTTGCACAGGATTCTTTGTAATGGCAGTAGCACTGGTGTTATCATAATGAATAGGAATTTGATTATACATTATACCATAGTCCATTAACTGAGTTCTCATCCATAAGATCTAAGCACAGCAACTGCCAACAACAATGTATTCAGCTTCAACTATTGAGGTTGACACAGAATGTTGTTTCTTGCTAAACCATCACACTAGTTTGCTTCTAAGAAATTGACAGTTTCTTGTTGTGCTTTTTCTGTCTATTTTGCAACTTGTATAAATTGCATCTGAGTAGCCTATTAGCTTGAACCCAGAATCTCTAAATACCAAATGTCAAGATTTGGAGTATCCTTAAGATATCTGAATATCTTTTTAACAACAATCAAAATGGGATTCTCTATGGTCAACCTGAAATCTAGCACATAGATATGTAGAAAACATTATATCTGGTCTACTGACAGTTAGATATAAGAATGAGCCTATCATACCTCTATAACTTGATATATTAATTTTCTTTCCTTTCAAACTAATATCAAGTTTAGTGAATGTTGCCATGAGTGTTTTAGCAGTTGAAACATCTTCCAAATTAAATTTCTGTAAAAGATCTTTGATATATTTTAATTGACTGATAAAAGTACCATCAGTGATCTGTTTAACCTATAGGCCTAAAAAGAAATTTAATTCATCCATCATGCTCATCTCATATATACTTTTCGTCAGTTTTAAGAATTTAGAACATAACTTCTCATTAGTAAAACCAATATGATATCATCTACATAGATTTAAACAAGTATTATGTTACCAACATATTTTCTATGAAAAAGGGTTTTATCTACTATACCTCTTGTGAAATGATTTTCAAGTAAATTAAGATAAAGTATCATACCATACTCTTGGTGCTTGTTTAAGTCCATAGAGTGTTTTGTCTAACATGTAGACATGATTAGAAAATTAATGATCTTTAAAGCCAGGAGGTTGCTAGACATACATCTCTTCTTGTAGTTTCCCATTCAAAAAGGTACTCTTTGCATCCATCTAGTACACCTTAAAATTTACATAAATGGCATAGGCAAGGAATATCCTGATTGCTTCCAATCTTACTATTGGTACAAAGGTTTCGTCATAGTCAATCCCTTCTTCTTGTAAATAAACTTTTTCAACCAATTTGACCTTTTTCCTTATCACTGTACTAGATTCATTCAGCTTGTTTCTAAAGACCCATTTAGTACCAATTATTGATTTGTTCTTTGCTTTTGGCTCTAGTCTTCAGACCTTGTTTCTTACAAACTAATTGAGCTCCTCTTACAAAACAATCACTCCATCAGCATTTTGTAATGCCTCCTCAACCTTTTTCGGTTCAATCTTTGATAGAGAGTTGAGGTATTGACATTCATTTTGAGTAGCACTTCTGTTGTCACACCTTCAGTGGGATCTCCTATAATCTGCTCCATAGGATGATCTCTTGTCTGATTTGTCTGTGGAGGGAATTTTCTCGAAGAAGAAGCTTCATTTGTTCCTTGTCCTCCATGGTGTAAAGTGTTATCGGTTTCTTGAAAATCTCCCCCTAAATCAATGGATAATTCTAGTTTGGAGTTTAAGATATCCCCTGATTCATTATCCACTAACAGTGGATTATCCCCTGATGTAGTGTCATTATCCATTGATACTGCATTTTACTCTGATAAGCCTTCCTCAGTAAGTATTGAATTATCCACAGACAAGGTAGCTTCGTGGGGTTCAGCCTCATCATCTAAAGAGTCTAGAAGATCCACTTCATCTTCTTTCTCAAACCTTAGGATCTCATGATTTCCTTCATCTTGCATTCCAATTATTTTCTAATCATCAAATGCAACATTAATAGATTCCATTACAGTGTTCAGAATAAGGTTGTAGACTTTATATGCTTTGCTTTTCATAGAATAACCTAGGAAATATGTTTCATTAGTTTTACGTTCAAATTTTCCTAAGTTTTCACCTTGAAATCTTAGCACAAAGCATCTGCCACCAAATACATGAAAAAATTTAACATTAAGTTTCCTACTTGTCATTAACTCATAAGGAGTCTTGTTGTGAGCTTAGCCGTAATTAGAGGTTTTTTAGAATTTGAATGTTTTTTTCACCCACTACATAGAAGAAATTACTTTCTTCTTAGCCTTAGGTGCTTCAAATTTTACCGTTAACTTTTTAAAAGGTTTTTCATAATTATTTTTAACTATTTTAGCATGTAATTGGTTCTTAAAAGTTAATGGCTTCTTATTAGTGGATGGTTGTCTAGCATGCATGTTCCTAGGTACATTTTGACATTTAAAAGGAAGGTGGTTAGGATTTCTACACTTCCAATATACTTTCCTAGAAGGATTAATGATAGGAGAATAGTTAGTGAACTTGTTAATTCCCTCCTTCACATTTCTGTTGTTGTTCATATCATTGTCCCCAGATGAGTGAATCAGTTTTCTATTCCCTGATGAGTCAATTTTCGTCTGATTAGAGCTTCTGGCTTTTGACTCATTTAACTTCTTTTCTAGCTGAATCACTCTTTGTTCTAGCATTTTCTCCTTGGTCTTTTCTTTAATAGATCCTACCTTAACAAATTTTACTGTCTTAAGAGGGTGGACAGTAGTTAAAAGAGTACTCTTGTTAGTGTTAGTTTCACTAGTTCTAGTGATTGGAAACTCCTCAATCACTGGCTGCTTTTGTTGGACCTTATTATAGCCTAGTCCTTTAATCTGACTAGTATCTTACAGGAATTGGTCCATTCCTTTATGAGATCTTACTTTTATTTCATTTTGACCCTAAGCCATTCTTCTATTTCAAGAGCACAAGCAAGTTTCTCCTTAATTTTCCCGCACTCCTCTTTAACCTCTTCTAGCTTAAATAGCTCAATCTTTAGTAAGGAATTCCTAATGACTAATAGATCATTAGTTTTTTGAATTCTTTCGTTCTCTTTTACTGAACACCTTAGTGTAGCATACAGATTATAAATTTCAGTTGACATTTCTTTACTTTTTAATTTACAATTTAAAATAGACATGTTAGATAGATCAAGTTTTACCTTAGTGTCCTAAGACAAGTTGTTGGATCCAAATGATGTCCCATCAAATGATATTGTCATAAGTGCAAGATTGATGAATTTCTCATCATCTGATTGGTTTGAATCCGCTCAATCCTTTCCTTCTACATTAAATGCTTTATTCTTCTTGTTGATGACTTCAAAGTATTTTTTTTTTGTAGTAGTCATCATCCTTCTTGACTTTTTTAGTCTGTTTGACAAACTTTTACTTGTTTCATTCATTTGCAAAGTTTCCAGACTCTTGACAGTTGTAGCATTTGATTTTTGATCTATCAATAGCACCATAGTGGACAGGCTTACTTGTTGGTATTGTCTTTCTAAAGTCCTTACCCTTCTTGAATATTAGTTTTTTGAATTTTCTTGTCGAGAAGGCCATGACTTCATCAATAGCATCTTGTTCCTCTAGAGTATAGATTTCTTCATCTTCACTATTTATACTCCTATCTCCACTTGACTCAGCTTCACTTTCCTCTTCAATGAAAACTGTCTTCCCATGAATCTTCTTACTCGAACTTCCAACTACAAGTGCCACTGTTTTTTCATTTATGTAGTCTTGACTTAGACTTTCTCTTTATTCAACCTCTAACTCATAAGTTTTGAGGTTCCCATAGAGTTTCTCCAAGGATATTAAGCTCATATCCTTGGTTTCCCTTATAGATGTAATTTTGACATCTTAACTCTTTGGCAATACCCTTATAAATTTCATATTCACATCCTTGTTGGCATAAGTTTTGCCAAATATCCACAAGTCATTGATTAACTTATTAAATCCATCAAACAAGCTTGTTAGAGACTCACCAGGTTTGCTTGTAAGCAGCTCATATTGTTGGATCAACAAGGACTGCTTATTCTCCCTCACTTCCTCATTCCCTTCACAAAATACTTGTATTGTCTCCCAGAATTCTTTTGGCAGATTCACAATTAATGACACTTTTAAACATGTCATTGTCTAAACCATTATAGAGAATGGTCATGACTTCAGGTTTGGTATGCAAGAAAGGTCATCTAAAAAAGGAAAGTTATGTGAAAAGCTACAATTACCGAAGAAATAATAGAGATATTTTGAAAGATAGCTTAGCATCCTTTATGGAGTCTTCCTTTTCTTCAATTGTCATGTCTTTTGGGAGTTTGGGGATTGAATGTTCAGAGACTACTTGACCATTTATTGTTGCCAAGGGAACAAGTTTCATTGGTTTAGGAGGCCCTTCTTCCAAGATTGTTATGAAGGAAGGATCTATAGATTTCAGATGCATGAACATCATTCTATTCCATAAAAACTACCCATCCCTCACCAACAGTGAGATCTTTACATTTTCGCTTTTATTACTCATTTTGATCGTCTAGTATATATGTTTACTAGAAGGCTCTGATACTAATTGTTATTCCTGAATGAGTAATTGTAGAAGGTGGGGTTGAATACAAATCACAAATTTGTTATCTACTGTAAAGATCACAATACAATCTGAAAATATATTGCATAAATGAAAATAAAACAGATTATATTGATCAATAAATAATATATATTATTAATTTTGAAATCTGAAATTACAATCTGGATATCAAAATTGGTACCAGTTTTTGAAATTTGTTAAAGTATGAAAAGCTGCTAACTAGAAATGAATTTCTACCTTCTCAAGTTATGAAAAACTTGTTTCTCAAATTATATGAATTTGCTGCGATTTACAAAGTGAATATCTGAATTCTTTCTGTCTCTGTTTTTTGTCTATTATTTCTTATGTAATCTGTGTTTTGCATATATTGTGACTTATATACTTTCCACACAGTTTCATTTTCTGATCTTTTCTACTTTTTACACTACTCTGATCAATTAGAGTAACTTCTCTTTATCAGCAATTGTAACAACTCTGTTACCTAACATCTCTGTTAAGTCACATCACCGTTATAAAATATCTTTAACTTTCACAGATCAGCTTCCCAACCTTGCAAATCCAAATATAACTTTGTAATAGATATTTGGTCGGCTTTTAGTTCATTGAGGAACTTTAGTAAAGGTGTGATGTGTCAAGTCATTTATCCTTTGATGTGACGTTGTTCATCAGTGGATGTGTATCCCCTGATGTGACTTTATTCATCAGTGAATATTTATCCCCTGATGACTTTGTTCATCAGTGGATATTTATCTCGTGACGACTTGTCCCCTGATGACTTGTTCACTTATAGTTTATCACCCGACCAACTTCGTTACTTCAAACAATGGAGAGTCTTTCTCTTAGTCTCTAATAGCTTCAACAATAGTTTCTGATAGTGCAATTCTTAGTCTCTGATAGGCCAAAAACTTAGTCTCTGATAGACTAATCCTTACTCTCCGATAGGCTAGTACTTAGTCTTTGATAGGTTAAATCTTAGTCTTTGATAGGCTAAACCTTAGTCTCCAATAGGCCAAAAACTTAGTTTCTGATAAACTATTCTTTAGTCTCTGATAGGCTAAGCCTTAATCTCCAATATGTTAAATCCTAGTCTCCGATAAGTCAAAACTGTTTGACAAACTTTAACTTTGTTGAACTCTCTCAATGCATTCCTAGTAGTCTCTAATAGTAGTCTCTGATAGTACATTACTATAGGTTTTACTGCAATACCAATTTCTAACAATTCTAAGTATTATACATGAATATCAAATGTTATAATTCCTAACATTTAACAATCAATATATACTAGTTTTGTTACTAGTGCCAAACACGGATTTTATTTTACATAATTATATATTTGTATAAATCAATTTGAAAAATTAAAATAATTTTTATATTTTTAATTATTGTAAAAATTATTAATGTTTGACTTGAAGAATTATTTTGTTTTTTCAAATTTTTATAAGTATATTTTATATTATTTGAATGTATGTTTAATAAGATTTTTCTTTACATGGTTTCTCTTAATTATATATTTTAGTACATATTTTAATAAAATTTTAGAATTTTAGAATTCTACATAAATTAATTTATTATGTAAGAATTGTGATTGATTATAAATTAAATTTTAATTGGATAAGTGATAAATTATTTTGAACCGAATTGAAATAAAATTAAAGAATTTTTTTGTGATAAGATTTTTATTTGGTTTTTTCTAACTCGTTCATGATCAGTTTTATTAAATGTTGAACCGAGTTGAAACGGTAATGAAGTTAATTTAGGCACATATTTAAGAGATTTTGAATTAAATTTTTGTTTAACTTTTTATATATAAAAATAGATTAATAGATGGGACCTCCGTAATATACAACTATTACAAACTTAGTTGACTATATAGATAAGGTGATTTCTTTTTTAGAGTTGTTATTTACACATGAAAATATAATATTTTCATAAGATTTTTCTCCCATTAGTAATTGATGGGATCCACAATTACATGAGATGAAACCTTGAGAAAATATCAATTTTTCTCGTAAAAATATCACTTATCTTATTTATTTGTTTTTGTTTGATAGGAGGTTATATATTCATACAGTCATAGTAATTATCTTATATTATCATTTTATGAAACTTGTAAATTTTAAAATTCAGACTTTTTGTATTTATGATTATTCTAATATAAATTTGGACATTAGAAAAATACTTTATGGTTGCCGACTTCAGTTAAAACTTGGAATGAAAAATACCTTCTGTTTTTTAAGATGCTGATCTTTGAAATAGAAGATTACCAATCAATATGAAGAAATTCAATCGTTACATCTCGACAAATCCCGAGGGACGCTTGCACAACAACTTTGTTAGCAGCTTTTCGTTTTCTGTTCTCTTTCTTCATTCATCTAATTTCAATCACGAAGAAATCTAATTACATATTTAAATTCATCATATCTTCACAAACAATAATAAATTTTATCGTTGTGTTATTATGATTCGAATTGTACCTTCCCAATTAGAATTTTTATTTATTTAAATAATACGACATAATTTTTAAACATTCATAAAAATGTATATGAATTTAATTATATACATAAATATATCCTTTCAATTACTTATTTTGGTATTTAAATTGACCATTATTTATGCTACTTTTTTTTTAAGTTGGTCGGACGTGAATATTAAGAATTAGTCCACTACAAAACAGTATATTTCTAGAACAAATTAGTATGAAATATTTATAAGAAGTCCAACCCCACCCTCTCAACTGTGCAAATAATATAAGTTGCCACAATAATTATGTGTAGAAATTGATATTGATATGCGTTCGTCAACCTGGCCGGTGAGATTTGTTTTATTGTGTGCTGGCAAAAATTTAATAATCTGAACACTATCATCGTCTGAACTCTCAGGACTCTTTGATTGCATTTCAAAGGTTACTTGGACTATAGACACAAACAAACACAACCTTTTACAGATATCTAAAAATTGCACATATCGTTGTTAAACTATACCCCTCCACTTTGGGAGTACCGGTTCGAAAGATTCTGATCAAAATGTGATACGGATTAATCGAGATTATTTAAATATTGAGTAAAAAATATTTAAAAAAAAAAACTATATCTCTTTATTTCCAAAATAATTCTCATTTACAAATTTGTTCGGATCAATTTAACTAATTTTTTATTTTAAAATTATATGTATATATTTATAGTTATATAATTATAAAAATTAAATGTTATTGTAGATTGTATGAACCTTTTTATAATTATAATTTTTTTACATATATATTTATAAAATAATATATTATAAATCAAATATGAGTCAACTTTGACCAGAAAAAATTGATAAGTTTATTAATTTTAGTTTTCTTAATTTAAATTCAAGAACCACTCCCCATCCTCCAATTTGTTTTCTTGTTTATATTTTTATTTTGAGAATTTCTATTGAATTTTACACTATCTCACAACCGAGAAAAACTGGGGGTAATTTCGGTTTTAGATCGGAGGAGTACCTATAAACTAAACTGATACTTCGAACAGACTACATCTCTTGAGAAAAATTAAATGCAGCTTAACGTAAAAAATTTAAATAATATAAAATATCTAACATTTATTAAATTCACCTACAATTAGGTATCCGAGATAATATTAATTGGCATCGTAAACCAATGTAACATGCAATGCTTTTCTTGTCTTTGGTGTGAAATTTAGATCCATGTGGCAAGCATGTGATGTTCATCTTGTATTCTTCTCCTTGGTGTGAAATTTAAATCCCAACAGATGACTACTTTTACAAAGCAAAGATTGTTATTTTAATTAATTCCTTTGTCTCGCTTCATTTGTAACATATTCTATTTATTTGTAATATTATTTTTCAATAGAAAATTTATTCATTTTATTTATTAAAATTATCCTTTCAATATAAAATGTCACATTATTTTTTTTCAACTCTTTATTTTCTCACTTTTTATTAATTTTAAATTAATTTATTCTTCAATACTCATTTTAAAGGATAATATGAATATTTTTATCAAAAATTTATTTTTAATATAATAATTATACAAATTTAAAAGTTGCAAATGACTTTGATAGGGAAAGGATTCCAAAAGTTTCAAACCTTCCTAGCTTTTGAGTTTGGATTCATCTCTTGGAAAAATGAGAGAGGACTGGCAGTTAATTGAAATTTTTAATTTGGAAAGTGCTATCATTTATTATTTTATTTTAATACTAAAAAGATAATAAATAAACATGACCAAAGAAGAATATGTAAAGAAGAGTAACAAATAAAGTACACACAAGTATTCATTAAGCTTTTGTCACAAACATTATAGTCTAGATAATATAATAGTATATTTTCTTTTCCATTTAAAATAATGTATTTTATTTAATTTTATTGGTAATAAAACAAAGTATTTAGCATAATGGAGTTTTTGTCTTTATTTTCTAATAGACTTTAATGACCAGCAGTAAATCAATCAGCTATCTATGAACTGAAAAATAATGGTAAAATGATTATTTAACTAGTCCTAAAATTCGTGTACAACACAGATAATTTATTATTATAGATTTAATTGTAATTACTTTATTAAGAAAATTATATTATCAAATATCTAACAATCATACATTAATTTTAATTTTTTTTTAAATCAAATGAAATATAATGTTTATAGTTAGCTTGATCTCATAATTTATTAAGATTTAATATTAATCAACACATTAAACCATATAAAAAAACTTCTATATTAAATTTTAGTAAAACAATATTGCAAGTTGAATTTATTACTGAATAAAATAAAATAAAAGAGTAAAATTAATTTTACATTTTGTAAATGTTAGATATAGCATAGTTTATGGTAATGGGAAAAAATAAAAGATATTATACACCAACTTGGTTAAAATTTTGTGATTACTTGAAGGAACCAAAAATGCTCTCATTTTTCTTGCATGGTATTCATTAAAAATTTGTGAAATCTTGTTAATAAATACCAACAATAGTATGATGTGTTACAATTTTTATTTTTTTACGTATCAAATGGTTATCACTTTGTAAAATTTAGAACAACAACAAGAAAACAAACACCTTATATTCTATACTAACAAAACTAATTAGTTGATATAATTTGTGATTTTTTTTAATGTTTGACTAAGAAATACGTGTACAAATAGTATATTTTTCTCATGAAATTTACCAATAATGTTCAATTAAAGAAAATAAGAAGATTGTAATGAAAAAAAAATTTAAAAAAAAACATAACATTATAATAAAAAATTATGCAAATATTTTTTTTTTATAATAAATTTTATTATCAAATGTTATTGTTTTGGAACAGATTAAATAATATAGAATTGTCAGTCTAATATCTAGATGGTACAAAAAAAAATATTTAATATAGATCGCTGTGAATATTTGGACAAAACAAGAAATACAATGTGTTAATTGACATATGTTATAAGTTAGGGTGTAAATTAAAATAACAAAATAAAGTTTAGGGTCCAAGTTGTAATTTAGTGTATAATAAATTCTTATGCAATAAGTTGAATTGCTTTTCAATTTTTCCTTGGTTGGCTAGTTTATATATATATATATATATATATATATATATATATATATATAATATTGATAATTTATATTATAATTGATTTAGTTAGTATTGATTAATTATATTAAATCACATTATTGTTTGTGATTATTAATTTGATCAAAATTATTTTAATCACATAAATTTGATTAATAATTAATTTGATTCTAATTTAATTTCTACATGAGTTCATTTCAATCAATCTAATTCGTAAAATACTAATTTTAATAAATATATTAGTATGAAAAGATATATAAATTGATCGATGGATAGATAAATATCAATGATATGTAAACTGGCATATTCTTGATTAATGTGATTGATGATAAAAGAATAAATATATAAATTAATATAGACATAATAAGCTCAATCCATATAACTAGATAGATTAATATTGATAAATAAAATTAAAGAGTACTCTAAAATGTGCTCTTTTGTTTTGAATTAGTATATTAGTAAGTATAGTGACTAATTAATTAATATATTAATACAAATAGATATAGATAAATTAGATATTCCCTCCATTTTAAAAAGAAGTACATTTCAAAAATTATGTAGTTCTGTTTTGAATTACTGTAATTTTAATTTAATATAATTTCGATTGAGTATGGTAGTAAATAGATTAATGGTATCAACTACATAAAAAAATTAATTAAAATAATCTTTATTATATGACAACTTTGTTAAGATCGCACTACAACTCAATTCTTATTCTATAAATGTTGCAATTTAATACAAATAAAATATAATATAATTCTTTTTTTAAGGAAAGGAGGGAGAACTTTGTAAAAAAACTCAAAATTTTGAATTGTAGATTATAAAAAAAGTAAACAATGTTATCTATATTAGTGTAGGGTTAAATATAGAAAATACCTTAATCTTTTGCTCAATTTCCACTTTAAAATTGTCTTATAAATTTTGCAATAAGAGACAACCTTTAAAAAAAATTATAATTTAGGCCAAATTTGATCACTGCACTACTTATTGCTAACCTATCATGCTGACGTAGTAATAAATACGTTACTTTGAGTATTCTTTTTTGTTTATTTATAGTACCCTTTTTCAGTTATTTCCAATTATTTTAAAGTCAATCTCATCTATTCTACTTATACCGTAAAATAATAAGAATAATTCAAAAAAGAAAAAAGTAAAAGTGTGAACTAAAAAAGCCTAGCGTAATAAAAAAGTTGACAAACACATCAGTAATAAGTGATATAACACCCCAGTATCCCCTAAATTGAAAGTTTTTAAAAGTTTAAGGCCCTAATTACTAAAATTTATTTACGATTCTAAAGCGAAAAATAGACAAAGGTTACGGTATTTTTTTACTCCCTTCGTTCTAAAAAAAAGAACATTTGCATAAATTTTTTAATAGAATGTCATATTTTTTAAAATTCATTACAATCTTGTTATATAATCTTTAGTTAAAAATTCGTAACAAATCTAATGAAAAAAAAACTTGTTATTTTTATATATAATTCTTAGTCAAACATACAAAATTAAAAATCGTCAATAATTCAAATGATAACGGAGAAAGGGAGTATATTTAACCCACTAATGTAACATGGGCTAATATTTACATTATAGCTGCGCTACCTTTATTAAGATCGGAAGTTTGCTTGACCAAGATTAGAAAACTTACCATTCTCCTCGTGCCAAAACTTGCAGACAGATTGGTTACCATACTATGTGCCCCTTGTAAATCAAGAGTGTTGCAAAGGCAGGAAAGTAGTAAAATTCAAGTAGATTAAAAGCAACCATTCCTTGTAACAAAGTGTCAAAATTAAGAAGAGGGGTCAGAGAAGTTGAATTTAAATATAACTAAGGATGCATGGTACAATTTTAACGTATCAACAACAGATTGCCAAGTGCCAAAAATTAAAATCTGCTAGTTGTACGAGATGCACAGCTAGTATAATATTACACTTCGAACATATACAAAAGCTTCAAGTTAAAAACAAAAATAACATACAACAGCCTGTTACTTAATTGTTGTTGACTAGGAGCTACTTGACATGTACCGTTCACTCAAAGAACTCATCGGAGTCATCTCCAGATGTCACTTCTGAAATGCCTTCCGCATCCTCCTCTTCATCGGTTTCAACAATACGAATGGTCGATTTATTGGCAGTCATTTTATTCATTGCAGCAGTCTTGCTTGCCCGCTGGGAACGGGTGCTCATCACTCCAGGATTTGTAGGCATAACAGAAGTTGGTGAATTTTCTTCACCAGATGAAGTTTCTTCTTTATTCCTCACCCTTCTCCTTGCTCGGGTTGGCCTAGTTGATCGTGGTGCCGGTGTTGGAATATCAATGCGCTCCTCCCCATCAAGGTTAACTTCTAGTTCCAGCCTCTCTAGGATACAGAATAAACATATTTCAGCAGTACAAAACCAGCATAGCCAGAAGAAAATCAAAACCCTCGGCAAATATTTTTGTAACTACCACTCGAGCAAGCATAATCAATAAATTATATACTGTATATAATTTACAAGAAATCTTGTTCAGTCTCCCCAGTCCAGTATAGCATAAAAAGTGAAACAAAAGACTTTCATGTCTATTCATTGTTTTTTTCACCAGCATTTACCCCGTATGAACTAAAAATGCAGGGAATATAAGTCCAAAAGGATAATTTTCTTTATCAAAACTAAACAATCCTCATTCTGCACACATAAAAACAAATAATTCACCAGGAAATAGGAGGTGAGGTACTTTGCATGTTCAAAGTCCTAAAATCCAATGCAAATAAGACAATGATGTTGTTTAACATTTTCTTTAAATTATTTTAGGGACCTTGTACATCACCTCCCTTTTTCTCTTAATTGACAATAGCACATCTAGACAAATAGATACTTCACCTCAAGAACCTATGGAAGATGTAGATAAATACAATAAAAACAAACAATTGGATAAAAAACAATATGAAGAAACGAAAACCTTACCCAAAATACAGTTAGCACAATCAGACTGCAAATCTTGTTCCGAATGTTTATCGGCTATTTTAAGACTTTCTGCTACCCGCTTCAGTTCCTTAACCAACTCCTTGTCTGAAGAAACGGATTCAACCACACGATTCAACAGTCGCCTCATCAACTTTATTGGCCCTTGCTCTGACAACCGGAAATGAAGCATAGGAATAATTCTAAAGATAGCAGAAAGATACGACTTTTCTGCTGCTGTCTTCTTTGAATGGAAGCTTGCTGCCTATAAAATTCAAAAGTTAAAAACGATGGGGAGAGGTGGGGGAGGAGAGGATGAGAATGGTTCAAAAGAACAAGTAATACAACCACCAATATGCATAACATCATCCAACTGGAATATCATATCTAGGATAAATCAACTACAATGCTAATTTCATCCCAAAGACAGGTATGCCACTATTCAATCATGATCCATGTTCATAAGTTATACTACCTCAGCAGCTATCCGTAAAGCGAGCCCTTCCTCTCCATATTCAAAGCTATCTGAAGCATTCACAGAATCATCAATATTATCTGTACAATCAAGGCTGCAAGATTCATCCACCTGTTCAGTTTCTTTTGTGTACAATGGAGTTTGCAACATTTGCAGCATAAATCGTGATGCTTGCACAGCACGCTTACGCATGTTAGAAACCACCAATGTGGATCCTGCACTATTTCCGTTTATGCCTGGCCACATTGAACGCATGACTGGAATGAAGGCCTTGGATATACATTTCTGCATTTTCAACAGTCAATACGGAAAAGAAAACGAAATAAATTAAACAAAAAAGAAAAACATGCAAAGATAGTCTAATGCTTCTACACAGTCCCGGACGAGAACCAGAGTTAACTTGCCTTGTGATTCGCTGACAGAGATGGAAAATGCTCAAAAAATACAGATAGGCACTGCTTCAACCTATCCAAGAATAGAAGAAATGATTACACATTTTCATAGACAAAAATTAAAATAAAATCAAAAGACAATGTAATCCACCTGTGAAGTTCTGTAGATTCAGTGCAAAAATATAGGTTCATGACCTTCTCAAAAAGTGAAGGATGTAATGAACCAGGTACAGTTGGGTACTTATCACTCAGGAGGAGGATCTTTGCAAAACCCTCCCCAAGAACAGCTTGCACCGATTCATTCTCATCAGCTTCAGAAGATTTGGCGTGTTTGCATCTTTCAAGCCCAACAGCTAACAGACCAAGTAATTCAATCCTCTCCGTATTTGTATCACTCGAATTGACATGATCAAATGATATGGCCTCAACAAGATCGGGGGAGAGATCTCGGTTCACTGCTTTGTTTACTTCCTGGGGACCATGCCACATTGAAAGATCAATCAAGGCCCTACCAGCCATAGCACTTATTGGTGACGGCCCCTTTACAAAGGAAACTACTAATTGTTTAATTAGTTCCTCACTGGGATTCCTCTCTACTAATCCAAAGAGACCAAGGCACCTGATTGCAGCCCTCTGAATATCTAAGTGGATATGCTTAGCCTGCATGTTCAAAGCACTTGCAGATAAATACTGCTGTCGTCTCATATTAAATGTCATAATTTGAGTCTTAAGGACAAATTGACCTTTTTTGAAATAAAATTGTCCTTGTTTGTTTAGAATTTCAGTATCATGAAATACTAGGATTCAAAGTGAACCATATGAGCTTTTTTATGATCAGAAATCTTGTTGCTTCCATCTCTATACGAATGACACATAACATATCTAGATTCTGGAAATGGTCGATGTGACCTCACATGTCAAATTACGATGTTGATTACAGTACAAAGGGAGTACAGGAATATATTACTCCCTCCATCCGGATTTACTTGTCACCATTTGACTTTACATAATTATGAAGAAAATTAAAATATTCCCAAAATCCCACCTTGATTTCTATCCATTGTTTTGAAAAAAGGTCTTGTCAATATAGTAATTTACACGTTCTCCAATACTATAATTAAGGCACTCAACAATAAATTTTAATTCTAAAAAGGGTAGTATTGGAAGAATATAATAAAAAATAGTATTGAAATAGAAAGTGGTCAAATAATTCCGGACAAACTAACATTGAAATAGTTGCAGGTACAACTGGACGGAGGGAGTAAATGGGATATAAGACCCAAAACCAGCTTTTAAATGGAGTATGACGACGTATATAAAGTTATGTGAAATGGAACTAGACCCCAAGTCCAATCTCAAATGTGAGAATAAAAGACATGGTATGTTTATAATCAAATACATACCCCGGGAAGCAATAGAGACAGTAAGAGTTCTGCAGGTTCAATGGATTTTCCAAGCATCCAACGGAATGATTTTATGTTTTCCAAAAGCAGCCCGGCCACAGAAAGGCAATGCATCCACTGCATGAAGTCTGCTGTTCTCTCCCTGCAAGGCTGAGCAAGCTCTACAATGACCCTGAGAATAACTTCTTCAAATTCTCCGGGGGCAGCATATACTTTCCTTGCCAATCCAGACACAGCATCAGCCCAGTCTCTATTTCCCCCAAGATTCATGCCATCTCCTATGACAATTTGATTACCGTCATCATCCAACTCATGCTCAAGTGGTATTCTTAGTAACTCCTGAATAAATGCACCAGCTACCTTTCGATTCGTAGTGTCAGAGAAATCAAGTATTTCACCAAGCAAAAGAAGTTGTCGAGCTGTAAAACGATAGTTTGAACCTGGGAAACACAACCAATGTCATGATTTTTATGTTTTACTTTTACTGAAAAAAAATGTTAGCACTTGATTAACCATGTGAGTTTTCTCACCAGCAACAATATGAGCTTTAACCAATTCAACATATTCAGAAACAGATAGAGGAAGAACTTTTTCAAGAAGATCATTAGTGTCTGATGCTTCTGCCGCATATACAGCAGCTTCAGTTCCCATTGTCATAGCAGCATCCAAGCCTTTTGTCTATTTGAGAGCAAAAAGAATTACATAATAGATATATCGAAAATGATTCTTCAAATTCCCACAAAGAGAAACAATAATCAAAACCAAATATAATAACCAGCAAATGTCAATAAACTTTAGAATCATAATATCTATGATTACATTTCCTCAGGCATATTCTAAAGGTTTATAACTCTAATCATCATGTGCACGGGCATGAAGGGTGTGAATGAAAGCACAGGCATCGGTTTCACATCATTGAGCTTGTAACTCCATAATTATTTGAAGTGTGAGGCACACTGAGCTGTAAAGGTCTCCTAGGAGTTAGGTGTGAGGGCTGAGTATGGTGAGGAACAAGCTTTATTAAAGTCGGGTGCACATATTTTAACAATAAAATAGTATAATAGTTTATTATCTGTAGTTGATAGTTATCTACATAATTGAGTAATTACCAATCCAATGAGTAGCAATAAAAAATTATTGCTACTAGTAATCGGTATACAAACAAAAACTTCATAGCATTTTTTCTGAAAAAATAAATTACTTAGTTAAGTAGTCAGGCCGGGTATTAGCGCTTCCAAGTACTAAGTAACAAATACTACGTAGTATAAGTACCAACTACTCAAGCAAAAATTGTGCTGCATAATAAGAAAAAGAAAAACTAAATTGAAACAGGGCCTTTGTTCAATGAGGCAGGCCTCAGAAGAGCATCATGCCTCAAGCCTCACAAGCTGATGCGCACGCCTCATTGAAGAGAACGGTCCTCCTACAAGGCTAAGAGCTAATGATGGGATGAGATGAGCCTCGAGTGTAGGCGTACCTTTGACAATTAACCAAAACTGAAATTGACAGCTTGGAAGTATCATTTGGATTATCATACAACACAAATTAAGTTAAGCAATAAAGACATTAAATTCTTCAATTTAGAAGAATTAACATGTTTTCAGATGGAAACATTTAAGCATTTATTACCATCATAAGTTAGATTACATTTGTAATTACTTGACTTTCAAGGAACAAGTGCACTCGGAAAAAAATGTCTTGTTTTGGTTTGCCTAGTGAAAATATTTACTCAGAAATATATTTGATGAATGATAAGTGGTCCAATATTAACATTGGGGCAAGAAATATCTTGAAGAGCAGAAGGACAACTTAGAGATGAGTAGACCCAGAAGATCTGACAGAAAATAATCCTCAATGGATGCCCAAGCATAACATCCAGTGAAGGGTAAGTTTATTAGTTTCATCATTTCAATATAACATAAAATTTCCATAGCTTAAATACAATTTATATCTGACCTGTGCTTTTTCCTGCAAGTGCTTACATGCAATCCTCCAATAAAGAGCAACCTCTGGTTCCATCATATGGATGGTCGGGGTACAATGCCCTGATAAGTCAATAAATGGAAACTAAAGCACTGAACACTACAGAGACACCAGAAAGTTTTCTACATTAAAGCCAACTAAATAGGTTGTCTATCATTAGAAGAAGACGAAACTTGATAATTGAAAACAAGTCATAGACAAGCACAGAAACTACAGAAAAACAAATGTGTGCAAACAATTAGCACATTAAATAATGCATCTGACTTTCGTTACTTAGCATAACAGTTGGCAATCAAAAGCATGTCATGGACAATAAATTTAGTAGATGGCAGATGGTGTCTATCTACAGAGATCTAAGACTCTCAGCAACCATGTCAAATGACAACAGACAAAATAAATTGTACCAGCTCTAATAATAATAATAAAGGCAAGTCATTGTTTGGTGTTAAAATCTGACTAAGTTCCAACCTTCGCTCGTATCACTTGCTGGTACTATAAATTGTTTGACACTTCCGCTATCTTGAACTTTCCCCAACCCAGCTTGCAGAAGGGACACCATGACAGACTCCGCAACAAATTCATAAGTTTCAACATCAAGATACTTGAGAAGCTCAATTGGTTCTCCGCTACAACTTTTCATAAGCCATTCATCTTTCAGCAATCTAAGACATTCTTCCACTACAACTTTGGAACGATCGGCAAGGCCCCTCCGAAGAATAACTGTCCGGAGCTTTATGCTGAATCCCAAGGTACAGAAGAACCAGTTAGGCATCAATGATTAACATAGATAGCTACATCTGCTCAAGTTCAAAGCTTCAATTCCCTAAGGTTGCACTGAACCAAGAATGATGTATTATGTATGCAGTACAGATATTCTAACCCAATTTAATGCACATTTTTGTTTTCAGTGTAAAATTTCAGTCTTAATATCAGATAGTAATGATAAGTTTTTAAAGTTAAAAATCATCACATACTATGGTATTAGTTTTTAAAGTTAAAAATCACCACATACTATGGTATGCTAAAGAATACAAAAATCCAACAACCTAAGAAACTAAATGCCAAATTGGTAATGGCATGAGCAATAACTATAGTTAGGCAGCGAATACAAGGACATGTTGGTCCTCATCCCTTGCATCTTATTGTTTGATGCAAGTACCATTAGGAAGTCAAGGACAAGAAATATATGCTCCAATCACAGGATAACCAATTAACCACAATGTTCAAAGAGCATTGAACACTAGGTAAGGGATAGAACAAACCTGATAACATGGCTAAATCATCACAACAGGATTTGGGAACCCATGCACACAAAGTGAAGAGTCCAACAAATAAAATTAAGGTTTAATATTATTTTGTTGATATTTATGAGTAATTCGTGAGTTTCTACTTATCAGATCAAGAGATATAAACAGTTTATGGAAATTTTATTACGTTAGTGATGGAACTGGATCAGTGAAAGTGGACATATATGCTTCTTCAAGAGTTGCATGATTATGTCAGACACATGTGAGAGACCAACAATCTCTGGACCACATCCCCATATATTTGATTAATTCATTAAAATAATGAATACTTAATAAACTCATATTCCTAGTATAGACACTCTAACCTCCACAAGTTCTTGAAGAAAAAAGATAAATAAAAATTGCATTTTGCATGATATGTCCTGGAGCCCGACCCATTTACATGCAACCTTTGATCTTGACAGACATAATTAATACTATGTTTATATCACAAACAGCTACCTCAAGGTTTTCAGTACTTAACTGTAGTTTCAATTTCAGCTCAATAATTTTGACAATATAGATTAAAAATGAAGAAAAAACTAAATAAAAATATGAAAAAATAATATTATTTTTTTATTGAAATATAGTAAATATATAGTTCAATATGCCTCCTAACCCATTATCTCCTCTTTCCTGGAAAAAGTCCATGTGCCATGTGGCATATTGTGTTTAATCCCTCAGAATCATATGTCATGTGGTAAACAGCTACTTCAAAATCATTAAGGTATTCTACTGTTAACTAAATTTCCAATATCATCCCTGTAAAAACATAAGACCCTCGAAAGAGAACATCACCTTTTTGGGTATAAAAGCATAATAAATAGATATAATTCTATGTGTTCCCCGACATATCATCTCCTGTTTCTTGTGAAAAACTCAATGCCCTTGTCACATATCACAACGCATAAATAAAGCATGTCCAAATCCGTGCTTATTAGGGAAAAAAACATGATAATGAAATAAAATTACATGGACATTCAATGACTCATTGTGTTTCAACTATTACCGGTTAGTAGGTATAGGAATGATATAGCTCAATGTTGGGGCAAAACTATTTGATTGTGTTCCGACCCTTGTGTCCACAATTTCTGGACTAAATTCAGTCCCCTTAAACCAATATTCCCAAATAACTTAACAACAATAGGCTGCACGTTACCACAATTACTTCCATGAGCTACTCAGATACGATTGTCCCTCACAGTACTGTAATTTAGCATGACTCTAGGCTGTAAATTCTGATTTTCATACAAAACAATTACAAGCTTTCACGAAAAATGACAACAATTCAATTTTCTAGCTTGAGAATCATCACTACAAGAACTCTATAGATAAAGGAGAAACATGACCACAGATAGAGTTTTCACTAACAGTCCACTGGCAAGCTCTGCAGCGGTGAGTGGCAACCTCAAAACTTACAAATGCTCAAGGTATACAAATTTACCAGTACCAATTTCAATACAAACTTAATTTCCATGTGAAAAAAGCTGCACAAACCAACAATGAATGGACTCTCCTTGACTCTAGAGGTTTAAAGATACCAAACCATCAATCATGAGTTTGAGTCAGGAAATGGGATTCTCTCTATCTATATTAGAAGCTGGAAAGATAGGATTGAGGTATCAATTCAATTTGATAAAGGAGACCTTATTTTGGTAAGTAGAATTGTAGAAATAAAATAAAGGAAACAACTACAGTTATCGGACAAGAATCACGGATTTGACATAATAGGAAACCAAAAGAATGCACTATATGGGTTTCCACAGTTCCACTATCTAAATTCTAAACCATAATACCTTATAAAGGCATATGTAAACCAGTAGTTTGGTGTTAACACTAAAAAAAAAAGCTACTTTTTTTCATTTTCTGGTCCCTCTTTAATATGTACTCCTTTACCACATACAATTTTGGGTCCGCAAGATAACTTCTACAAAATAACTGAACATGGAACTATTATCCATAAGACCACTATCCCTTTCCAATTTGGAATCTCTTTTCCAATCTGCAACTCACACTTTCTTCTTCTCCTTCCCTGTTTTTATTAGTATCATACATTCTGATACTTGCAAATATCTATCATTAAATGATTTCCATATAAACTATTGAAATATGTGTTACGCACAAGCAAAATGTGTACAGTGCTACTTCTATACAACTAAGGATCTGTCTAGCATTTAATAGATTGATACCAATTGAAAAACAAAACTCTCTGAAATTTAAGTACTTTACCTCAAGCTCTGTAGGGGAAATTTACTAGACAGGACAAAATAAGCTGCTTTCCGAACTGGTTCACTTATATCCAAGGTGCAATTGATGATGGCCATTGAAGTTGCATTTGAAGGAGGCAATGACAGCACTATTGTCTTACGAACATCCTACATAGAGGTAAAACGAAGGATAATGAGAAATATTATGCAAAGGTTGCATGTGCCTTAAATCTTAAAGAAGTCAGAGGTCATACACACAAATACATCTAAAATCAGATGCGGATATTTAGAGAATTTGTTCTTATGCAACTGGAGTTGTATTTCAATAATTAACAGATATTTTTAACACTTCCAAAGAGATATAACTATTAAGAGCATGCCCAGTATGGTAATGAGTTGTCCAAATTATAACTAGAATTCGAGCTCACCGCATTCTGTTCTAGGGGCAATGCCTCAAGAAATAACCCAAGAATTTCACTGTTCTCTGAATCATTTGTAAAACGCGACAGAGCCCTGACAACATAGGTGCGGATTAGAGGAACCTTATCAGCCATCCGTGACTTCAAGCAATCTATTACCTCATCCCAAAGTTCGTTGGTTACTTCAGTATCATCTGGCAATCTCATTATGATCTAAAAAATGTGAAACATTAAAGATGACATAAACAAAATGAAATGCTTAAACTTTAAATTGAACATGCAATTCTTTTGTAGTACTAAATAAGCAGCTTTCTAATATGGGTTTACGCAATCTGATGCAGTATACCAAATCTTTTAAATTCCATATGAATCTAAAGAGGAGATATAAAGGAGAAAGCAACTGAATAATATTCTAGATGAATATTTGTGTGTGTGTGTATGTTTGCGTGAGTGTGTACGCACATATCCACATATAGTTCATTTAGGTAAGAAAATGAATTTTATCAAATATATTCTTTTCACTTCAACCTTTAATTTCATTTTGTATTTAAAGGAATAAATTCTCAGATGTATTGTTACACATAAGCATACTATGTTACAAACATTCAAAACTTATACCCCTGCTATTGATCAATAGATAAGTTTATTATGCATGTTTACTTCAAATCAACTTTCAAACACTTACAAATAACATATTATTTAATTTCGAGAAATATTTGACTTTCACGGTCAAATTACACAACATATTAATCTTCAAAAGTTTTACTTGATACTATCTTTATAATTATATAGTATTATAACAATTTTATTGCATTAGAAACATTCATTAGTTATACCAATTTCGATTTCTAATATTTCACCGTTTGACCTCTAAAGTCAATACAAATCACTTTTTTTTGCAACAAAGGTGAGAAATATCCAAGTGGCCAAACAACAGTTGTACAGACTACAAAGCAATCACCAACATAAACGCCTCATATAGCAGTTTAGTTTTAAAGCAACCTAAAGTAGGCCTTGTTTGTTTCCACTTATTTGAAAGTACTTATAGCTTATTTAATAGAATAAGCTGAAAAGAGTGTAATGTTTGTTTCCACTTACTAGAAAATAAGCTATAAATGGCATACAAACCTTTTAAGCATGATAGAATAAGTTGGGAATCTGGGACAGAGGTGCTTCTTTTTAAGCACTTATTTTATCTAATAGCTTATTCAAAGTCTATACCTATAATAAGTACTTATTTCCCAAACGTTATGACTTATTACATAAATATGTTAGTTTAAAATAAGCTATGCAAACACACCTCTCCACTTATTCAAATAAACTGAGCTTAAAAATAATCACTTATTTTAAATAAGCACTTATTAAACAAGCTATGCATTAACCAGGCATTACCATACTAGCTATGCATTAAGTTTTTTACATGAAAACTAAGACCACAAGAAACTTACAAACTCATACATTACCATGATAGGAATTCAGAATTAAATATACAAAATTCTGGAAAACCACATGCTATTTCAAAACAATCAGAACATTCTTTAGTTTCTGTCAGACTAGCTGCAATCAAAGTACACAACATGTCGCATAACATAATTTAAACAGAACACACCAAAATCTTCAACTTTTTGAGTAAAAAAGAGAATCAACAAAAAAGTTAAATCTTTTATGCATCAAATAAGAACCCAAAATTTGCATAAGACGCACCTCAGAAATGATCTGGCAGGCCCTAAACCTGGCGGTTTTGTTGGCAGCATTACTAGCCGAAATAAGAAACCGGAGAAACTCTTGCAGAAAGGCATCAGAATCGTCAGCATCATTAACTGCACTGCGAGTGGTGGCGAAAATGGAAACAAAACGAACAATTCGTTCGGCCGAGCCGATCCGGCGCTGTATATTGAAGAGAGGGGTTAGGGTTTTGGCAAATGCTGCAAAGAACTTGGACGGTGAAGACAATCTGAGATTGGAGAGGTCCTTGAGCTTTCGATTGTGAATAGCATTTGATGCTTTAGCTTCGTCCAGTACAATAGCTATTTTCTCCGTCAATTGCATCTCGATTTCTGTGTCAACTCCCATTTTTCAACAATCAAATTACCTACATATGTATTCCGGAATGTATACAAACACAAATACACACACACACACACACATATACTTTCTCTCTCTTAGTCTTCCCGCTCTCTCACACACTTCTTCCGTTCTTCGTCTTCTTCCCCCAGGGTTGAATTCGATCAGCCTGTTGGTACGCATTCAAATGTTTTTAGAAATTCGAGCGGGAAAATATTTTGAGTTCTATTGAACCCGTAAACATGGTGAATTGGGTCGACCCAATGAAGAATTTTGAAATCTTAGTTCTTAGGGCTGATGCTAAGCCCAATAAAATATTATTCTATATGAATTGGTGAATTTCGCAAAATAGTCAGGTTTTATTTGTTAATAATACTACTATCTATACCCATATAATATAATGTAGAAGTAAGGCACCAGAGGAAAGTAGGTACCCTAGAAGTAAAAAAAAATTGTAAAATTGACTGTAAAAATTCATCTTAAAAATTTGCACTAAAAAAAACACTGTAAAACTAGCAGCGGAAACTAGACCTAAAATTTAATAATTTAAAATTATACAACAATAAAAAAAAAACTTAAAAACTAAAACAAAACCAACAAAAAAAATTATGAACTCAATCTTTTCAAAAAAAAACAAATATACCTCATATGTGTTAAAAAAAATATTAATAAAATATGTTTGTGTTGTGCACGGGTTTCACAACTAGTTATATATAAGACTTAAATTACATTATAAACTTTTATATAATTTAAAATATATGTCTTTCCATCAAGTAATATTCAATAAATTCGTATTAAAAGTTAATTATAAGATTTACAGTTATGATAAGAAAATTTTAAAATGACTTATTTTTGGATTAAAGAGGTTTTTTCCCAAAAGATTGCGTTAGAAAGTAAATTTCACTTATTACTTCAGAATTCAAATAAATTACTCCGTTGCACTGAAATAAAGAGTCAATTACCTAAAAAGTTTATTTGCAGAGTTTAATCACTCTATTGTATTTTTGTTAGTTAATGTCACATGTTTTTTTTCTTTTGCTTCTTTATGTGAATTTTCTTCTTTTGTAAACATAATGTACCTTAAATATGCAAAGTCTTTGCCCAACTAATTTTGGTAATCTCACAAACTACCTAAAGATTTCACGTGTACAATTTGAAAGAAATTTACCAACATTCACATGAATGTAGAACGAAATTGTTTAATTTTTTATATTTCTATTAAAATATATCTAGTTTATTTTTATTTTATTATTAAAATATTTAACCCCTTAACTATAAAAGCCTAACTTGGAGTGGTGGTGCCGACAGTGAGGTAGTGGTGGTGATGTTGACGGCAGCAGTGATGGTGGTAGTGAAGGCAACTTTGGCCATATAGTGGTGCTGCTTTAATTTTTAAAAAATGTTTTCTTTTTTTTTTTACTTCGTATTCCGTAAGTTATATTTCAAAAATACTTAAGAAAATACAAAAAATGCGAAAAACATTTTCCTAATTTTGAATTTTTCATTATACAATAAACATTGAAAAATGTTTTTCAAAAAAACAGTTTTAATTTTCAAATAATAGAAAATGGAGAAAATATTTTTCTTATATCAAACAGAACCTTAGTTTTATCATTTCATTAAATAATTTTTATGGGATCGTGACAATTTAAAATTTTAAATGGGCCAAATCCCAAATTATCTAACTTGGACAAGCAATGAAACATAGTACATGCGACACAGTCGAATGGCATAACCTATGTTTCTGTTTCCCTCTTCTGATTCTCCTCATCAGTTCTCACTTTAGATATTCTTTGTTATATGCACATTGAAACTTCCCATTGTGACTTGGGATATGTTTGGCTCGCAAGAATTTTAGTATGTAAATGAAAATGTCGTATCTTATTATAAGTTATTTAGTAATGATAGTAATTTAATATTATCATACTCACATTTGGATGCACAAAAAAATATTTAGAAATAAATATTTAAATAATAATAAAAAGTCATTGACGATAATATAGGTTAGATGGTGGCTGCAACGATAGTATGATAGTTGTGATGGCTGGTGGTGTGGTGTGGTGGTGGCGGTGGTTGGGTGGTGGCTGCGGCAATGAATGTTGTTGACAATAATGGTGGTGGTCGTGATAGTGGTTGGGTAGTCGGCGATAGTGATAGTGGTTGGGTGGTCGGCAGCTGCAATGGAGGTGGTTGGTAATGGTGGTGGTGGTGGTTGGGTGGTCGACTGCGACAGTGGAGGTGGTTGTGATAGTGCTTTGGTGGTTTGTGGCGACAATGGAGGTAGTTGGCAGTAGCGATGATGGTGTGGTAGTCTGCGGTAATAGTGGATGTGGTCGACGATGGTGGTGGTGACAACAGTGGTGATAGTGATAATGGTTGGGTAGTCGACAGTGGAGGTGGTCAGCGATGATGGCGGTGGTCAACAATGGTGGTAGTGGTTGGGGCAGAGACGACAGTGATAGTGGTTGGATGGTCGATGATGACGATGGTGGTGGTAGCAACGGTTGGTGGTAGCGTCGGCGGCAGTAATACTATTATGATTAGATTACTTAGTAATAGTAATCTGAATACCACACTTCATAGTAAGTTTCAGATTCTCATATTATACGAGTATATTTCATTCTCATTAATTGTTTGCCCTTGTTTTATATAACAAACCAAACATGAGTATCATAGGTATGAGAATGAGATACTTCCTGAGAGCTAAACATAACCTTGTAGTATTAAAGATAACGTATTTATATAACACTACCCCAATAGTTCGTGCCCAACACGAGTTTTGTGAGTGTTGGTTTTTTTTTTTTTTTTTTGTAATGTTTGTTTATATGATGTATATTTTGTAATACGTGTGAGAATTTTCATTACCTTTAAGATGTTGAATTTTTTTAATGTGTTATTCATAGATAGTTGTGCAAATATATGTTAGTAGTTTTTTGACCATGATACGTTATTGTGCTAAGTTCTCAGTACGAGCCATTTTGTTAGAGGCGATTATTTTTAATTATATTTTAATCTTATATTATATTTTTCTCAATTTTATAATATTAAATAGAATATATATATATATATATATATATATATTTAAACTGGTTAAATATTTATATTATAACAATTTTATAAAATATAAAAAATTAGAATGTTAATATTATACTATTTATATATCAGATTGTCCATGTATATATTTAATATTTTTTGAAATTTTGTTAAAAATATCTTATAAAATGTAACTCTTCAATTTACTTTGTTTGATTAGATAGTATTGTAATTTTATTTTTTTTGTGATTAATTATATATAAAATTAATTATGAATAAAAAAATTCATGTAAGAAAATTTGCTTACTTTATGTTAGAATTGTGGAGGGTTTTATTGTTAAAAATGTCCTCATTTTCTAACTTTTTTCTTTATTAATTATATTAGTTTTTTTTCATTTTATTTTCTCTTGTCATAGATTTTTTATTGTAGCAATTTTTTAAAAACATTTTTTATAAATATTTCAAAACTCTACTAATTATCTAGTGATTCTAAAAGACAGTTGGGTAAATTATAAAGTCAATTATTAAAAATTAAAAAATTAATTAAAAGGACACTTAGGTAAATTAAAATTAATTATTTAAAATAAAAAATAATTAAATATACGCATGTAATTCGTTCGAATCAGCATACTCTATAAATATACGGAGATAACTCACCGACTTACTAATGAAGTAAGGGTGTACAAAACATGAGTTGTAAAATTATATATATATATATATATATATATATATATATATATATATATATATATTAGTTGATTATAGATTTTGAAGTAGAGTATATTCTTCATAAATTAAAATATACACACCGTCCAATGAATTAATGTATTTCTCGTGACTATCATCCTCCAAAAGTCCAAAATAAATTAATAAGTAAAGGCATTAAAAGCCTGCCAATTTGGCACCAGATCCTTCTGCAACAGGCCAGTGAATTGATAAATTAATAGGACCATCAAGTAGGGGCCAGCACGGTGCGAATATAAGTATTCATTGTATCTGTAGTTACAAATTGTAAATATTAAATGTAAAAATCACAACAATACATTTTTGTTCATGTGCTGATGCGGTTATACGTGGATAATTGCAGTTGACTTGCGGATGCGATAACAAAATCACACTTAAAAAAATAAAAAATATTTATCAGAGAAATATTCAATTCTTTATTTAAAAAATTAATATTACTAATAAGAAAATCATAATCATAATCCCCTTATTGACTTTAAATCACAAACAAACACTTAACGAATATAATTATCTTAATAAACGTAGTCTTATCATTTAAAATTAAGAAAATCATACTCAAAATAAGAGTAAATCTTTAATACTTTATGTAATTAGTAAAAACTAATAAATATAATGAATATCAAACTTGTATTACAAATAATACGAGCTAAAATCTCAAGTTTTACCTCCAAACATATAATTGAGCTAATTAGCATATTATTATTTTCCTAAATATATATAAGTTTGTATTACAAATAATTATATAATAAATATTTGTGAAAATATATAAAATATTACGTATACAAACATACATACATACATACATATATATATATATATATATGAATATGTGGTGTGGTTTGGTGGTTAGTGGATATTAAATATATCCGCAATTGTATTCACAATAGTGCAAATATTAAAAACAAAAATTGCACCGTGTAACTGACATCACATCCGCATCATATTCGTACTATATTCACGTGTAAATTTTGTGAATGAAGCATGGATGCGATTATATTTGCGGATTCTTGCAAAACCTTACCATCGATTGGCCTAATCTTTGGTAAAGTTGTCACGTTGTGTATATTTCATCCACAATCATATGTGGCCTTTACTATTTGGACAAACCCTAACCCCGGTTTTTATTTTCCTGGATGATGTCCCGGCTTAACATGATTGCCTACAAAATTGCTCACTCGTAGAGTGACACACTGGTATAAATATTTTAGGTCTACACTTTTTCTTTAAGGTCCGTTTAGAACTCGGAAAAGGTGAGGAAAAAGAAAAGAAAAGAAAATCAACATCAAAATTTCTAGGTTGTTTGGTATCTAAGTAAAAGAAAATGGACATGGAAAAGTAAAATCCAAACCATGTTTGGATGTTAGAAAACTAGGAAAAGGAAAAGGAAAACAATATTTAATGATTCTTTTTTATATTAACCAAATTTTAAATTTGGCATAGAAATTTGTACTAGGATCATATCAAGTTTTATCGTTCATTTTAATTTATTAATTACCCAAAATTGAATAATTTGTTATGGAGAATAAAACTATATAATTACGATATTCAAGCAATGAGATTTAGTATAAACACTATTCCAAAAATATAAAATTCGACGTACAAAATTGTTATCCATCGGTACCAATGAACTTTTAAAACAGAAGAATCGAATTAATCATTTGCATTCACAAAATTATATTTGACAAATAATTTAAACGTAATAATTCACAAGAACATGAAATATTGGGGGATTTACGTTATGATTTAAACGTAATAATTCATAATAAGATATTGGGGGATTTACTTTTCCCCAGTTTTTACACATAAAACTTCAGTTTTCTTTTGCTTTTATTTTTCTTTTCCTTTCTCCCTACTTTTTTTTATCTGCCAAACATGTGATTTTAGTTTTCCTTAATTTTCTTTTTCCTTTTCCTCACCCATATCTTTGTTCCAAACAGAGCCTTAAGGAAATATTTTTGGTGGAAAGACTTGGTGCAAGATCAAGGTATTTTATTACAATCGTAAATTGGAATATACATGTCGGAAACTCAATTATTCGGCTCACAAAAAACTTGTTCAGATTTAATTTGAACATGACTTGATCTGAGTTTAGACAATAATTCACGCTCGAATTATAATAAGAATCGAGTTTGGTCAATTAATGGTTCAGTCTAATATAAGTCAGACCAAAATAGACACATAATTTTAAATTTTATATATATATATATATATGTATTAACTTTTCCTTTATTTATGATAAGATTATTCAACATATATAAATACTTTTCACTACAATACAATATATATTTGGTACAACATTTTATCATAAATACAGATCTTGACACAAAATTTTAAATTATTATATAAATTATGAATTACTTTCAAATAATGAATTGTTGATTTTTTTTAAGAAAATAATTTATACAACAACTTACGTTTTGAATTAAAAAATGTTTTATTTTTAAATTTGAGTTTGATCAAATTTAAACTCGAAGTTGGTGAATTTATTTGGACTGAGTTTGAATGTAATATTCTAATTCTAAAGCGATCAAACTCATACGCAACTCGAATAATTTTTAATATAGTCGAGTTTGAGCTCCCTTTAATCTCAGCTCACTCACCCCACTTTACAAGCCTATATTTCACATACATGTCTTAAAGAGAAAAATGATACCGTAATAGTTAAAAAAAACAATTAATATGAGTAAAACTTTCAATCCGATAAGAATATTCTCTAAGTTTTATCAATTGTATCGACTTCCGTTGACTTCTAAATTTACACAAAAGCTTGTAAATTCATCCTCATTATCTGCTAAAAGTTTATCATCGTTCCTCTCCTCATATTTTACGTGAAAAGATGGAATGTCGTGGACTTTTAAAGACCTTAAAATGAAATTAATACACGTAGTACTACTAATTAGACATATAGTAAGAGATTTTAAAAACTTCATATCAGATTATCAATGAAACAGATAAGTGCCGAAAATGAAATATTTATTCTCTTCCACAAAAAAATTTCGTTTGAAAATGAGATTTGATTTTAAAAAGGAGTTACATTTGCATGATAAAATATCATGAATTTTTTTTATTTATGAATAAACATGTAATATTTAATCAAATATACATTATTAATATTAATCAAAAACTCAAATTTTTTGTCCACCGGGTGGAATATCGTTCAAGTAGGGAATAGCTTGTTGAACGTCAATTGCGGTAGGGCAATTACTAACACTAAAAATTAAGTATTTTTGTCAATCATCAATGAAGCTAGATATGGAAATTGGCAATCCATCAATTCTTAACAATAGACAGTTTAACTAATTGATAAGGGCCAAGTCTTTCATATACCAACAAACAAATATAAACAAGTTCTGAAGGTTGTGGAATTATGATTTTAGATAAGTAGAGGGCCATTTTTCCTACTAAAGTTAAAATGTGGAAAAGGAATTGTCTCTTCATATGAACCTTACAAACATAATTTGATAAAATATACTTCTATTTGACCCCTATGTATTGTATTAATATGATTTATGGCTTTGTTGAGGAATCTAATAATGGTTAATTTCGGCCAGCTAGGTCTTTATTTAGTACCTTAGATTTCAAAATGGACATTGTCTATTTCGATTCCTACTTCGTTGTCATTGTCATTGTTGTAATGATATAGTTTATTAAATTAATTATTTGATGTTCTTGCTATGATTTAAATATTATTAAAATATTAGAAACCAAACTTGGATTGACCAAAAATTTATTAGAACGTGAAGGTTATATTAAACTTTTTTTTTTTAATAATCTGTCATTAAATTTAAATTGTAAAACTTGAAACTAGGAATTTGATTATAGCTTTGAGATTTATAATTTTATATACATGTAATCATGCATCAACTAATTATTTAAACTCAATGTCAATCTTAACCCTTCGGAAAGTCATTGTGCCATGACCTTTCTGGATTCTTAAATATTTTTCATAACTCACAATACAAGCTTCCGTGCATAGCCAATTCTTTTTAGGTGTTGTTTGATAAAATTTAATTGATTAAGTTTGAATAATTATAACATATGAATAACTTGAAGTTTTTATTTAATTTAAATCTGAATGAAAAAATTTATTTGGTAATACATCTGCTTCTAACGTTTCAATTACAGAATTTTACCATTTTAACAATTCTAAACATGTTTAATTAATAATTTTGACATTTGTTAAAAAAATTTATTATCTCCGTTTCCTGATTAGATCATTTTTTGTATATGAATTTAGTGATTACAGAAGTTTAGTCAATGGGACAGAACACAGAAGAACTCCGAATATATATGTAGAACTCCGCATATACATATATATATATATATATATATATATATATATATATATATATATATA
>CM025784.1:32942650-33001066 GCA_014636745.2 Centella asiatica | reverse complement strand
ATATATATATATATATATATATATATATATATATATATATATATATAGGGAAAAAGGAATATAACGCATGCCACATATGTTATTTTTATATGACATCCATGTATCTATACTTATATATTAAAAAAATAAGAGACGAAATATATGATACGTATGTAAAATTTTAACAAAAAATAGTAAAGTCTCAAATTTTAAAATAATTTTATAATAGAGTTTAAGAGAACTCTAATTTTATAATAGATTAAATAATATATTAACTTTGTCTTATAATAATTTTAATCAACAAATTATTCAAATAATTTATGAATGATGTAATAAGATACACATATTTATAATCAAATTATATTCTTCTATGATATTTATATTCAAATTTAATAATTTAATTTCAAATTTTATTTAACTAAAAACAATACAAACATATATTTAATTAACACAATATCTTCCATTCTAAAATATATTATCAATACTAAAAAATGTCAGAAAAAATTAATTTGTTAAAAATATTTAAATTAACGTGCTTGTGCCATGGAGTAAGAGTCGAAATTGTGTTGTGCACGGGTTTATGAGCTAGTATATTATAAAGGAGTAATAATTGAAATTGATAGTTTGTACGTCAAAAACAAAAACAAAAATCACAAAGTCTAAAAAAAAACCTGCAAAGTCCCAAATCCTAAAATAATTTCATAATAAAATCCCAAAAAAACTCTAATTTTATAATTGAGTGAATAAAATATTAATTTTGTCCTATAATAATTTTTACCAACTATTCTATCCAAATAAGTTATGTATATTTTAATACGATACACATAATTATAATTAAATTATTTTCTTATATAATATTTATATTTAATTTTAATAATTTAATTTCAAACTTTAATTAAGTTAAAAAAAATACAATAATATATTTAATTAATATATTATCTTTTATTCTAAAATATAATATTTATATAATAAAAAAACTCACAAAAAAATTAATTTATAAAAAATATTTAAAGGTGCACGAGAAGGGACATATATCTCATCCATTCCACAAAAAAGATTATATATTTTAATGAAACATGACTACATTACGGTAGTTACTTGTACACAGAGTTCACGACTTACGAGTGTTAGTTTTCTGTTTTAATTTTTGCCGTTGCGGAGCCAGAACTTGGCCGCTCTCGACTAGGGAGTATCTTTTTCTTTTTAATTTTTTTTATAGTTTTTTAATATAATTTATTTTATATATTCTTAATTTGTACAGAAGAATGGAACACAAAAAAATTGAGGGTATACTAAATTTTGTACAATTTAATGATATAAAATATATTTTTCCTAATAATTAAAATTTAATATAATTCAAATGGTTCAAATTGATAGAATTAAACTGTAATCACTAAATATAGATCGTAATCCTTCATATTCAATTATTGAGAATATAATTAATAACACGCGGAAGCGTACCTGAATCCATTGATGTTAAAACTTGTGTTATCATCTTCCTCGATCAAACACTCTTTAGGATATGAGTCGTTTTTCTCTGGGAAGAGAAGAACTGTATGCGTGTGTCGTTTTTCTCTGGGAAGAAAAGAACTGTATGCGTCTTTGATATATTGGGGACCATAACCTATTGTATTCTTTATATACCGTCTAATTAGGTCTCCCATTATAAATTCACCCATTAAGCTCATACCTAATTAGAATTTAATTGAGTCTCTTTATTTGATCACTTATTTTAAACTCAATACACAAATAGTAAATATAATTGATATTAAAATATGTAGCCCACATAAATTATAATTATTATTATAAATAATAATTCTAACACAAATTTGATGATGTTTTAATTGTAAAACCTTCAAAAAATTTTATATTTAATCCGTCCGTTAAGTCAAATTACATAAAATGAATTAAAAAAATTTGGTGGAAAGAGATAATAAGCAGCCAAGTCCGTAGGGGAGTGTTACTTGTATTTTTAGTGAGTCCAACATAATGTAAATACAAATGGTGAACACAAAACTAACACAAAGACGGATCAAATCGTATGAAAAACACAAAAATTGACCACAACTGGGAGCTAATTATTAAATGTTTAAATGACCATTATATATTGATTTTATGTTTTTTAAAATTGTAATCGACCAAACCTATCTTTACGTGAAACAAAATTCATGAACATATATAACGTATATTATGATTTTGTAATTTTTGTGGTCTTACATTAAACAACTTTTATATATATATATGATAACGGGTAGACAACAAAATATATTTTCGTTTTTTTTCTCTTCTTATAATTATTTCTTGTTTCGTATTCGAATAATTTCGATTAATTCATATCTCACTTGACTTAGATTATATCGTATGGAAGAATCACTTGACTTAGATTATATCGTATGGAATAACAATTACATTTGTAAACTCAAAATTAAGACTATTAAATAAACTCAAAAACTTTTAACTTGAGAAAGAAAAAAAGAAGATGACCGATTTCAAGTTAGGGAATGTTGAATTTGAAGCAAGCATAAATTATCGTTGTCATCATCCATGAAAAGAGTGAGTGGCGTGGAATCTATTAAGCATGCATAATGACCTTTTTTTATTGATTTATAAAATATTATTTATAGATTATGACGGTAACAGTAACATAGATTGTTTGAAATTAAAATCAAATTCGTCCCTAATAGAGGTGTAAATTTACTTTAGATATTTCAAATATTTCAATCACGCCTTTATTAATGACATGTATAAATTATGCATATTTTATTCACAGTCGACAAATTATCAGAACAATAATCGAAATTGAAGTAGTTAATATATGTCTCATAATTAACGCAAACTATGATCATTTGTATATATATATAATGATCTTTGTTGGTCGTAATTCATATTAAATTTTAAGAAAGGGTATAAAATAAAATATGATAACGTGTAGACAACAAAATATAATTTTATTTTTTTTCTCTTCTTATAATTATTTCATGTTTCGTATTTGAATTATCTTGATTAATTCATGTCACTTCACTTAGATTATATCGTATGAAAGAACAATTACATTTGTAAACTCAAACTTAAGACTATTAAATAAACTCAAGATCTTTTAACTTGAGAAAGAAAAAAAGAAGATGACCGATTTCAATTTAGGGAATGTTGAATGTGAAGCAAGCATAAATTATCGTTGTCATCATCCATGAAAAAAGTGAGTGGCGTGGAATCTATTAAGCATGCACCATTATTTGCTTTTTCCATCTTTCTTTTCAATTTTCGTCGTCGTGCCCATAAATTCTCAGGTAATGATTTGGTTATGGAAAGATTCATACAAGAATTAGTGGATTACATATGCACTATTGACCATTCGCTCTATTTATGTGGTTTTTTCATTTTTTTTAAATTTTATTTTATATCAAAATTTGTTACTCCGTATAATTTAATAAACATTGAGTATTTATGTTAGTATTCATTTATTTTTATCCTGATATCTGTAGATGAGTTTATATTGATATAATATATTTTTCTTAATTTCTTAGTTATGTACATGAAATGCAAATATTTATTTGTGTGATCATTGAACAAACGAAATTGTAAGTTTATGTTCTTTTATATATCGAACTATAAAGTAAGAGCCAGCGATTAAACTCTATAACTTACCTGTTTTTAACGCTTTAATTTTTTAATTAATAATTTAACAATTAAATCTTTAAATTAGTAAAAAAATATGTAGGAAGGACTTAAATTTAAACCAAGTCGGTAAAATATGACATGATACATTATTTAATAATTACCGCATCACTAAAAATAAAAAATATAAAAAAATACTAAATATGGCACAATTTCAGATTTTAACTAACTAAAATTGGGTATCAAGTTAAATTTGGGTCAATTCTATACAAATAAAATAAAATAATTATTGAATAGGGCGCTATATCTGATTTTAACTAATTAGAGTTTCGAGTTAAATTTGGATCATTGCTATACATTTTAAACTAATTTAAAAGTTTAATTATTAAAATATTAGTCGTGGGGTTAAAAGTGTTAACAATCAAAAAATTTATAAAATTTTGTGTGCCATTAACTCTTTATTAATTAGTGCAAAAAGTGTAGAACGATAATTAAAAATGAACAAATTAAGTAAAAGTAATGCACTCCCTCGACCTCTTTTAAAAATTTAAAACCTAATTTTCAAACTTATTAAGAAATGTAAGTATATTATTTCTTTGTCGAGATTTAACTATCGTCTTAAAAATCTACACACTTATTAAAAAATAACATGAATACTATTTTTTTTAATTAATGTTAATGTAAAACTATTTATTTATCACTTTCTATAGTAAATGCTTTAGAAGTTGAAGATTAAATTAGTGCATAAAATGTGAGAATGATTTAAAAAATTATATTTCTAGATTCACTTTAAATATTATGCGTTATTTAAGCATTATAAAATATTAAATATGACACATAAAATTGAACACGCTCCGTACTAATAATAAATACATTTTGGTATTGAAACTAGAGAAGAGGGGTAATTTAGGAAACTTAAATATTTCACTTTTCTTAGAATTATGCGCATGATTATTATTAAGGTCTGACTATCCTGTGCACCTATACACAGAATAAAAAGTATTAATTACATACTTCACTTGCTTGGATTCTTTTTACTTCATTTAAAAGATTGGTATCATTCTTGTTGAAAAAGTCACATTAATTAAGTTTACTTTTTTTTTTAAAAAATCTAACTAGATTTTTACGTATTTAATGATAAGTTTACTTCTTTTCAAGAAAATCTAATTAGACGTTTATGTATTTAATAATATTTATCATGTGCATTAGGTGCACGTGATAAATTTTCCGTTATTATTATTAGAGACAAATAAAAATGCTAAATAAAAAGATGATGATGAACCATGTATTTTATCATTTTCAAACTTAATAGATATTCAATAATATTATCTTTCATATTAATTTGATAAATTTTATAAGACAGAAAAAAATTCGAGGACTTCGAGTGCCATGTACTCCCTCCGTTGTTATTTAGTGATTTTGTTAGAGTTTGATTTCTTTTCTTTTGTTTGTTTCTTTTTTTTTTTTCATATTTTAAGATAAAAATAAAATTAATTTTTTTCTATTATCTTTTTCATGTTTAGAGAAAATATAAGTATTTTTTTTATACATATTAGATAAGGATAATTATAATATAACATTAATATAATTAATGTTATTATTCTTATTAATTATTAATATTGGTCGGTATGATTTGAATTATAAAAAAATTAATAAAAAACGAGGGAGTAACAATAAATATACCTGAAATTATAAAATTAAAAAAGAAAAACATACCTTATTTCGCAACACACAATATCTCATCGGGACTTGCAAAGGTTGGCACTTGACGGTGACTTGTAAAATCTCAACATATCTATAGATTTAAAAATTGATTTGGCTGTCGATTAAGTTGTTTATGGACTAAAGTTATTTACAACGAGTATATCATTATTTATAATTTTGTTGGTATTACTTGTAAAATAAATTTAAAATAATTTTGTAAAATACGTAACCAAAATTGTATTATTTAAAATAAATTTACAGAATATTATAATTGAAATTATGTAAATATATATTGTAATAAAAATTATAGAAAACATTAAAAAAATTGTGAGAAAAGGAAAATAAAAAGAATCCATGTCCAACACGGGAATGGAACGAATCCTTCCGAACAATGTGTAAGTACCAAGTATCTAAAACCGAAAAATAAAACAGTATAAAAAGAAATTACGGAGTGTATCTATTATTTGCACAAGTGCACATGCAACCCGTATTCTGCGGCCAGTCATAGACCGCCTCCCCACTATAAAAAAACAGTCATCGCTGCCGCATTCACGTTTTTGCATCCAATCATATTCCTCTGTTTTTTTGTAAAGACTTTTCTACAGCATGGCTTCTCTTTCAGATCTTGTTAATCTCAACCTCTCCGATCAAACGGAAAAGATTATTGCCGAATATGTGTGGTTAGTATCTTCATCACTGCTCTGATTTTTCGATTATATGTCCTTTTCTGATTACCCTGTTTGTCCTTTTTGATGAATCTCTTCTGGGTTGACAATTTCTTTCTACTTTATGGGTTTTTTCTGCTTTGATTTTTAATGGGTTTTCGTGGTTTTATTTATTATTACATGATGTGTGATCTACGTTTATGATACAATCTATATCCCCTGTTTTTAGTTTTCTCCAGGTCATCGGATCTCAAAATTTTGTCTTTAGAAATTGTAACAAAAGCTATGTAGTGCTTCCAGTTGTGGGATGTTTTTGATTTTGGGGTTGAATTCGATTTTGTGCAAGACTGTGATTCTTACTTTATTTTTGGCTTTAACTATTGTTAATCTTTTTGACTTTTTTGTGTTTTATTTTTGTACTATAGAAAAACAAATCTAATGTTGTTTTTATGGTAAAGATCTTACCTTCTTCATCTCGTGTGGAACTGGCTCTAATGCCTTTTTGGTTAGTTGACATTGATTTTATTGTTTTTTGTGCTGTGTTTGTTGATACGATCCACAAGTAACAAACTTTATATATTTAACATTCTTTGCATCATTTTTAAAAATATCACAATTCTAGAGTCTCAGTAGATGTGTTGTAAGCAGATTAAAATCTTGAAATTAACTTAATTTTCTTGTATTTGATTATGTTATGTCAACAGGATTGGTGGCTCTGGCATGGACCTCAGAAGCAAAGCAAGAGTAATGTGTTTTTTTTCTCCTCGTAATCCTTCTAGTAATATTTTGCATTTATTTATCCATTGCTTATAAAAGCCTTTTCTTTCTTTCTTCATAGACACTTCCTGGTCCCGTTAGTGATCCGAGCAAGCTTCCCAAATGGAATTATGATGGTTCTAGCACGGGGCAAGCCCCAGGCGAAGATAGTGAAGTGATCCTATAGTAAGTTGTTTTTTCCTACTATTTTGATATATTACTCTTATCATATTTCGTTTCATATTGTGGTACTGACTATTTTCGCTATTGCGGTGATATGGATTAATAAAACAGTCCCCAAGCTATTTTCAAAGATCCATTCAGAAGGGGTAACAACATATTGGTAAGCATTTGTTGTTACCTTGTTACTAAATTTATTTACTCTTATGCAGAAAATTTTAGGGAGCTTCATTTATTTTTCCCAACCACTTATTCAATATAACAACCATCGTCTTTTTGTTGATCATCTTAGGTCATGTGTGATGTTTACACACCAGCTGGTGAGCCAATTCCAACAAACAAGAGGTGTAATGCAGCCAAAATTTTCAGCCATCCTGATGTTGCTGCTGAAGTACCTTGGTATGAGTTCTGTATTCATTACGTGTAACTGATCTATATATCTGATTTAAAAAATGCTGATTTTTTAGGTTATTGAGAATAATTGGAATTTAATCCGAATAATCAGGTATGGAATTGAGCAAGAGTATACCTTGTTAAAGAAAGATGTTCACTGGCCTATTGGCTGGCCAACTGGAGGATTTCCAGGCCCTCAGGTTAGCTTATCACCTCTCAATCCTAACACTTTATGTTGTTATTTTGTATTTTAATCGCGTAAGTTTGTTCCGCATCTTTCAACGTGTTACTTAAATTTAATGATATTTTTATTTACTAAGAGTGTTTTTTTATTCTTTTTGTTTAAGCATTCGATTTAAACGTTTCCTGCTATTGCATTAGGGACCATACTACTGTGGAATTGGTGCTGACAAGGCCTTTGGAAGGGACATTGTTGATGCTCATTACAAAGCTTGTCTCTATGCTGGCATCAACATAAGTGGAATCAATGGAGAAGTCATGCCAGGACAGGTAATATCAACGGTTTGATCATAATTATTTCAATCGTTTCTACTTTGGTCCCATATTTTTTTTGTTACTTTTTAATTATCACCCTCTTAATATATGCAAAGAGGAAGATGGATTGGAAAAAAGATTCTCAACATTGTAACCCATGTATTTTAATAGAATTATTTTTCTCTTGTTGTCTAGTGGGAATTCCAAGTTGGACCTGCCGTTGGAATCTCAGCTGGAGATGAATTATGGGTTGCTCGTTATATTCTGGAGGTACCTTCATTTTTCTGTCGTCCTATGTTGCAAAAAAGAGTTATGCATATATGCATATATACATACATATGTGTGTGTGTGTGTGTGTGTGTGTATAGACACAAAGCCCAATTGTTTTCTTCAACCATTTTAACCTTTGTTGGTTCACAGAGGATCACTGAGATTGCTGGAGTTGTGGTTTCATTCGATCCCAAGCCTATTCCGGTTCGTTATTTTTGCCTCAAGTTTGATTTCTTCACTGTACTTGGTGCTTCTATTGTTACATTTTTGGATTGCGTTACTCGTCTTGCTAGTATAACCGTTACTTGACATACTGGTAATTTTCCTTGAAACTCCCTTATTTAACGGTTCATTTTTCCAACAGGGTGACTGGAATGGCGCTGGTGCTCACACAAATTACAGGTAATGCTATATTTGATAAAGCATTTGCTCATTTGAGTTGACTTAGTTGCACAACTAAGAATCTTGAGACCTCATTATCTGAACCGTATTTTGATTTTGATTGCAGTACGAAATCTATGAGGAATGAGGGAGGCTTTGAGGTTATCAAAAAAGCTATTGAAAAGCTTGGTCTCAGGCACAAAGAACATATTGCTGCTTATGGTGAAGGCAATGAACGTCGTCTCACTGGAAGGCACGAAACGGCTGACATAAACACATTCTTATGGGTAACTATTATCCCCTTAACATGACTTTATGTGTGTCACTAAGGCTCTTTTTTTCCGAGAATTCAGTTCCGGTTCTAAATTGTGGATTTATGCTCTGAAATAAATGATTTTTTTTCTTTTAATGCATGGCCTTAAGTTATTTCACTTTGATTTTCATTAATCTCCAAATATTAAACAAGAGAATGTGTTGAACACAATGTATGCACTCATTTTCTGTACTAATGTTTCTAGATGCTTTAGGTCGAGCATATAAAATGCTTTCAGTTTCTTATACGTTTTCGGTTTGCCCTTTTCTTTTCTTTGTTCCAACAGGGAGTTGCAAACCGCGGAGCCTCCATTCGAGTGGGTAGAGAGACCGAGAAAGATGGCAAAGGGTATTTCGAGGACAGGAGGCCTGCCTCGAATATGGATCCATACGTAGTGACCTCCATGATCGCAGAGACGACTATCCTGTTGAAACCTTGAGCTCCTCTGCTGCCGCTGCCGCTACCTGTTTGGGAATATAAATCAAGAAAAGAATTTGTATTTTAGACCAGCCCATTAGTTTCCATTGAACTAGTGTGTCATTATCATCTCGTGCTGTTTATCGGGTTTGCCATTATAACTTGTAAGTCCTGGTAGTAATGCTGAGTTTATTCCTCAGTTTTACAAGTGGTGTTAAAATAATGACGATTCTTATAAATTGCAATATGAAGGGGTTGGAATTTATTTCACAACTGATTGGTCGATTTTGTTTCTCATCTCTCATTCAGATGACATTAGAATCATTATAGTTTAACTTTGGAAGTAGTTTTTAACATGTACTCCCTCCCTCCCTCATTCCAAAAATAGAGTATAAAATAAGTTTGCAAAATTTTATAATTTAAAATTTTCTCTCTCCAACATTCTAAAAATAGAGTACAAAATAAATTTGTAAAATCTTATAATTTAAAATTGAAGTTAAATTTTTTATTTTTAATAAATTTGAAAGAAATTTATAAACTATATTATTTGAAAAATACTCTTAAAAATGAACTTTTATACTTTGATATGTTTACAAATTTATCACAAATGAAACTATAATATTCACAAATAACATTATATTAAAAAATAAATGTATTTCTGATTAAAGATAAATATATATTTAATTTTAGAACAAATCACGCGGTAAATGTCAGATCACGTTGCTTTCGCGCTGTTATATGAGTTTAGTCTACAAAAATCTCACGGGAGAAGATTATCACCGATATACCGGATGCAATCGGTAGAGAATGGAATAGTGGATTCCCGTGACATCATGTGGAATCCTATGAATATTGTTTTTTCCCCTTTTTTCGGAAGAATCCTATGAATATTATTGGTTCCTCTTCTTCTGCGTTTGGGAGGCCGTAGAGGACATAACTCTACTTTATTAAGCAAGTCAACCAAAGTCTAAAAGTGAAATATATGTTATATATGTTTAACTTTGTATTGTATATGTCTATCATTTTAGATTTTGTGCGGTATATGCTCATCTTTTACTTCATTTAATCTTTGTTCTCTCCAAAACTAAATTAAATTTTTTCGAACGGATCAATATACGACTTATTCGTAATGTTTAACCTAAAATACCTAAAATTTTGTAATCTTAAATAGCATTTTCCTACAAAATACATTTAAAAATTAGCAGGCACACAATTCATTGATTGTTTGTACGATATATTTTTAATACTCTTTTCATTTTAAATCGGAAATATATTTTATTTTTTCTGCAAAAGTTTTTGACATTTATATACGACTTGTGTATTAATTTGCAAAAAAAAAAATAAAAAATTAACTACAAATACATACGCACACACACATATATGTGTGTATGTATGTATATATTAAACAAGTACTATATTATCCAACTTAATTTTAATTATCCAAGATAAAAATACTTGTAACATAGACATTGAGAACATTCATTTATGTCTGCTTTGTGGCAGACATAAATAGTAGTTTTTTTTACAACCACAATTTGTGGCAAACGGGAAAAATGATTGAGGATATTTATTTATCGACGTGATCTCTCTTTCATTGTTATTGATTTTTAATTATCAAATCATCTTTTTTATATGGTAGACAAGAAGCGTAAGTTTTCGACTCTTTTTTCTAACTTATGGTTTGAAATATTTACAATCATGTTCATGATGAAAAGTGCAAGTTCACTTTGTTAGTAATATTATGAATGACAATTCACCATGTCCCTATGGTGTTTCACCGTCCTTATTATAAACGGGACGAAAATTTCCTGACCCCGATATATTTATAAGCGGAGTAATATTAGTGTTCCCTACCACATTTCTCCTCAGTACATATTATAAAACTATATATTATATGTATTTTTTCTATAAATTTTATAATAATATCCTCATATATACAATATTTATTCTTATAGTACTTAGCTTGTAATTATTATATTTTTTTTAAAAAATTATGTGACGAATTATATTAATAAAACTTTATGTTATGTTCAAAAAATATATTTTTAATAAAATATAGAATACATATAAAAATTAATTTATATAAACGGTGCAAACCGTTTATCGAATATTAAATTCCCAATTCATATGGTGGTGGGAATGAGAATCTCTAATTTATACTGAGACGAGTATGATATAGGCAATCTCCACCCCTATCCCGTCTCATTGTCATTCCTAAGTAATATCATTTAATAATGATAAACATATGACATATATAATCAAACATATAACTAATATGATAAATAAAGACGTATAGAATTTTAGTATAATGTTAATAATGATGATCAAAAAAAAGAATACGGCGATAAATATATTTCATATGCCTACAACTTCCAATTTTGTGGCCTAAATTTTTTACTTCTATTATAATTTATGCCAGATGTAAAAATTAAAATTTTCATCCGTTAATTATAATGGACGAGACACCAATATACATTCGCTATAAACTGTGATGTATATTAATTTATTTTAAATTTATGTCTACTACAATTTGTGGTAGATATTAAAACATCTGATCATTGATATTTGAGAGATAAAGTAATATAATTTTAATGCTAGTTATGAATTAAGCCCTCTCACCCACGCGCATATATATATATATATATATATATATATATATATATATATATATTTTGGCGGAGTAAATTTATTTTAGATTTGATAAATGTCGCAGTCAGTGGTAGATGACAATTGATCCACAGAAATAGATATGGTTGATATAGCTCAGTCACGTGCATCCTACTAGGAATCCACCGCGGGAGATTTTGAGAAATATGCGTGTTGTGTTGGGACCAAATCATTTTTCTATTACTTCAACCGTGCCGACAATACACGTATATTTTAAGTTTATACAAAATAAATTTGTGAAATGTCAAAATTTTATAATTTAAAATTAGAATGATGTATTTTGCTCTTAAAATTTTAAAGTAAAATATTATATAGTGTATGAAAAATATTTAATAATTTTATTTTATATTTTAATATTTATAAATTCATATCACAAATAAAATTTTAAAATTTATAAATACTATTAAACTAAAAAAATATATTTTTAATTTTAAAACGGGTAGAACAGTGCTATTCAACTACTTACGGTTAGTTAGCCATTACTCACCTACTAGCTCAAACTCTGCCACCTATCCTTCAGTCTGATCCAAAATTAGCCCGTAAATTAAAATTTTATTTCACTCCGTAGTAGTTTATCAAATCTATTTCTGCATTCATATTCTTAATATTTTTTACACAAATCCTTTTTATAATTGATTTCAAAATTATGAGTAATACGGTAAATAAATAAAGAAGTAATTATACTTGATAGAAATGAGATAATGAAGCAGCATAAGTTGTACTAGCGCTAGGAAGAAAGAAAAGGTGAACTTTAAAGTAGTTATCTGAAAAAATGAATCTATTTCAATGGGTCCCATCTAAAATCTTTCTAGTTCTTTTTCGTGCAAACAAAAGTTATAATTTGATATTTAAGATAAAATATTTTTAAAATAAATAAGGAAATACAGAAAATCAAGCATTATCTTTTGACAAAAAAAAGAGACAAATTTATCACCAAAAAAAACCTGGGCAAAAAGTTGATTTAAAATCAATATGAAAGTCAAAAAATTATAAAAAATATTTTTTTATTGTTGCAGCCGCTTAGGACTCTTTCGGTCTGGTTCGGTCTAGTCCAACCAAACCAGTCGGATTTATTTTGTAATTTTTTTAAATTGCCTATACGAACGACGCCGTTTTATGGGTTGGCGCCCTCCCACGTCATGCGCACCTGTCTTTTTGTCAAAAAAAAAATATTTTTATTGCACTTCAAACCCACGACCTCAACCATGGTTGAACCCTTGCGCACCTCACTGAGCCACGGGCTAGCCCTATAGACTTGATTTTTATTCCCTTTGAATAATAGATATATTAAACTGCAAATCAAAATTAAATTTTAGTATAATACTATTTTATAATTATTTAATATTTTTATATTTTTGTTTTATTTTAATAAACACAACAATAATTATAATAATTTGACATTTTATTTAATAAATACTAAAAAATGAAATAGAATTCAAAAAAAATATCTAAAAAATACTAAAGATAATGTAAATGCATTTTGGACTTTAATGGCATTTTTGTTGAATTTTTTATTTTTCAATAAATGAAAAATATGTTTAATAATTATTAAAAATGCTTTAAAATTGAAATTAAATATTCTAAAATGTCTAAAAATACTAGAAATGATTGAAAATGTTTTAAAATTATAAAATGACTTCTAATAATTAAAATAAAATGTTTAAACATGCTATTTGACTTTAATTAAATGCTAAAAATTATTAGAAATGTATATAATAATAAATGATATAAATGCTCCTAATAATTAGAAAATGACTTAGAAAATTAAAAATGACCCAATTATAAATAGAAAATAGACTCGAATGTATAAGAAAATTACTAAAATAGACTTATAACATAATTTTTGTCCGATTTTCATGTAAAACCCTATTAGACACATTCCGTAAATATTGTAACCTAACTTATTTCTACTTGAAGTATTAAATAACATTAACTAATATTAAATGGGACAATTCTCAGGTATAAAAGTGACTTTTAACCATAGGATTTTAAATTTTGGAGTGTCTACACATACCGTTTTAAATGTAAAGATATATTCTTAAAACAATTATTTTAGAGGTAATTTTTATATTTTGAATATATTCATGTTATCATGTTATTTAAAACAATAGTAATAATAGTTATGATAGGAATTTATAAGCCGTCATTGTCCCGCATAAAATATTTAAACTTTCGTAATTTGCAATTTTAAATGTACAATTGTATATGTGCAATAAAAGATAGGTTTGTATAAACAGTTCAATAACATGCACCCTGATTGAATTAGGTTTGTATAAACATTTCAACGACGTGCCTAACAATTACGGAGCAAGGCATCCAGACCAGTTTCCTTAACAAATTTTATGTTTTACAGAAATAAGTTCAATTTTTTATATATATACCAATTCTATATTTATCTCATATACGTCTGATTCTCTAAAATATAATACATCATAATAAAATAGTAATATTTTAAACTTTTACTATTTATACTTGATAGTTGTTTAATTAATAGATAATATATTTTATACATTAATATTTATTATATAAAAATATATTATATTTATTATATATATCACTTATATAAGATAATTATAATATAATATTAAAATATCAGACATATAGATAATATATTAATGTATATTATATCATATTTTAATATATTATAACATATTGTATAACTATATATAAATAATATTAATTTAATATTGATATATTATATATTATAATATAATATTTATATAATATAATAAAAAATCATAATAGTATATACATTAATACTTTGTATTAATGTACTAATTAATCACTATAATATATGATATTATTGAATTAAAAAAATGTATCCTATATTTGTTTGATAACCAATCAGCGATAAAAATGACCAAAAATTTAGTAATCTATTGAGGATACTTCACATCTGGATACACATATCAACTAAAAACACTCGCCACCCAATTCTTAATTTTCAAAGCCATTTATTCATCAAAATTTGTTAGTGAGATATTTTTAGTTGGTATGAATTGTATTTCAATCTTAAATTGTTAATAAAATCTGACAAATATGAACGATGTTAAAAAAAGTAGACTCAATTACTCTGTTACTCTACATTTTAATTTTATAGGTGTGAAATTAGATCATAACATTTTAAAGAAATTTTTAATCTAAAAGATATTTTATTGACGATCCATAATATTTTAATATTAATTTATAATCTAAAAAATAAAAATAAATATATCTTACTTCTTAAAAAACCAAATCATAAATACTTATACTGCCAAATTCACACTTATTCTCATAAATGATGATAAATTTTATCATTATATTAATATTATTATTAAAAATTGTCCCCTCTCAAATTAAAATTTTAAATTTATTTACATGAATATATATGAATTTGACTGTGAATTCGAGCGTGAATTTAACTCTACAGGTCGATAACAAATTAACAAGTAATCTAAAGGTTGGAAGTAACTCCGTCTTGGCTTTCACCCTCGATCAATGTTTTGTTTACCATATAAGTTCAAGTTCAAATCTTTCAGTAAAAATGAAAATTTACCGAAGCTGTCATCCTCTCATATTTTTATCCCAGCGGAAAGGGGTTTTGGGTTTTAGCAGCAGAAGAAGAAGATACAGCACATAGAGAATTGGTCTCGTCGCTCTATCCCGGCAGCAATGTCTCTCCGACAAGCAATAAGCGGTTTTGTTAAAAGATTACGTTACCCTTCTCAGATAGCCAAGCCTTCTGTTTCTCTTCGCATTACTACCACGTCTAATCCTGGTAATTCCGAATTGCATAATTGAGTACTCTTTTTGTTGTAATTACCATTTTTTTTTGTGTGTTCAATTCAACTATAGGTGGAGCTTGAAAGGATTACAAATGAAAAAAAGAAGAAGATAATTTAACATTTTACAAGGTTGTATATTGATTTTTAGGATATTTGTTGATCGGGATACAATTGACCCTGATAATCCGCTATTTTGAGAACAGCAGACTTAGTGCCATTTAGTAGTTGTTTTTTTCAAAAATATATGGAAAATTTATATATAATTATTGCTGTTATATATTTATGTTTTTTAGTTTATTGTCAAAAAAATTAAAAAATAAAATAAAGATAATCCTTGTGAAGAAATTAGAGTTGTCTTGGATAAATATTTGTTCAATCTTTTGATTACAGCTAAACTTTCGAAATCTTGATTGTCAATGGGGTATGTTGATGGTCAAGCATAAAATTTATGGCAAATTTATAGATAAATTTTGTTATAGTAATTTTTTTGAGAAGAAGATTGTTCTTGTGCATTTATGATCAAGAAAATAAAGACAAGCACACTGAGAAGACATCAAGGCCATTTGTTTGATCTTTTGATTACAGCTAAATCTTTGAATTCTCAGTTGTCAATGGGTACTTCAATTATGTTTACTCAAGTTGTATTAAAGTGCCGCTTTTGATTTTTTGAGTTTGCTAGATATGCTTTCGAATGTGCAGACGAGTAAATAGTTGCCACTGAGTTCCGTCTTAACTCTCACCTTTTATCAGAACTTATTTTATGTACTGTTTTGGATCCATTTTATGTTAGGCATGCTGGGTTCAAGTCTGTGGCTAAGAAACTGAAAAACCGTATCAACATGAATAGTGTAGTTATCTATAAATGTTTCTAATCTGAAGTATACCGTTATCCACTTGTAGCAGTTACAGTGTAACCTAATAGACAATTGTACACTGTTCCTCTCCATTTCTTTATCACTGTATCTGGAATTAATAAAATTATGCCCATTGTTACATAATGAGATGGTACAAAAAATATCAGGCCATCTTCAACAGCAAAAAATTACTTTCTGCACCAAGAATAATCTATTGTGGTAGTGGTTTGCCGTTATTTTATAATTCAAGTCCATTTCTTATACTCTTAAACATTCTCAAAGTCATTCACTAATCTGTCTGAGACATGGCAAAACCAAGAATGCGTATTCTAGAAAAACTAAAATTATACTAGTCTATAATCTTTGAGTGGAGTTTTTGTTCAGCTATACATGGAATCATTCCAAATAATGTTGTAAACAACTTGGCTTGCATGTAATTGAATATTTTTGCTATATAGAAGGTTTATTTACCTTTCATTACCATTTTATATGCTGCTTAAGGCATCATATAGTGAAGGAAAAAAAAGGTTTGTTGTGTTGTGTGGTGATTCATTCAATTAAATCAGTTGGTGTGTGTTTTTATAGTTTGATATCAACTTCATCAATTATATTCCAGGGAAAATAAGTTGCCCCTGTCTATATAATTGCGAAAGTAATACTTGGAGTAGGTCTCAGAGTGCTTTTCAATGGATTTTTCTATCTGCACAAGCAGGTATTCTATGTCTGTCTCTAAAAAATTTATTCTGATGGTTTTTGTATGTTATAATCTGAAATAGTTTCAGTTATATTATCTTTAAGATATTTTGATCCTTTGGGGCAAATATCTGGCTTCACGTGACTATTTGACTATTTGTTGGTTTAAAGGGGATAGCAACTGTCCTCTTTTATTAATCGTTATAGGCTTATGTTAGTGTATAATCTAATACTCGAGCATCTACTGTGTATATGGTGTGAACTGTGAAGTATGGAAGGTGGCAAGTCAAAGTTGCGAAGTTTCAATCAATGTTTAAAGCAAGTTTTGTCCCTTGACAATAATTCTACTGTGCATCTAGCTCATATTAGAAGATATCACTTACTTCAGGTATATTTTTGTTATAGCATTTGTGATGCAGGACAAGCCTGTGAAACATTGTTTGATAAATATGTATATGTTTGTGTATATAAATATAAAATAAAATATACGTAACACCCCGCCTTTTTACACAAGGTCAAGTGTTATCTAAAAACCAAATGTACGATAATTAAATAGAAAGTCTCATAACTAAAATAGTGAACTATCACAATATCCAAATGAACCATAATATGTTTAATGAAAAGGAGACACAACTCCAATTTTCAACTAAACATCTATATAATAGAAACTCTTCCAATACTTCACTGAAGTAGCAGCAGCTGACGCGCCTACTGGACTCAAAACATAATCTGAAATATCATAAAAGAGTGGGCAGCAAAGCCAAGCAAGTGACAATCATTCTCATCTAGCCAGATCGAGTACAATTTTGAAATTTTTATGCTTTTATATTTCTCATAGAAAGTAGAATACTTTTGCATATTTTTTTATAATAGTTCGGAAAACAATAGATTAGTTCATTATCACTTCCACCTCAAAATAGAATAGAATGATATATGATACAAAACTATATTCACAAAACAATGTTTAATACTTTTTAAAACACAACACTATAATCCACAATCTTCCTATGTTCACACTAATCCGTGACACGACCCTTGTTAAGGCACCTAAAAGGTGTTGCATAGTAGGTGCATAAATTATTAATGGGGGTTCTATGTGCACTATGCGTAGTCCACCTGGGATCTATAAAAACTTTACTTACACTTTACGAAGTTCAAAGAACCTTACCACAATATGACAATATACGATACAAAAACACAAACTAAATAGTTTATTTTGAAAAAACTTTTTATAAGAATAAACTTTTTATTTTGAAATGGAGGAAGCCACAAGTATAAAAACTTTTAATTTTAAAAAACAATTCAACAAAGGGTTCCTAATGAACAGTTTACAATATCACACTATATTATACGATATGTAACCAAATACTAAAGGGTTCAGAAAGTCAATTACATCAATATCCCGTTATGTTTTAATCGGTTCCTAAATACAAATTAAAATAAAATACAATTATTAGAACGAATTGTTACCAGCATTTCTTCTAACTGGATTACTCTGTACTTCAAATTTTCTCTGTTAAAGCCCGTGTGATAAAATTTAATTAGCCTAGTTAATATAAGACCCATGATTTATGCTACTTTCTCTGTCAAGTTTTATGTCATATTTGAGATTTTTACGTGTCTACATATAATTGTCTCACATAATATTCAAGGAGAATCTAGAGGTGTATTTTTCTAAATTACCCTCACATTTAATGCAATCTCTATAACATTTATTATAGAAAAGGGTAAATAAATAATTTTACATCAACAATAATTGCAAACGGTAATGCTAATATCATTTCATAATATGTTTGATTCCTTGGATGGCAATAAAAATGGAGGAAGGGAATATATCATTGTAAAAGCCACGAGCCTTAGCGCACACACGTCAACACATATATACCTCATTCACCCAAATCCCATGATGATCACAAGCTTAACCTCTAGTACTTCATACATATATACTGATATACATATGTATAGTTAGTCGTACAGACTAACAGATGATATCAAAGACTCTTCCGAAACTAAGCACCAAAATAATCTTTATCTTTTACTCATTGAAAACCGTGCACCATAAATGATAAAACACATCCGAGACACCCATGTTGTTCTATAAAATCTAATCTAATACCCTCCACTTTAGTTACACATATATATAGATGTATTCAATTTGTACCATAGCTTAAACCAATGACTCTTGAAAAAGAACAAGTAAATACAACTTCTCTCCTTTTGCGGTAGCCACTCCTTCATTTTCTTAAACCTAGGATTTCTATATTCTTTTGAGTCTATTCATACTAGAAAAACCCTAATAGATTAGAATTCTGTTTATAGTCCACTTTTAGTTTTACTATTCCTTTTTCTTTCTTAGCCAAAAGTCTAGTATTTAAAATCATCATCAACCAATTTATTGTTATTTAACTGTTCTATCTTTTGATTACTCTAAATTTAATATTTACTTAAAAGTTACGGTTATTACAATATAACATTGGAAGCCCACACTAATGGTCAAAGGCTCAAGAACTAGACTAGAGGTAGATTTTATTAGCTTTAAGTTTGAGAATAGTATTTTACTATTTTAATTATTCAATTGCAATTATAATTTATCTTTTTAGGGTTTGGAGTAGTTTAGGGTTGCATAGTTACTATTACAGAGAGTCTAAAGTCAATTTAAGAAAGTTGTTTAGGTTATATGGGTAGTAATTCTCTACTTATTTGTTGAGAGGAGTTATACAACTTAAATGAACTATGAATTAAATTTGAGGTTTTGTTATTCTAAAATTGACCCCAATGTTACATGAACAGTGATGGGGTCACTGGTTGGATGTCGTTCAGTTTGACATGATTACTCTTCAAATTTGCTATTCACTTGCACTTAGAATGTAGTTTTCAGAACCCATATCCTTGTGTAAGTCGTAAAATATAGGACCTTCATTAAATGTGAAGATTCCTGATAACTTAGATTGCCCTGGGTCCTTGTCCCGTGATTCCTGTCCTCGTCCATTTTCCCTATTTTAGCGTCTCACTCTTATCTTTTTGCAATATTCTTAGTTGCCTGACTCTGTGACGGAACATGGTATCTTCTTCTGGAAATTCTTATGCAGACTGCATATACATCTCAGTTTTCATTGATTATTGGAATTATGTTAGGCTAAGGCATGGCGATGGCCTAGCTCATTTTTCCAGTTTGAAACTAACTTATGTTATTAGGCCATATTTTGGGGGTGCCGGTATTTATTTATCTTATTATCCACTTTTCTTGACTTGATTGTCAGCATTTGCTTATGTTTTTGTGTATAGATTAAAGGACTTAGTGAAATCTACGGGAGAAGAGAGTATAATTCAATGAGGATGAGAGAGGATTTTTAATATTAAGGATGTTCATGTTGAACTAGATATGGAAGTGAGTATAATAATTATCGTTTCTGCAGTACTGTTCATTGGGATGAATGCCGATTCTGTTCTAGCAGAAGGAGCTGACTTGGATGCTGACGACAATACAAGTGCAGAAAACCTAGCTGGGTTGCGCAAGATTGAGGATGGGTCTGTTGTATCAAATATACATACATCCAAATGGAGAGTTTTCACTGATACCGGAAGAGAACGATTTTTTCAGGTAACTGTTTTCTGCTCAAATTTTTTCCTTGTTATTTTGCATATTTTTCAAATAATATAGTAATAATATTTTTAAAATTCTCTTTATCGAGTTCAAACATTTAGACTTTTAAATGATACATACATATAACTTCTTTTCTTACAGGGAAAACTGGAGGATGCAGAACGTTTATTCCAAGCTGCCATACAAGAAGCTAAAGAAGGTTTTGGAGAAAGGGATCCACATGTTGCATCTGCATGCAATAATCTGGTAGGTCCTGTAATGAATAACTTTATGTGTCTATAAAACATGTCTTAAAGTTCTATATATTTCGTAGTAGTTTGAACTTGTTTTTCTTATTGATGTCTTTTTTGGATCATAAAATTGCCAAGTCTATGAACTTCAGGTGCAGTTTTTGTGTCAGAATTTCACCTTGCTATGGAGTATGAACTTCTACATTAGCTTAAGAACATGAAAATCAGTTCTTCTAAAATCATATTTAGTTAAAACATAATATAGAGAAAGTTTTATTATTATTGGAATACACTCATAATGGTAAATCAAGGCACTAATATATATGGAAGTTTCAAGAGTTCTAGATAAACACAAATGGTAATAATATTATCCTAGACTAAATTCAAAATAATTCTAACTAACTGATAAATACACAAGCAGTTACATTTAACAAAGACATGTAGAAACATGGAGCATTCGATTTCAGTTGATTAAACATCCTCCTAGTTGCAATTTCAGGGATATTATATATCCTTGAACCATGTAGATCCCTAATGAATACCATGAGTGGCTAAGAAAAATTACTTCAGACATGGAAATAACACCAAACAATAATAATGAAACTCAACCTCATTGCTCACTTCCAGAAAATAGGAATTGCGCAAAATCACGTGCTTAACCTCTGAAAGAGCAATTTAGATATTTCATTTCTAATCTCAAAGAACATATCATAATACATGTTCAGAAAATTTAGTGATTGAAATTTTGCATCTTTGAGTGATATTAAAAGTGATGAAGAAACGAAAGATGATTTTGTGAAAAAGTATGGATGGGAATATGATAAACTAATATGGGATGAAAAAAGTTTAATAACTCAGATTTTGAAAGGGTGCAACTAGTAAGAATAGCTAAAGAAAAGCTATCATACAAAGAAGAATGAGCTAATTTTGACACAAAGTTGAGATTATTAGACAGACGCATTCATCAAGAAAGCATCACCTTCAAAATGTTTAACTTCAGGCATAAGATTTTAGTTTGACTCAACAGTTGAAGTCCCAATTACGAAGCTATCAATGGGCTGGGTTTGAGAGAACTTCTGTTGCATTATTTTTGTCCAAAAAGAAGAGTGCACAAAAATCAAAGGAAGGATGTATCAAAGATTAGGAGGCATAAAAACGTAGGAAAAGATAATTGTCTTATGTTCCACTAGAAGGTCTGTAAATTCAGATTCAGCTAAGAACCACCTGCCCTTTCAAGGGCGGAAAGAAGCGATCTTGCTTATGTAAGATAACTTTTGATGGACACATTCGGTGACTTTTGTAGGCACAAGAATTGATCAATAAGGGAATCAAATACCACTTAGATTCGAATGTATCAGAGACATCATCACAATATTCATTTAATGAGTCATCGTATATAGAAGTTGGGACACTGGAAGAAAAACCATAGTCAATACTTGCAACTTATGAGAGTAAGAGTGAGGATTATCCTAGTCCGAGGAAGAAGAGAAAAATTAGAGCATGGATATGTATAGGACGCCAATGTATAAGAGATATAGGACGGCATATATAGGAGATGATGCAGAGGTACTTTATTTTTATTTTTGTGGATTGATAGCTGGATAGATAAATAAAGATTAACAGAAGCATGGAAGGGAGAAAGATGATAGCAGCTGCATCAAGTTGTGCGGGTAGCAATTGAAGATGAAAGCAAACTGATCCAAAATTTATAAGCAAAAGTTCTAGAAGTGATGAAACAGAAGTGAATAGTCTCAAAATGAAACTAAACACTGGTTAGGATATGTTTTAGTGGAGAGTCTGATGGTGCAAATGGAAAATAATGATGTCGACAGAATGACAAAGGTGGATATGGGGAACATCGGATATGGAGGCAGAAAGTGATGCATGAGGAGCTGTTAGATAAAAAGAGTAGGTCATATGATCTGGGGTATATGCCTGGTGAACTTGGAGTTAGTTGCAGCAGCTATTGTTGTTACAATGAACAGGTGGAGAGGAAAACGATGAAAACGACAATCAAGTAGCTCGGTTTCTAAGTTAAAACATAAAATAGAGAGATTTTTTATTGTTGAATCACACTCACGATGGCACATCAAAGCACTAATATATACACAAGCTTCAACAGTTCTAGATAAACACAAATACTAACAATAATTATGTTAGACTAAATTCAAAAGAATTACAAGTGTTTATTGAAAAATATCCTCTAGTAATTCTCTTAAAATTATTTCAATTATGCTCTTATACCAAACTTCCCAAACGGCTGATTTTACTAATTTGTGACAAGAACATCCTCAAAATTTAAGACCATATTCTTGTCTGGAACATGACACTGGGGCTGCTATTAATTTCTCAAGTGAGGCAAAGATTTCCCTCTTCATGCAATAAGCATAAAACAGGGAAGGTTTGCCTCACTTCTAATAAGGTAAAAATGATCCTCAAAATTGGGTGTGATCCTTTCTGGGTCATGGAAAGAGAGTCAACTCATTGATTTTATTTTTATGTATTGAGAACATAGCTGAAGCGGCTATTGTCCTATATATTTTATGTGATGTTATCTGTATTAATCCTGTATTATTAATGGACTCATAATTCTGGCCATACTATACAGAATTGCTACTTTCTGTCAGCAAATATAAGTCCTGTAATTGAAGCGGCTATTGTCCTATATATTTTATGTGATGTTATCTGTATTAATCCTGTATTATTAATGGACTCATAATTCTGGCCATGCTATACCGAATTGCTACTTTCTTTCAGCAAATATAAGTCCTGTAATTGTTGCTGGACTCAAAATGTAGGCCCTTATCATATCATTGTTAAATAATTGAGTTATTGCAGGACATCAATGATTGATTAAAACCAGTACATTATAGCTATTTGTGTTTATATGGATCTTATCCAATCCCTTCTTTCAGAATGTGCTTAATTTCTATCCAACAATGATCTTCTTGGAATACTGGAATATTAGTTGACTTTAATACTGGAATCTACATTAGGCGATGCACCAAATCTGGGAGTCTATTTTATACAAGTTAGGGTTTTGGGCCTGCATTATGTCTAGACCAAGAAAATATGTATGAAAAGTTCATGGCACTATATATGAATTTCTTATGAGGAACCAAGTTAATGCATATCAAAAAGACTTCAAGGTCACTTATTGCTTTACTATTATTATAATTTTCTTACTCGATACTTTATTGCTGTTGGATTTTTGTTTGTTGCAGGCAGAGCTGTACAGAGTTCAAAAGGCATTTGATAAAGCGGAACCATTATATTTGGAAGCAATCAATGTGCTTGAGGAATCACTAGGGTCAGATGACATACGGTATCAGATGCACCATGTAGTTTAAGCCGAAATTGACATTTATATGGCAGTGTTACTAATTATAGATCTGAAAGACCACGTATATTTGTTTTGCATTTCATTGATGTACATCATTTATGGCAGGGTGGTTTCTCTCGGTTAAGGTTAATACATAGCGTTGCAATTCAATTATTGCATCCTTACTAAATGCTCGGTTTGTTCCAAAATTAGAGATATGTACTTTTAAAGTCACTACTATGCTCACTTTCGTACCAAATAATTAACTTGAGATAAAAATGTGGTGTACCACAGTACACTGCCATGATTGTACTCGATCTACTTACAATAAAAGTAATGTCATATTTCGATGACTGGACAAATTAGTTGAAAAATGTATCTTCAGATAGTTTTGGAATAGAGGGAGTTTTTCAAATTAATTTTATTTTACTTCTGCATTTCAAAAACGATTTTCATTTTAATGTTAGATGAAAGACGAGTAGAGTTCTTTTGGGGGTTGGACCTCAAGATTTCTGATTAAAATTCGGGTTTTTCAATAATCTGTTTTAATGATGCATGTTAATTTGTAATCGGGTTGTAGTATTAATGTATAATTGTTTCTGTTTGGTTATAACTAGATCTAGTTTCAGCCAATTATGAATATTGAGATATGTGTATGCTTGTATATATAGGTATATATGTGGCTTTTATTATTATAAATATTAATATACTTTATCAATGATATGGTTACGAAGAAGGGTGGATGAAAATCATTTTTCCTTCACATGTGCTTGCTGAGTGTAGTTTTTTCATGGTCTGGTTACATTAGGAGTACTAGAATTATTGTTTTCTCTATGTGGTTTATGTGCTTAAAAGGTTTGCACTAGGAGTAAGTTGTCGCTTGATGTGATCTAAACATGGTGGGCTTGTTTTTGTTTTTCATTTTTCCTAAATTGATTTATTATGGCATCTTTATCAATCTATGGCTTCTTGGAATAGGTTACAGCTACAACGTTGTCTTGGTTATAAATGCAGTCCCTTTGCGTGTTGTTTTTATTGTTAAGTAAATGAGTTTACAATTTGCCATTATGGGAATCCTGAATCAGACTTGTAGTTGCACATTTTAGTATTGAAATTACTTAACAGTTGGTCCAGCTCTTTGCTGAATATAATTTATTCTTGTGTTAAAATAAAATTTCGCAAAATTTTATCAATGAATAAATTTAATTTTTTAGGATCACAAATTTTGGACCCAAATAACTGTAGAAATGTCATTAAGAGGTTGTTTGGTCATTCTTAGGTCTTCATTCAAGTGTTGCTCCCTTAGTCAGATTCTCATCTGATCCAACTATCTCAGCTACCATCACTCCTCATTTCTGGTCTCCTGTCCTTCACAATGTTCTATAACAATCTCCAAACCCCTTTTGTTCTTTTCATATGACGTCTTGCACAAAAATTAACTGAAACTCCATACTAGTTTTGGTAATTACAATATCACTATCTATAAAAATGTGTGGTTCACATGATAGAGTCTAAGTAGAAATAGGAGATCCAATTGAACATGGTGCATACATAACATCTTCAATAAATTAAATATATAATGTACTGCAATCCAATACGACTTCCTCTCTACATGATCTTGCAGTAATGTGCTTTTGTTTCATGTCAAGTTTTGCAATCAATATTTTGTAGCATCATAAAAGGTTCGACAGTTTTCTGAAGCTAATCAAATAGGGGAAAAAGAAGGAAAATGATATATTACCGTAGTCGCTAATCAAATAGGGGAAAAAGAAGGAAAATGATATATTACCGTAGTCAAAACGGGGATTGGTTCCTGTTTGGTTACATTACTTTGAAGTCAACTAACTAGACATGTGACATAGTTTGCACAACGTTGCATCATAAAGTATGTCTCTTAATAGCCAACTGTTTTCACTTCATAGTGAAGTTTATCACCCTTGGTTTTTTTGTACCATTCATTTGCTTCTTTATGTTGCATTTGGAGAAACCTGTACCTGTATTCAACCGGTTAAGTTGGACAGCACTGTTGAGTTCTGTATGCGTTATTGATTATTTGATTCTAATATCTCCTTTAATGGTACATTATCTTTATTTTATAGTTTGTAATTGGTTCCACTTCACCCACTTATTAGCATCTTCTTTATGTGATATTAATTGTTTGAGTTTCATATCTATTATACAACTCTTACATCCTTCTCTAATCTAGTGTCGGTGCTGCACTTCACAACCTCGGTCAGTTTTATATTGGACAGCGTAAATTGGATGAAGCTCGTGTTTTCTATGAGGTAAATACGTGATATGTACCTAGTTATATTATGACTTATGAGTCATCTTTAGTGCATTCCTATGTATTCATGTATATTGTGTCGTTTCCGGTCTATTTAGTTTGTTTCTAGAACTACTACAGTTAGAATGCTTTAATTTCCATGATGTAAATCAAAATACCCAATAAACTTGTGCAGTCTGCTATTTTTATTGTGATTATTATACAGAGTCAGATGCAAATTTCTGTTTTGGTATTTGCTCTTGTATGGCATTGGTTCAGATAAATATGATTTGTTTGGCATAGAAAACTAATTACAAAATATAGGCCCACTATAATTTGTCAACTGTTCTTGTTGTTTTATTTGGTAATAATATGATTTAGAAGTGTAAAAACTTATCCACTAAGAAGAAAAGAAGGCCGAAGAAAGAACTAGAAGAAGGTTTGGATTTTGTCATACCAAATTTTGGCCGATGTATGCACTAGTGAGTTGAGGGGACTTGTATCTTACGGGAGGTGCATGAACATGGACGGTGGATCGAATATTGCATCGCGAGAAGTACTATGTCTTTTCTTTTTTTGGGCAAATATGAGTTGGGAAGTGAGGATTACTTGAACACCCCTCGAAAAGGGAACACTGGGAGATGGTTTGGTCCCACCTGATGTTGTCATATAATTGCACCACCAAGGGAAGGAATATTATCTTGTTAAGTGGAAAAGGTTGGGCCGACCATAATTGTTTTTGGAAGTTGTAAAAAGAGGCTTCATGGATTGGAGTATAAGATTGTGTTTGGTTGGATGAAATGGAATGGGTAGATAAGAATAAAAATAGAGGTGAAAGACAAGGATCCCAAAATTATTGGAGGAGTATGAGAACAAAATTATTGTGTGTAAAATAAAATCTTGATTGTGATGGAATTGACAATCTCCATCTAGGAGGGTGCATTTAAAAGTGCACATAACCCTGTGGAAATAAATGAAGTAAAGAATGGACCTTACACATAAGTAATCTAGCAAATAGTATAAAATTCCTTCTATTTCATCAAGCCAAACATACTATACTATAAGGACATGACTTTAGAGCTGTTAGAAGCAATTACACAAAGGAGGGCAATCCTTATATAATAGGCCAAACAGGGTATTCCCCCTTCTTACTGTTACTTTTGCATTTCCCTTTGGTTGATTTATGGTTGCTCTATATGTGGCTTATTTTTCCTTTATATATTTAAGTGTTTGCATATGAATGTCGAGTACATGTATCTACTATTATATTATTATTATATTAAGCACTTGCGGTCTAGACTAACTACCTTTGGTTATTTTGTATCGTTGTTTATAATTTAAGAAAGATGAAAAAGAGCACCCACATGTCCATCCTCCTCCATTTTCTCTTATAATTGCTTTCTTTTATTTTTCTCAATATAATTTTCTCCTTTTATACTTTCGAAACTCTTTTATTTCTCAATCCCTAGTTTCCTCATCATTTTAAAGATCAATTAGAAATAAATTTTAGTTTATTTATTTATTGAGATAATATTCATTTAATAAAGTTTTAAAATTTATTTATAAAAAAGGTGAGAAACAGTAAGTAAATTTTGCACATGCATCGCATGTGCCTGAGATATAATATATATGTTTATGTGGTTATATGCTTTTATCATTCTTCTTTCTATATATCTATTCTCTTAACTTAATTAGACTATGGTTAACAAGTAGAAATATATGAAATAAAATAAGTAGATACAGTAAAAGATAAATAAATTATATTAACTTTGAAAACATAAAAGGCAAAGAAGTTTGAAACAAACCAATAGAAGATAAAAGCATAACTTGCAAGAAAATTGATAAAAGAACTAATCAAAGTAGTAAATATAAAACCTTCATATGTATATTTGTTCATAAATTGTTTTTATTCATTTATATTGTTTATTATATTTTATTTTATCTAATCTGAGTTTTACCTATTTCAAATTTCTTTTTTCTCTTCGGTTATCGATTTTTATTGATATACTGGATCCTTTTGGTGCTTCACAAAAAATTACATTCATTTTCATAAATGAGAGCAGCATATGGGTAGTTATAGAGTCAAAAGAATAAGTAATTGTATGCATAGACTAAGCCACTGGCTCAATGATATTTATAAGAAAATAATAAGCTGAGGCAAAACTGACATGATTAAACCTTGTCTAACTCTAAAGTGTACCTACACTAGCTTATGTGGTTTTCCACCTACAAGGTGCATGGCTTTTGTAGGGGGGATGTGTATTTACTTGTAGAAACTGGGATTAGCAAAATGTATAAGAGGTTTGTATACATATGGCCAAACAAAATTCATAAATATCTATGGTTCCGTTCTCACTAGAGCACACAAATTTTTTTTGACTTCCTAAATCGGACATATCACTTTACTGCTACTCCTCTAAAAAGGAAGACAGTAGCTGTTAATATGATGATATTAATTCATGTAAACTAGCATTTCAAATTTGGGACCTGATTGTTTTTGGCGTCATTAAATGTTTACTGATCTGGTGTCATAGGTCCATACTTTCTTTTCCTTGTTCTTCATTTCTATTGGATTTACTTTCTTGCAAGTGATCTTTTTGCATGTGGTTTACTTTACTCTGTTACCTGGATCTTCTTGCAGCGTGCTTTGAAGGTACGAACTAATCACTGTCAGACTACAGCTTTCTCGTCAATCTTATAGTTACGCTTTTACTTCTGACGTCTACTATTCACCTACTATTTACTTAGATAAAGAGGCGTGTTCTTGGGGAAGGACACACCGATTATGCAGATACAATGTATCATCTTGGAACGGTAAACTCTAACCCTAAGATCTCTCTAATTCTCATGATTTTTCCCTGGATATTCTTGTTTCTGACATTTCCATGCATTTGGGTACATGTGGAGGATATTTACCTCTTGGCCCCAAGTTTTTAACGTCCCATTAAGTTGCATACTGATAGTCTTGCTCACATCTTAATAATGGTTGATCTTGGAATGAGGTAGTTATAATCTCGGTTCTGGTGTAATGATTATTCGAGTTTTTTGAAAAATAAAACTAAACACTCACTATTTTTGACATAATTCAAATGTCATGAATTGTTAAAATACATACAGATTTGTTGCACTCTTGGCTTGTCTGATAAACTTCAAATATAGTTGGCTTTGATGATCTTCCTATCCTTTTTACCATTTTGATGAATCTATACCCCTTAAATTATATTGAGAGTGAGAGAGTGGACAGAAGCAATTTTAACATTGTAATATTTCATGAAAATATATAAATTGCATTCTTTTTTGTTCTAGCCAATTTGTGTGTCGTTCCATCTTTGGTGAGGTAGACCGGAGATGAACTTATTGAAATCTAAGGCTTTTTCTACACTTCAACGTGTTTGCTGTTTGCTTTGCTAAACTAGCTATAAGAAGCTATAAAGATCTGTGCACATCAGGGGTGATCATTGGTTCGATTAAAACTATTTTAAGATATATTTGATTACAATGAATCGAATCGTAATTGCTTAATTATGTTAGTTTAGTCATTGGTTGATTATGTCATCTATAACTTTGTAGTATTTCACAAAAGTTGTTTCGTGGAGAAATTGACTGGGTATTTGACTCGTTGAACTCGTTCTAACTCAATTAATTTGGTACAATTTAATTACTTGACATGATATCATCTTTTGTCAAAAATTTAACCTAAATTAGATTTGGATATTGTACTAATTAAATTCTGACATTAACTTTATACGTAGACATCTAATCCAAACCTAAATCAAAATCATACACACTTAATTATACGATCAATATTAACTTAAGTAATTATAATCAAATAATAATTACGTATAACATAATCAAACAATCACCTAATTATTATGATTTAAATTATAGAGTAATTACATACTCCGTATAACATAATTAGTCAATGAGTAAGAGCCTGCTTGTTTACTTCTTTTTGGGTCTGAATAGAGTCATTTCTTTTTCGCTAAGAGGCTGATGCTGTTTGGTAAGAATTTTAGAAACTCTTAGTCCCTCTTTTTTCGGTCAGTTTCTCATTTGATGCAGGATCACTAAGATGTAGATTAAAATAGCTTGCATATATTCGCCTTCCCCTACAACATTAACTCTCGTTTTCTCTGTGTGTATCCCGTTCGTTCTCTCTCTCTCTCTCTATATATATATATATATATATATAAACACATTAAATCTATGCATATACTAGATTCCCAACATCGAGTGTTGATTGTTTTTCTGTTTTTCCCTGAGCACCTCATCGAACCCGTGCATAAGCTCTTTAGTTGTTTGGCACTAGCTTGGATCTGAATTTGGACAAATTAAATGTTTAGAATTGCATATGAAATGAAAATTAGAATGGAAACTGATGTTGATTTTGATTTGAAAAAAGTTAAGCTATTCTATCATGAATATATGTATATAGAGTTGGATATGTTTATATACTACACAAACATCAAGTTGGGGCTTGGGGCTTGATCTACATCGTGAAAATGGGGTATGCTGTAAATAATATTTATTATATGTCATCTATTCCTTGTGTTATTTTATTAAACTTGATTCAGATAATGCATATAAAATTACTAAACAAATCTGTTTGAATAATTCAAGGATTAAAATGGTAAAATACAGTCATTCAGATATTTCTAATAGATGTTTAACCAAACAAGTTTTCTCATTCAGCTTCTATTCTATAACGATGAACTAATTCATCTTGACCTCATAATCGTTCAGACTTAAGTATTTAGATTTTACCAAAAACCACCTAAAATTAACCTAATTAAGCAATTGTAATTTAATTCATTATAATTAAATCTATCTTAATTACAATAATTTTGAATCAAATCAATGATCAGAAATTACTCGTGCTGCACATGGGTCTTTATTGCTAGCATGTAATTATTTCTATAACTTAAATCCTAATAATTATGTGATTGATTATGTCATGTAATTATTATTTGATTATAATTATTTAATTTGATATTGGTTGTTAATTAAGTGTAATTATGATTTAGATTTCGATTAAACTTATCTAGTGAAAGATAATGTTAGAATATAATTGCAAGTAGTGTATCCAAATCTAATTTGGATTAATTTTTTTCACAATAGACGATGTCATTATGTTAATTAGTTGATGATGCGGTGCGAAGTCGCAAAGGAAAAGTCTGTACCTTGTTAAGGATTTCCTATGATTCCTTGGGACGTTACCATGATTCTTTGGGAGTTTCCTATGATTCTTTGGTAGTTGCTTGTGATCCTGCTAATGTGTCTCAAAGCCACGATTCACTGCACGGCTCGTAATAGCACACGGTCCTGTCCATGTGAAGTGCAAATAAGTTCAACAAAGTTCAGAAAGTTTAAACGGGCCATGACACGGTCTTGCCCATGTAGTGTTATGATATTCTATTTTTTTATGATTCCTATTTAGATTTGGTTTTGTTATCTTGGTATTTTCCTATTATAAGTTGGGTTTTTCCTAAGATTATCTTATGCTATAAATACTCTTGTACTTAGGGTTTTTAAACATCAAATTCATTATTATTATCTTTATCACTACAATTGAATTCTTCTTTGGAGAATTATCTTCCATAGTTCTATCTTTTGCTTCGTAATCGTGCACTTACGAAGAACACAAGAATTACTCGTGCAAGTACTCTTATCCATCACGTCTACGCTGTGTCAGTTGGGTTAGAGCAACTTAATTGACTTAGAGCAAGTTAATTGAGTTAAATACCCAGTTAACTCCATGCGGAGATAGCTGGTTCTGCTTTACCATATAGAATATAGATACTATAGATATTTGATGAAGTTAAATAGATGATAGACCTAATACCAAGGACTTATATGATCAGGTGAGATACAATGCCTATTTTCGCGAGAAGATAATTAAAATTATCATTAGAAATATCTGAAGAAGTATATACCATAGGACAAAGCGAAAGGCAATCTGATCGTTACGTTGACTCCTATTTATTATGGTCACAGATGCTCTATATCTAGCACTCTTGCAGTACGCTAGTTGACTTATTTGATGTATCAAGAGTTTCAAGTGAATATCAGAGGCAACAGAACACTGAATCATTATATTGTGTGTCATGGTACATTGATGGTGATATAGTTAACAGTCCTAGATTAAACTTAAGCATTCTTCACTTACTGGCAAATTATTGGGTAATATCAGTTTTTGATTTTAGTGTGCTTAGTATTTCTACAAGTTGTCTGCCAACATTTTTCTTTCTAGTTTCATTGTAGCAGATGTTACAATTTTGTTAAATAAAGTATTGATGTCAAGTTTGTTGACGATTTTCTATATCGAAAAGGCTATAAAAATTTCAGTAGATCACTAATATACACCCATCATTGGTCAATCTTGTGTACCTTTACTACAGCTCTCCAGAAACCATAACTTTTACAATTTCAAGCTACCTCTCTTTGATGAGCCTAGCATGTTTACTTCCATGCAGAATGCCTCCTTATGCCGAAGCATTGTCAAAATCAAAATTGATTGGGTTCTTAAAGCTTGAAGTTATTTCATATGTGGATGTTTTCATGGAGAGACATGTATGGAGACTTACATTATGGAGTGGAGATAACTCATTATTAGCACGCCTATTTCTTAGGGCATTAACTTTATTTAAATTTAAATACATTCGATGGTGCAATTTCCTTCAAATAGGAGATCTTTTATAATTGTGTAGGGTTCTAGCATTCTTATGTTAATTTTCTTCTGTTTTCAGTTGTTCCTCTGTTGCTTTATTTATTGTTTACTTTTTTCAATTAACATTCTCAATGTGACATGGCTAACAGGTTTTGTATCTCCAAGGGAAAGGGAAGGATTCTGAAGCTCTCATTCAGGATTCCATACGAATACTTGAGGTGCTTTATTTTGTTATATTACAAATTGATTGTAGGCATTGCACACACACAAACAGACACACACACCCACACCCACTGAAGTGATCCATGGCAAATATTAGTTGGATGAAGATGTTCGCCTCTATAAGGAGAGAACTGATTTTTTTACACACACACACACACACAACACACACATATATGTTATATGATCCATGGAGAGTGTTAATCTGACTGACTGTTCGCTTGTTAAAGGAGTGGATGACTATATATAAAATGGTGTCCGCACTTTTAACAGGCGTATGGGTTTGTTCGACATGGATCATCACTCTATTTATAAATATATGCGTGCGTGTGTATCTGTGTGTGTGCGTGTTCAAAGGAGTGGATGACTATATATAAAATGGTGTCCGCTCCTTTAATAGGCGTATGTGTTTGTTCGACATGGATCATCACTCTATATATAAATATATGTGGGTGTGTGTATCTGTGTGTGTGTATGTTCTTTTGTGTGTGTGTGTGTGTGTTTTATATATACATATAAAACATTGAAGATAGTGCCACAAGGAGGAAAGGATGATGGGGACTTATATTAAGGCATTTCGAGCTAGAAACGAAAGAAATAGTAATGAACAACTGCTCGCCAATCTCTACTAACAAATGAAAAAGAAACTCTCCTGAAAGGTTCAAAGCACAGATCATTGCAAGAATTTGATTCCTATCCCTAAGAAAAGGAAGAGAGAGATGGGCATCATTAATAGCATTAGCACTCTTTCAATTCATATGAATAATAATGCAGGAATATAAGAACACTTCCAAAATATTTAGCATCCCTCCACCTCTTTAGACCTCTCTAAAAATAAAAGGACACCTGAGCTTCCTCAAATATCAATGAAGTTGAGATAGCAAATTTTTGAATTTTTTTGGCACATGACAGGGAATGTTATTATCACCTTCACATATGCTGCCAATATTATGTAGTTTGATTACTTAACACTCAAAACTGTTAACCAGAAAAAGCCCTAGCTCTAAGCAAAAATCTAATAGATTTCTTCATTGGTATCTACATTTGAGCATTGCATTCAGGATGGTGGGCAAGGAGAATCCATATTATGCATCCGGAGACTACGGTATCTTGCTCAGGTTTTTCTTCCCTTTTACTTTCATTAGCATAATTGTGGATGGAATCTGTTGCAGTTGACTTGTTTTCAATTTTTAGTAATCCCTTCGTTCCACAAGAAGAGTTACATTTGAGTTTTGGATGGATATAAATATTGCATGTTTAATTGAGAATTATCTGTTCAAATAATAAGTTTTTTCCATGAAATTTGTTATAAATGATCAATTAACGGTAAGATAAGAAGATTGGGGAAATTAATGGAAAAGTTTGCAAAATATAACATTACAATGAAAAAATTATGCAAATGTAACTCTTTCTTCCGAACAAATCTCATTTTCAAATGTAACTCTTTTGTGGAATGGAGGGAGTATAATTTAGATGTAGCATACTGCATCTCTTATAATCTTAGAGAAACCGTTGCTCTTTGTAATTGTCCAACTGCTTTTGAGATCATGAACTTTGATTATATTTTTGTCTGGAATATAATAACTTGTGAGTAATAATGTCAGTTATCGAGATGGTTGTTATTAAGAGCAACTACGAGCCACTTGCACATGCATACCATTTTACACTTTCACCTCCTAGTAACAAATTATATTGAGTTGAATTACCAGCCTCACCGAATGATGCATCATGATTCATGAATCTAAGAGGTGATATTGACATTACAAGAGTTTCATTGCATTCAGCTTTCAATTCATTGAAGACTTAGATTCTGCAGTCTTAATGCAACTATGGTGTAGTAGAAGGCGACACAAATAACTTCATATATGATTTAACTTCTCTTTATCAAGGTTTCAGAAGTAGGTGTCGAATTAGGTTTACATCAAAAGATTGAAATTGATGGCAGTTGGTTCCTGACTTAGAAAAACTGAAGGTTTTGAGAGGTCAATAGAGAAGTCAAGCAAGGACATTTTATGAGATGCATAGTCTTCACAGGACCATAACCTTCTGGGAGACTCGGACCATTCCCTAGTGTTACCCGGAAGATCATTGGTGCTTTAAAGTTCAATGTTTCAAACTTATTTGGTTTGCCACACAATTGTAGGATGAGATAAGCTGGTCTCTTTATTCAAAGAAATTGAGCTCTTTGTATCTAAAAACGATTTCATTTACGTGTGTATTTTATTTTTTTTGTGATTTGCTTTATCCTAATTACACAGTAAAATAATTGAACAAAAAATAAAAAGTATACCATTAATGTATGCGTTCGATGCCCTTTATAATCCGAACATTTCTAAGAGTTTCTTACATAAACACTATCTTGTTGTTCTCCTTTAATATTATTCTCAGAAAGGAAAACTTTTAATCAACTATGAAGAAATAGGACAATAAACCTTCAGATTATATTTTCTTTTGGAACCAAGGTATCCAGGTTAAGCAACTAAAGCCTGTTATGAATGTAACTAAAGCCAGTTAGTTATATCATCATGTCTCTGAATTTTTTAAACCGGCAGATCTTACTTTTAGAGTTTATTAGTTTGCAACTTTCTTCTAGATATATATCAAGTCAAATCAACCCGCACATGCTGAGAATATCCAAAGAAAGATATTGCAGAAGATGGAATTATCCAAGGTTAGTTTATTTTAACTTTACAGTTTTCCAACATTTATTGTCCACCTCACGTGTGCCCAATTTTTTGAAACTGCCGTTATTTTCTTTACAATTATTTATTCAAATTATCCTGCTTTTTAATTCCAGTCAAATCTTTTCACATTGGATCTCAATCATATGCTCCATAGTACATTAAGTATTTGAAACGTGAGTTATTGCACAACGCCACAGTGGCCTCCTATTATTGTTCTAAAAAGCAGCCTCATGCCCTTACTTTTGCTTAAAACAAAATTAAACATGTTATTGATTACGTAAATTTAAGATACAAAATTACTTACAGAAAATGTATAGTCATAAACGACAATATGCACTCGACTATTCTGTACTTAATATTTTTTAATTTTTAAATAAAAATCTTTTGCTTTATAGTCGTGTAATATGGTTATATCCTTTGATTCAAATAGATTGTATTTTGATTGTTAATTGCTTTTTAACTATCATATTTGCCGTGTGCTGTTAATATTGTAGCTTTGTAGTATTAACTATTAATGTTAGATTTATTCTTGAAGCAAATTATGTTCGTTTCAAATAGTTTGCCCTTAATTAATCATTAATACAATAATATACAATGCCTAGTTCGTGCGTGGGTGGCATAGACTTTGCTGCCTACATCCACCTAAAGCAGTTGAATTTGCGTAGTAGATAATATTTTTGTGGACTTCAAATGTTAGAAGGTACAACTGCGAAAGTCTCTCTGTCTCTTGTGCGTGCGCGTGCACATTCACACACACTCACTTACTCACACTCTCTCTTTGCTTTCTTTCTCACACAAAAAAACACAAAGGTTGCTAGAGTATCAAGTGGGGATCCACAGGGTGTGACAGACCATTTCTCAATTTTTGTTTTTGTTGATCGGCATCACTCTTCTTTTATGACTTATATTATTTTGTGGACCTGAACATTATTTGTCTAGCATCACTACTAAACTAAAGATTCATTGCATATTAGTTCCGGCCTCAAATGCTTAGTGACACATTGATTTATACCTCGAAGGGACTTTGTAATTTCTTGGCATCTTTAATTTGTTACCTTTTTTCTTAACTTCTTAAGGCTTTCTCAATTTCCGTAGATAAAGGGTACTATTGGGTTCATTGTCTAATTCTAGACAATGTACAGTGGTCCCAACACTATGTTTTTGGTCTTTTTATTGTATGATTTTGTTGCCCTAGGCATTATTTTTCGACTGTGCCCAATGCCTCAACACGATATATATATTTCTTAAACTTTTTTTTGTTGTGCCATTATGTTGATCTACAAACTATTTGGTTGTCCTCATTTGGGTGTACTTGCTTTCTTTTTCCTACAACAGTAGTTTGTTTGTTCATGACTTGAAATATTTTGTCACAGGGATGGAACTCTTTGGACACTGTAATTGCAGCTGAAAACCTTGCCTTGACCCTCCAGTCAGTTGGGAGCCTGACAGAAGCACATGAGCTCCTTGAAAGGTGACATAAAATTCATTTTTGAGTACAATGTGATTTCCCTCTAGTTAAACTGTGAGTACATCCCTTTAGTTTGGTTGCAGATGTCTCAATGCGCGAAAATCTTTACTCTCTGAAGATCATATTCAGGTATGGTCTTCTTAACATTTCCATCTTGATTAATCATCTTTAGGAGTGTTTCTCTGTATCTCTTACTGTTCACAAAATTCCAGTGCAAGTATACACCGTCTTACCAGTAATAAAGTGATGAGAAAAGTATTGTCCCACGAGGAATATTGATTGTAATTACTTACTAGCGACAAAAACTTCTAAACTTATCTAACCTATGGATTCTTGAATTATTGATTAATAAAGTGAACTATTGGTAAGCTAAGAAAATAAGACTAACAAATGAATGTTAGCAACAAATAAGTAAAAGGGAATATAACAATAAAGAACGATCGTTAGAGTATCCGATTTCACCAAACCCGTTAAGTTAATCATCAACTTATTATGCAACTAAGTGAAATATATTGTGATGGTAGAAAGTCCTTATTTAATCACTAGCTTATGTCTAAGTGCATCAACTTAATTTTAGTAACCCACTATGGTCCATGTGAATTCAATAAAACAAGTGCTTTAAGATCTATGAATTTTCCCGGATTCATTAAACCACCCTTGATTTACCTACTACTAAAACTACACAAATTAATTACTATATCTTTATGCAATTAAATTTATGGCTATATAATTAGTGAACATATGCGTATTATCTCCCGTCGGTCTCAAATACAGATTTAAAATCATTCAAGCGGTGGCCAAACACTTAAAAACATTAAGAACGTAATTATATAACTCACATATATAAAACACTTGAATTGCAATAATAAGGAGTTTACCACATCATAGTTCTAACAAAAGAAAATTAGAACACAATGAAAGAAGAAGAAGAAGATGATAGAACTAATCAAACCAAGCATCCTCAATTACAAGTAATTCTTCAATTCTTTTCCCAAAAGCTAAAACAATTGTCTCCCCCAAATTGGATAATGATAACCTAATATATGTTGGAATAACACAAGAGAAGTCTAATCATGCAAGAAAAGTTACAAATCGACTCTGAGGAGGAAAACAAGAATCCTGGAAACTTTCACAAGCAGCGCATAAGTAAGAGTTCAAGGTCCAGACTGAAAAATTCTCGCAATCCAGTCTTGTGCTTTTTCAATCAAATTATCAAAACCCAATCCTTGGCTCAACTTTCTCCAAAAAGTCATCCAAACATGATCCAAGTATTCCAAGACATTATCCAAGCTTTTTAATAACAAAACAACTAAAAATACACAAAAAGACTAACCGTAAAATAGAAAAGAAAATAAAACTAAATTAAACAATTACTACTAAATACTATAAAGTCATGCATTAAAGAGGTAAACTAATAGCACAATATAGTTAAAGCATATGCATATCCCGCAATTATCACTCTCTCTTTTTATTTTTCTCAATATTGGCTTTTCCTCTATAGTTCCGGATTCCTGCAGACCTTTTCTCAGAAGTCAACATGTAGGTTTTAGCTTGTAAGTTTGTGCTTCATGTATGGCTCAACTAAATCTAAATCATAACAGTAAATTGTAATTTACAGACAATATGCTTATGTTGACAGCAGTCTTTTAAATTTTTGGGAACTTGGTAATCTTTGAAAAAAATAAGTGAATGTTACTAGATAAAATGATCTCTGAAAGTTGATTGAACATAGTTTTGGCAATTAATTCCAAATTGCAAATACTAGCATTGTAACCCATGCAAAGCACATATATCTTGAGTATTTATTTTATTTGAGTTGAAAATATTATGCTTTTTGTACTTTAAATGTAATATGTATTAACTTTTGAAAAATTAGGGAACAATAATACTATTTATCAAATTTATATTCTCATTATAATAATATACACGTAAATCATCAGCAATAGTTTTTTAGAAGTTTAAGAATTATATTAATTTGAAAGTTAAAGATTTTCTTAAATTACTTTCAGATCATGGCACCGATTTTATTTTTTAAAAAATGTTGTCTAAAATCTTTTTACTCATGAAACCCATGTTTTTTTTCTCTTTTCTTCTTCCGTCTTTTTCTGCCTTTTGTTATAGGTGCTAAATTGATGATATATTGTGAGAGCTTTTGCTTTCCTTTTGTTCTATTTGTCCATATACATCTTAGAACAAGAACGATGGTTTTCTTTCATGCTAATTGCCTAATTGATGGTAACTTTGGTGTAAATTATTGATATATGTGCATGTGTGTTGTAAATTATAAAGTATCTACATCTTCAACATTACAATACCTAGTTAATCATATAAAAATGACAAAATCCAATTGCCTACATGTGACAACTAATTACTTGTGAGAGAGGGAGGACTAAGCCTGAATGAGAGAGGAATAAAAGAGAGCCTGGAATAACAAGAACTCGGGAACAAAAAGAAGAGCAGGTTGTTTACTGATTTATATGTTTTAGTTGATAACTCTAGTTAATTGAATTGCCTACATGTGTCAGTGTAAGCCTGAAGAACATGATTATTTTGAGTTGATTGGTCATTCTTAAAGGCCACTCTCTATTATCTATCATGCTTTGAAGAATTGCGTAACATTTTCAAATCCCTCTCTCTGTAGTTACTTAAAAGAAGATATCTATTAACGTCTTTGCTTTGATCAATAGAACTTGAATATTTAATAAAGATTTAAGTGCTTTATCACTGATAGCTGTTATCAGTTGCAAGAGTAACTATGAAAAGCTTGTTATTAGTTTCTCAAAGTTTGTGTACATCTTGTCGATAAGATGTTATCAGTTGCAAGAGTAACTATGACCTAGATGTCTAATTAAACAATGTAATTAAATTTCATGCATATATTTTAGGTTTGAATTCTTGTTGAAATTTCAGATTGCTGCAAACTTGCTTCATATAGCTCGATTAATAATGCTGAATTTCGATGAACCAACCAAGGCACGTAGTTCTGAAGCAATTTCTGAACTTCACAAGGCAAAAGAGCTTTTAGGAAATGCAATAAGGTCAGTAGTTTATCTTATCATGCAGAAATGTCTTGTTAACTTAACTTTTGCCACTCACTAATGTTTAGTTTAATATTTGATAGAATAGCTCGATATGTTCTGGATAATTTGATTAGAGAAGAAAAGAAGAAATCCAGAGGCATATTGAGAGAGAGTAGAAAGGATGGTCATGCAGCTCTAATGATTCTGGTTAGCTTACCCTTACTCATGTCAACTTATTGTTTCATGATCTTTAGTCTGACATCAGGTATTCTATGCTCTATATACCTCAGCATAGATCACTTGGAGGTTGTAGCGAGTTCATATTTGGTTATGTTCTGAGATATATTGAGGTTATGGCTAGAGTTCAGTATGGTGTTCAATAATTTAAAATGAAGCAGAGTGTTGCTCATATTTTCACCATATGATGTGTGCCACCATACATAATGTTTCCAAAATGTAAATTTATGCTCTGTATGTAAGAAAGCAAGCATTCATGACAGCTTTGTGTTAGTGTTAGGTCTCTCCACTTATCCTATTTTAAAAGGATACACACACACATACACACATGGATTAAGGGAAATGAGCTACAACATTTTTGTGGTCATACCCACCAGTTTTATATCCCCAAATCCACAATCTTTTTTAAAAATCCAACCATACGGATTTAGAACATTAAATATTAAAGGGGTATACAAATTTCTCACTTTTTTCAAGGGTAAAGCATCAATTTTATAACCATGAAAACTTAATGTTTTTTAAAGGGCTAAATTATGTTCTTTGTTACGTGATTATAAATACTCTGTAAATGAGCTCAAAAAATCTCAAAAGAAATAAAACAAAAAATCATGTACTGTATTTTTTTGCTCATTTTTCCCTCACCCCTCCTCACCCAACACACACATGTGTGTGTGTGTGTATATGTATATACTCTAGACATAACAAGTTAATTCTTGAATTCCTTTGTGCATTAGCACTTGTAAATTTAGGTCCATATCTAGTCTACCCAATAAAACCCCTAATATAGGAGTATTGGAGGTTGGAAGTCGTAAATTGATTAAAACTTATCAATGTTACAAACAAAAAATATTATACGTCTTTATTGTAAAAGCTAATTTAAGTATACTTGGAAATCAGATATTGTATAGCTAAAAAAAATAAAAAACTTCTGGTATCTCTTAATGGTGACAATTTTTGCACTTAAACTAAGTGTCGGCACCTATATTGGACACTGCCTCAGGGCTAAGTGGCAGATTGAAGAGTCATAACATGGTATTAATATATCCAGTAACCATTTGTGTCAGAGGTGCAAAATTCACTGATCTGTTTGTGTTACTTGAATAGATCTTTTACTTATCTTAATATGAACTGGTCTGGAGATTGATAGAGTGATGTCAACCAATACTAGCAAAGAGTTACTAACAACAGTCAACGGGAACGAAGTGCTGAAGCAATCCTATGTTAAAGAAATATTAAATTGCAATAGTTTAGTGACATGCTAGTGTGGTGTCTTATGTTTTTTATAAAACCATGTGCAAGTAATACGTTGCGGTGGTCAATATCAGCTACAGTGGTCAGCTTATTCATCATTCATGATTTCTCTCCCTTATAAAGGGACCCTATGGATGCAACTATCTGTTTACCCACACAGTACGGTTGGGCTATAGGGGCATTCAATGTGATGTTGCATCAACACTATCCTCATGATTATGCTGGTCATATATTAGTTGTTCTTGTTATCAATCCTTAAATCAGATTTGGGCCATTGATAAAAACACAGACAACATGATTCATGTTCTAATTAATATGGTATACAAATGCTGAAAGTGTATCGACTTTGTATAGTGAGCAATTGTAGCTTGATATAAATTGATACATGGATGTCTCTGCAGTTGCAATCACTTGATGCTCTTGGAATGTTGGAGATCACTAAGATGGAAATACCGGAACACAAGGTTTGTATATTTGCCTTTACAATCTTCTCTTTGCAGTTTAATTTTCATGTCATTTAAAATTTGGAATTTAAGGCAATGTTGTTTATAGTTTCATTTTGCTCCTCATGTTGAAATATTGTTCTTAAAGCTTTCTGATTTGTGATGAGCAACGTGATTAACTTTACTCGTTCCTCCGTCCTTTTATGGATATATTTTGTAAATGAATAAACACTCTTTCACCACACCAGCTTTCTTCCAAATATTTCTGCCGTGGATCTCTGAAATCTACTAGACTCATATGACGCCTTCTCAGATAGGTCCAAGTAAGAATCCAAAAAGCACAAACTAGACACCCCACATAGTAGTCCAGTCGGAACCAATTCACTCTTCTGCTCATTACTTCTCAAAGACTCAAACCTTAGACAACCCCTCAGCTTGTCAGACTTCATGGGTTAACTAGAGTAGAGAGTTTCCTGCTTGATCTTACAAATGATATCCAAAATCTGTGCCATACATATATTAGTAGCCATGTTCTCCTTGTTATGGTGTAGTTATCGCAAAGATGAAAAAGAAAAAGAAAAAAGAAAGTAGCAAATATTATAGTACAAAAAAGAAACAGAAGAGTAAAAATTATTACCGTTTTTCACTTCTATTTTATATTTCTCTTAACTTTCCTCTTTGTCACTTGATTATTATGTCAGTAAACAAAATTGAGGAAAAATCAGGTTTTACTGATTCGGACCACTATTCTATGATTCTTGTCCCAGAACAATTCATTCAAAATTTGTTGTCTAAGCTCATTTTCTTGTTTTGGTTGTGTTTTTTGATTGGGCATTTCTCTTGTTGTAACAGAAGGATCACACATCTGTTCTTGATGCTGAGAAAGCTCTCCATCAATGCCTTTCTGCTTTCAAGGAGGTACATGCATTTGAATTACAAACATTGTAATGTCACTGAGCAAGTGAGCCTTGTAGTTTTCTCTGTTGAAAGTTCAATAAATAAGGAAAACTGCAGTTAGTTCCATTATATATTAAAGTTTACACCAGTTGGCAGGTAGAAAAAAGTGATACTGGGAATCGACCTAAGTTAGACCCAAGTTACATGAACTTGGATGGAGTTTCATGTCGGATATGTCTATTATGAGGAATTTGACGTGGCTATGCCTAATGACGTTTCTAAACTAAAATGGAGTATCTCATACCCGCACTTGTGCCCACACTTTTGTCCAGGTGTCAAGTGTGGAGATGGGTACTTCGAGGCAAAATGAAGAGTTTATGTAACATAAAAATTGACTTTTACTCTAATCATTCAATAAATATTTGAATTATTTTATTCTTTTTTTTTTAACCAATTCTTCCTTGTTCAATTTTTGAAAATAAGGAGAGGCCTTTCTGATATGAATTCGATCCCAATTCTCTATCAAATATGTTAAAGGTTTAATTTCTGTTGAAAAAAACATTTTACCAAATAAATATATTTTCTGTTCATGCTCTTCATGGTTTGAGAGACTCGCATTTTGTTAAGCAATATATTGAGATGGTACAATAGTTTTCTTCCATATGATAATATCATTTTAAAGTTAAGATGCTGAACTTAGGTTCCAATTAATTGCAGTATGGAACCTGGAGATCATTGTCTAGTTCATCTGAAGCAAAGACCGAATATCTCTTCTGTTTGCGACATCTCTCTGCCCTATTAGACAACGGTTCAACGGGCACGACAAATCAGTCTAGAAGAACAACTCTACAAGAACTGAGAGATGAAATTAAGAGCGTCGAAGGTGAACTTGCAATCAACAGAACACGTAAAACATAGACGTACCGGCAATCGAAATGGTAGCGCCATTGGCAACATTCAAAATCGTCTAGTGGCGAAAGGACATGATATCGATTATCAAGCATGTGGAAGAAGATTGAAAAATGATATATGTGTGGGGTGTGTGTGTATTCAGATTTTGGTACTAGCAGCTGTTGAGTTAGAATAACAAATGTCCTTCATGATGTCAAACCCTGTATCTTTTTCTGCCTTCCATTTTTTTATTTTATTCCGTTCTATATGTTATTGGCTTACTTTTAGAGACAAATATTGCCATTTTGTAAAGTTTAGCCAAGTATATTCAAATAAATCTTTTCTGCCGGCATTTAAACGTCTTACACATTGCATGGGATTATCAAGAATGATTTGTACTAATCGTTGTCATAATTTGGCAAAAAACAAAGGCGGATTAAATTACAAGTCTTGTCCGTTCGTAATTGTTTCCATTCTAGTCTTCCAATTAACCTAAAATTTCAATTATTCGTGCAAGAAAAAACAAATAATTCTTATTTTTTTCAAAATATACACGATACCAGTATATTATTTATACAAAATATTAGACCTATCTTTCCTTTATCTGAACGTCTACTTCATGCTTACGATAGTATTATATAATATCCTAGTATTCTTCATTTTTAAGTTAGACATGTCATATTGTCTGCGAAATCAGTGTTAATTAAAGTTAGTTTAAGTTGATACAATTATTATAATTTTATGGTTCATAACAAAATCACATATTTCTTTGTATATAAAAAGTCAAACAAAATTTTTATCCAAAATCTCTTAAATAGGTACCTAAATTAACTTCATAGTCATTCTAACTTAGTTTAACATTTAATAAAATTGATCCCTAAAATCAATTTATTTAGAGTTCTAAATTTTTAACTTTTTATTGTAATTTTTTTAATTTAAATGTATACTAAAATAATGTTAACGAATACTTATTTGTATATACATCACTGATCTTGACTGCAATTTGAATGAATTGGTACATTTTTTATTTGTAAATTGTAATGGTGTTACCGTGTAAAATTCTCTTTCACGTATATATTTATGATGATGATAAAACAACCTGAAAATTTGCATTCACAAGTCTCAAACAATTTATTCACACTTGAAAATGCTAGATGCGACCATTCTACATTTCGACCAAGTCAATAATCTCGTATATTTATGATATTTTTGCATGTTGTCTATTGTATTATGACATTTTTTGCAGTCATCCTTTTTGTTTACCTACCCAAAAAGATACCTCTCGTAAACAAATTAATAAATGTTTGTTTATAACTTAAAAAGACCAAAAAAATATTTGGATTTGAAAGGGGAGATTTGGTGGCCAAGCGACCATCCAATGGGTGAATGTAAACGGTCTACAATATATTCTCTGGCCTTCGATCGATGGAACAATTTATTTATTATTTTAACTAACACAGCCAATAAGTTTAACTAAAACTGTCAACAATTTATTTATTATTTTATTCTTTTCGGTACAGAATAAAGATTCCTTATTTTTTATGGGTACTTTGTAAATACTATTGTAAACCTTGTTAGTTGTCGTTATTTTTTATGGGTATTTTGTAAATATTATTGAAAACCTTGTTAGTTGTCGTTTTTGGTGGATGTTAGGAATTATAATATTTGATGATAATGTAACATTTAAAATTGTTAGATTTTGTAATCGTACTGAAGTTGAAAGTACAACTGATTTTGTTTAAGTATTATTCTCTGACAGTATAAACTGTTCAATAGTATAAACTGTACATCAATGAATAATAGATAAACTAGTGGAAGGTATTCTCTGACAATGTAAAATACACATCAAAGAGATAACTCAAAAGATATTTCATCATAGCAACAATAAGAAGATAGTCTGCAGCAGCTAACGAACAAAGACTGAAAATTGATGAACTCGACTGGAATTTGACTATTGCCAAAGTCAGTTGGCTGTCGCTAAAGTCAACGTAAAATACTTCAATGCCAAAGTATTTTGACTATAGCCAAAGTCATTTGACTATAGCCAAAGTCATTTGACTATAGCCAAAGTCATTTGACTATCGCCAAAGTTGTCGGGTAAATCAACAATAGCGCCAAACTTAAATGACTATCGCCAAAGTCGTCGAAAGTCTCCCAATCGCTGAAGTCAAATATAGACAAGTGTATTCATCACCAAAGTTTGTTCATCAGTGGATAAATCCATCAGAGAATAAATTCTTCATCAATGAATAAATCCATCGACAAATAATTTTATCATCAATATTTAAATTCTTCATCAGTTGATATTGAAGATAACATATGGCTAATTGCACAGTTCACTAACTCAAATTGGGTTTGTGAAATAAAAATAAAGATGGTGGTCCAATAAGTAGAGATTGATTACCAGATAAGTTTCAAGGAGATAAATTATATATACACACACGTGTATAAAACTACAAGTGTGAAAACTCAGAGATAACTTATAAAACAAAAATAAGAAAACAAGTTATATATATACACAACATGTGTATAAAGCTGCAAGTGTGAAAACTGTAGATATAACTTATAGAGACTTAAAGAGAAAAATATGAAAGCTGGTCCAATAAGAACCAGAAAAGCTCAAAGAGATAAGTTATACATATTCAGATGCTGCAGAGATAACTTATTTTAATAACTCCAAGAATAAATTAAAGGATAATAGGAATTATAACATTTGATGATGATGTATAAATTACTTAGAATTGTTAGATTTGTAATTGTACAAGTATCTGCAGTAGTGCACTATGAGAAACTACTATCAGAGACTGCACATAAACATTAGAGACTATAAGGACTGCATTTGGAGATTTCAACAAAAGTCAAAGTTGGTCAAACAAAATTAGCCTATCGGAGACTAAGTTTTTGTTCATCTGAGACTACGTTTTTGTTCATCAGAGACTAAATTTTTGTTCTTCATGATTAAGTGTTGGTTCGTCGGAGACTAATGTTGAAGCTACCAGTGTGACGGCCCCAAAAATACCATACTAGACTTCGGGCACCGTCAATAATTGACGAAAGAAAAGTGTTAACATCCAAGCATGCATAACATTAAATTAGAGAAATAAATAGTAATCTCTATTACAATAACCCAATAATAATTGTCTAACAGCGGAAGTCTGTGAGGGCTTACATAGGTCTTACAAACTAAACAATTATATAATTGTCTCACGCTTCACTCGACCACTGAATGCCATCCATAAGAGGGCGATCAGGAAGCGCTCATCATGCCATTCTCTCTTTGTCTTTAGAAAACGGCTCGGCCTTCTAGCCATAACCTGTAAAACATTTGATAATAACAATATGAGCGATTTACGCTCGCAAGTATATAAACAAGTATTGGGTGCGTTTTGAAAAAGGGATAAATCATTGGGTTTAAGTGTTTATGAGATTAGACAGAAACAATATAAACACCTCTTAATAGCTTGGAGAAAAGATAGATTATAGGGTCCCCGAGTGATAACGAGGGATCTGACCCTTTTCTTAAAAGAATAAAGAATAATTTCACATGTGCCTTAAAACCATGTCCATTTGGCGCACGTGCCCTTAGGAATTTCATATCAAACAGTATATTAGTTGGCCAGCCTGACCATCGTGTGACTTCATCGTAATAACATACGTAGTCGATGCAAAAACCTTTTGTCTGTGAGGGTTCGGTTACCAATGCTTCGGTTTCCATTCCGTATCAATCTTAGGCCTGAGATACCAGGCAGATGCATCCCACTAGCCTTTAGTTACCCACATGGATATACTTTACAAGTATAGGGTGAAGAATAATCTTTCTACATCCATATAGGATTTACATTGGCATGTTAGCGAATTTAAATAGCTAACAGTCACCCAAGAATACTCGATTCAAGTATAACATTTTTCACGTACATCGGATCAAAGGATCATATGTTACTTATTTTTGAAGAATTTAAATCATGAATATCAACATAATAATATCTTGAATGTACATCGAAAGAATGATCATACGCATTAATTGAAAGAAAGTAGAGTGAGTATATACTTGTCTTGAATCCTTAGTGAAATTTAACACTCGCGTAGAAATAATTCTGTAAAACATGTACATGCGATAACATGAGAAATCTCAACTTAATTACACATCAGAATGTACATGCGAAGTGTTCGTGAAATTCTCAGGTCCGTGATTGACTAATTGAGTCGTCATTCGTTGATTTGGGATTCGGTTGGAACCAAATCAGAGTCCGAAAGATTTGTGGACTTGATAAAACGTCGCTTATAGGCTCTCCATAATTTAAATTTGATTATTATAGGCTTTAGATTAATTAATAAATATTAATTAATCAACTTTAGCTTAAATGACTTAATTAAATCATTTAACATTTATTAAAAATTGTTCCTTAAATTATTACTTAATTGTTTTAATTAAATAATAATCATTTCATAATCACAAAAGGTTTATAGACCTTTTATCAATTATTGAACATTTATTCTTACATTATTATTTAATTTCTTTAATTAAATAATAATTATCGATCATCAAAGTAATTTATTTTTTAATTACTTTTAAATGATTTATTGATCATTTAATAATCATGTAAAATTTATTCATTAATTATTTTAATTAAATAATAATCGGTCTTGATTTCTTAGTTTAATTAATCAAGGATTATTCCTCAATTAATTTTTTAACTCAAATGATTTATTTAATCATTTAATAAAATTTTAGAGTTTATTTCTTAATTATTATTTAATTATTTTAATTAAATAATAATCATTTTTGAATTAATGACTCGTCACTTAATTGTGGAAATTAAGAGACTCTAACATCATGAATTATTCTTATTTTTAAATCATCAAAATTTTAATCATGTAAAAGTTTATTTACATATCAAAATAATTATCCCAAAAAATTATTTATTTAATAATTTATAAATAAAGGTATTTTAATTTATTTTATTTTAAATTTGGATTGGGCCCAAAAATAAAATAAATTGAACTGGGCTGTATCCGGGTCGAATCGGGTCAACAATGGGTCAAGATTCAGGTTAGACAGGTCAAACCGAGTTGGTTCGAGTCAGGTCTGGGTTGGTTCGACCCGACCCGTCATCTTCCTCCTTCCCAGCTAGGGTTTCTACAGAGGGAAGCTAACGGCGTCGTCTTCGTTGGAACGGTCGTCGCGGCCGCGGCTTCACGCAACAATCTCACCCACGCACACACACGCACGGGGAGGCGGTGGAGGCATTGCCTTGACATTTGCGATAGGTAAACCTGGTGCTAGCCACCATGTCGCGACCGAAAACTCACCAGAACGCTAGTTGGAGGCTCGCCGCCGGTGAGCTCGCCATTAACGCTGATGAAGCTCGCGACCGAGCTTCCAAACTCTATTTCTTCACCTTTTATGATGATTTAAGCATGAAAATGGAGTTACAGACTCCATAAACCCATTAAAGCAATAAATTTCAGTTTCCAACAACACAATCAAAAGAAAAATGAAGAATATATATTCGGGTTTTTGAAAAATTTTGTCCGAGCTTGAGAACGAGAAATAGTAGACCATTTCTCAAATTGTTGAGGCAAAATGGTCCTTACAAGTGCAGAAACAAGGTTGTATAATCAATTTGAACAAATAGCAACGCATCAAGCCAAAAAATCAGTCAGAAAATTTAGGGTTCTTCGGGTTCATATTTATTTCATGAATTTTTATTTATTTTTTTGAATAAACTTTAAAAATCAATAACTTACAAACCAAAAATGCTATAAATATGTGTCATATATGAAAATGATACTGAAAAAAATAATCTACACAATGACATAAATAGGAAAGACAATAAATGCAAAAATAAGAGAGTAGTGGGTACCTCTTCAAAGCTTTAATGGATAAAAATCCAAAAGTTCAATGATTTTTCTTAAATGCAAAATCCGAAATTTGAAAAATATTTGCTGGAGAAAATATCAGAAGTGGAGGCTAGGGTTTTATATAATGGTATATTTATATAACCCTAAATTTATTTTTGACCATTGGATTAGTTTTTTAAAAAAATTTACTTAGATAGGTAAAAAATTTTCTTTATTTTTGCCATTTTGAGATAAACTGAAAATTTGAATTTAATTAGTGTTAAATTTGATTTGTTTAGCCACTAATTGAATTTAATGGTTATGCATTGGTTTGATGCATAAGCTGAAAAGTTTTCTCGCCCCGACGAGGTAAAAATAATGTACTCATACGATTATTTTTATGATTAACGTCTCTAAATCTTTATAATATTGTGCTCGATATAATTTTGTCGTTAGTGGACGTGCGTGCGTCGATTTGCGTGTAATGCACGTAAACTTAAACATAAAATTTATCGATTGTTGAACGCAACAAAAATTTTATTATAAAACGAATTTAATAGAATTACATTTTAATGAATTTTCGATTCCTAAAAATAATCGCAAATTAGAGACTATAAGGACTGCATTTGGAGATTTCAACAAAAATCAAAGTTGGTCAAACAAAATTTGCCTATCGGAGACTAAGTTTTAGCCTATCGAAAACTAAGTTTTTGTTCATCGGAGACTAAGTTTTTGTTCATCAGAGACTAAATTTTTGTTTTTCATGATTAAGTGTTTGTTCATCGGATACTAATGTTGAAGCTATCAGAGACTAAGACAAAAACACTCAAATGTATTAAAGTAGCCTTGAGAAGATTTGACCATCGCCAAACTTATTTGGCTAGCGCCAAACTCAAAATTACTTAACTCCAAAGTCATTTTGACTGTCGCCAAAGTCATTTTCTTATTGCCAAAGGCGTCAGACAATTTAACAACAACACCAAACTCAAAATGACTATTGCAAAAGTCGTCGGACAAATCAATAACATCGCCAAACTCAAAATGACTATCGCCAAAGTTATCGGAAAATTCTCTATCGCTGAAGTCAAATGAAGCTCGTCAGGGGATAAATATCCATTGATGAACAAAGTTGGCCATTATGGGATAAATATACACTGATGAACAAAATAGCCCATCAGGGGATAAAATGTTTAAACACTAAAAATGACATATGTCTGAGTTCACAAATTCACTAACTCTAGTCTTAAGGCGATAAAATTAAAATATAGATGGTGGTCCAATAAGGAGAGATTGACTACCAAAGAAACTTAAAGGAGATAAGCTATACACTGCAGGTGTGAACACTGATATGAAGATAAGTCATACTTATACATAAGCATGTGTATAAAACTACAAGTATGAAAACATTGTAGCTTATAGAAACTTGAAGAGTAACATATGGAAGCTGGTCAAATCAAAAATCAGGAAGCTCATAGTGATAAGTTATTCACTACAGAGATAACTAATCATAGGAACTCCAAGAAGAAAATAAGGGAGCTGGTGTGCTGATACACTAGAGATGTTACATAACAGGTTGGCGTGTAAGGAAGATCATGCAAAAAGGAAAAGTTATGTGATAGAGCTGCAATTACCAAAGAATATCAGAGGTATTTTTGGAGGCAACTTACTGTGGAAGTTTGGAGGACAAAGGAGCTATGTCTATAAATAGAGACATGGAACAGTTGAGATAAAGAGAGATATAACATAACACATTGAGATACACAAATACACAAGTATTCTTATTATCTCAGAGAGAAACAAAATTTTCATAACTTTAGAGAAGCAAGTTTTTTATAACTTTAGAGAAGTAAGTTTTTCATAAATTTAGAGAAGCAAGTCCATAAACTTGAAAGAAGGTAGAAATCATTTTTCTAGAGTGTAATTGTTTTTTTAAACAAAGATTGTTTGGTAATCACTACTAGAAAAAATTATAAAGATTCAAATTGATTTATAATAAATATACATATTTTAGATTAATATTTATATCTTGTAATTTTTTTTACTGTTTCATATGTTATATCTTTTCACTAAAGTTGTTTTAACTGTTCTTAAGTTTTAAAAGGTATTAAACAATTTAATTCAAAAAAAAAGTTAGTAATTGTATTCAACTCCCGTTTTCAAATTACTCCACGGGCTAAACAAGGGAGTTAGTGCAATAAGAAGAAAGTACATATAAGAGAAGTTACATGACAGATTGACGTGTAAGGAAGGTCATGTAAAAGAGAAGTTATGTGATAAAACTGCAATTAACCAAGAACATCAGAGATATTTTTGGAGGCAGGTCAAAGAAGAAGATTGGAGAACAAGAAAACTGTGTCTATAAATAGAAACAGGGCAACTAAGGTACAATATATCTCAAAACAACGACTTAGAACTTCAAATATATCTCTATACATACTGAGAGAAAAATTGAGAGATAGTAGCTATAACTTATTTATAGAAAAAAAGAATTTGTATAAAAAAGAAAGAGAGAGTTAAAATATTGAGTGAGAGATACAGTGAGCAATAAGTTCTTAGAACTTGAAAAAGTAGAAATTACATTTCTAGGCAGTAGCTGGTGATCACTACCAGAAAGTTGTAAAAATTCAAATTGGTTGACAATAAAATTCGTTATTGTTGATTACTATTTATATCTTTCTATTTGCTTTACTGTTTCAATTTTTTTTTATCATATTAGTAAGGTAATATAACTATTCTTGAGTTTTAGATTGTTCATAACAACTTAATTTAAGTAAAAGTTAGAAATTGTATTTAATCCCCATTCTACAATTACTTCACGGGACAAACAGTGGATAATTTATAAGTATCACTATAAACCCCTCAAAGATGCCGATAACATATCCTAACTCTAAACTGGGGAGTTTCCACTCACCTAAATTTTGTCTAAGCAAAAAAAAAAAAAAAAGTTAACTGAACTGCTCATTTTGTTATATAATGTTAATACGTGATTAATGGAATTGAGTAGCTCATTTTTCATATCTTATCCACTAATTGTATATCTACTAATTAAAGAAATGGAGTTATAATTTATTTTTGATATATTACCCGCTAATTTTATATCTATAGATTCATAATTTATTAAAAAAATTCAAGCATACGGATTGAAAAAGTATTTAAAAAAAATATAGAGATATATAAAATTTCTCATCTTTTGATTTTTGTAACCATTTAAAATTAGTATATTTTCAAGAGTTAAAATATATTGATTTGAGAATGATCAAAAAAATCATGTAAATGATTCAAAAAAATTCATATATTTTTTTATTTTGGTATACATGCTCTTTCAGTTGTACGATATATTAAATTTTATTCTCAATTAGAAATCAAAATATATCACGAGTAAAATTATATAAACGAGTTATAACTTTGATATATATAGGGGGCTGATTCATAACTAACGTTAGCTGTGAAGTCTTTCGTAGTTAACACATTTATAACTGTCGATCGGATAATTCAACTTTGTAGATCAAACTTAAAAAAAAAAAAAAATCCCTTCCGCCAGTGAGACTGGCGGAAGGCAAAAAAAATAAAAATAAAATTTGGCCATTTCTGCTAGTGAGATTGTCAGAAGGGGCTAAATTTTTTTTCCCCTTCTGTCAGTCTGTTGCTTGAAAGTAAAAAGTACAATATTTTATAATCATAGTATTTTATTATAAGTCAAACTATTATAGTATTTGATTATAATAACTCAAAGTATTTTAAAATAATAGTATGAGTTATAATAAAATACTATGACTATAATAAAATATTATAATACTATGAGTTAAATAAATGTTAATCATAATTATAATATAATTATAATGATAATTAGTAATCTAATATAAGTTAAATAATATTATTATTATATTATAATTATTATGATTATTAGTTATTGTTTTAATTAATTAAGTATAATATTATAATTATAATCTAATACTATAATAGTTTGAGTTATAATAAAATACTATAATTATAATATATTGCACTTGTTACTTTCAAGTATAAGACTGACGGAAGGGGAAAAAAAAAGATTTGGCGCCAATTTTTTTTTCTCCTTTCGCCAGTGAGACTGATTCATTGGCGGAAGGAGAATTTTTTTTTCCTCTTCCGCCAGTGACTGACGAAAAGGATTTTTTTTTTTTTAAGTTTAATCTCCAACGTTGGATTATCCGATTGACGATTATAAATGTGTTAGTTATGAAAGAATCCACAACTAACGTTAACTATGATCGACCATCATATATATATATATATATAATATGCTCACAAACGCACTCATATAAAGTTAGTGGTATTTAACTAGACTGTTTAGTAAAAGTTCATTATCGATTATTTCTTTTTAAAACAAAGGAAGTCAAGGTTCGAACTTAATAAATAATATTTTCTTTGGTTCACAATATCATTCATTTAAAGAGGATTTACGGTTATTAAGATACAATGATTAGGTAAAATAATAGTTAAATGTAACCCTAAGTTACAATTTCACCCTCATAGTACTTAATTAAATTTTTAATTTTTTCAATTAGTTTGCCTATTATCATAAATAATAAGTGTATTAATTAGTGCAACTCATTCATTTTTTTTTTTTTGAGATTCAAACTAATTTCATTCGATAAAATCGAATTACAAGCAAAAAAAATGATAAATCCTTTCAGAACATACAAAATTTCATTACATTACACTCATAAAAAATAAGAACAAAAAAAGTAAGGACATAACATATCATCTTATAAACAAATTAATGAAGCATATGCCTAAGTATAGAACAATAATTAGATAAGTCATGCTTTGATTTATCACAAAAAACGATTGGCCGAAATAAGAAACATGTACATTTGCTATTTCAAAAATCCGTAAAGTTTTCAAAACATATTCAACTCCCAAACTTCATGTTCTTATATGAAACAATATCGCGACATTGGAAGAATCCAAGTAAAAAAAAGGATTCCCATAAAATTGGAGAAAAGGAACTTGTCAATAAAAACAAAGAATCATTTGAATTTGAAGAAACTACTATCAAAGAAGAGAAAAATTAATCACACAAAGGGAAAATTTTATTAAAAAAACTAAATATCAAAATATAAGAAAACATATGGGAGAGTTTTTCTTTACAAATAGAGAAAAATTCTCGTGAGATTTATACGATTGCTAATGGAGGATAGGGTTTGATAGAGAAAAAAAATAAAGAGGAGAAATGGAAAAAGTTTGGATAGGTATGGAGAAGCACTACGTTGAAAAAAATTAGAAGAATTAATTACATGTTGAAAAAAATTAAACTCATCATTAATAAATTAGGATAACATAATAAATTTTCTTATCTAATGTTGTCTAGATTATCACAAAATATCCCTTAAAATAAAATTTTAACAAAATTTTAAACTAACTATTATTATGAACCGAATTGAGTATAAAGTTCATGATAGATTCATTAATGAGTGCTTAAGTTATTTTATATTTGTATGAGTTTTCAACCAATCACCTCCTTGTAATTTTGCAATGATAAATTTACTATTTTAGTGTAAATTTCAATGTAGAAGTCCACCCAATTTCATACAATCTTCCTAGGACCTATATATTATGATCTAAAAAGCGTTCCGGTGGCTCCAATGTTTCAATCAAATTAAATGAAATCCGTCTACACAATAGCGACGTAAATCAACTTTTTTATCTCTACATATATCAATTTTGGCCCATGTCTTCGTTATCAATTTTTCTTTTTTCCTTTTTTAAAAAGAAAAAAAATGCTTTACATAAAATAGTATTTCTCCGTTTTACAAAAAAAATAATATTTGAATTTTTGACGACTTTTAATTTACATATTTGACTAAGAATTACACACAATTTTTCTTATTAAATTTATTTTGAATGTTCAATTAAAAATTATCTAAGAAAATTGTAATAACAAAAATTGAAAAACATGACATTATAATGAAAAAATTATGTAAATATTGTTATTTTTTTGGAATAAATTTTATTCTTAATGTTTTTTTTTTTTGAAGGGATGGCGTACAAGGAGTAAAGGACATTGCCATCTAGTCTTTAATATATGTCGTGGAGTCTCTCATTTCCGCATTTTTCATTCTCCCAAATAGTTGTTTTTTGTCCATCAAAATATACCATCATGCCATTTTCCCAAATAAACTTCTTCAAAAACTCCAAAGGACACACCGACGACTTATCAATCGTAAAAGCAGCTGCATGGGCATGGTATCAACACGGTTCCGGCTCCGACGGGAAGCCTATACGTGAGTTTGACTACACAAACACTCATCGGAATCCCATACCGTCCCGGTACAAACTCGAAGCCATGAAGCGAAAAACTGCCCGAGACGACTCACTTTTATCTTCTTGTAGTGATTCTAACACTTCCCTTCTTCATACGTACGAGAGGGACGTGGTTGCTAAGGAAGCTGGTAATTTTTTGGAGTCTAGGGATGCTAAATATGGCGGGGTTTTTGAGGATGACCAGAGTTATGGCCGGAGAGTTGCAGCCCTATCGGAATCCGAAACAGCGGATGAAAAGGTTGGTAGGGTGAAGGGTGATAGAAAAAGTAGGGTTTTTTTGTGGAGGCATGCTTGTGGGACAAGGGATGATGTGGTGGTGAATAATATTAGTTTGAGAAGTAGGCGGTCGACGGCAGCGGCTGGAAAAGTGATTGCCGGTGGTTAGGGGTGGTCACGGCTTTACAGCCACGGATCATGACCCATGCCTAGTGAAATAGTCCATATGGTTATACTAGCTGGTTTGAGTGGTTGATATGTATTAAATGTGTCCACATATATGGTTATGGTAGCTGTTTCTTTTTAGTCATGGGCTATGTGAACAATATTTAGAATTGGTTTAGCACATCTATATATATATATATATATATATATATAAAGCATCCAAAATCTCATAATTGGTGTCACTTTTCATTTATTCTATTTTGTTAATGCACTCTTCCTTATATTAACATTGTTTATAAGAATAATTGAATTTACTATTGTAAGAATTGATGATATAATACAGTTCTTACTTGTTTAATGTAAAAAAAATTTAGAAAAATATCAAACTTGTTAAGTGGATATAAATAGTTTTAGTTAAGCAAGAATTTTGATCACAATTGAAGATTTTACTTATTGATCAGGAAGGATGCTGGAGCTATGAAAAAACTTCTAAGGACAGACTTGTTTAAAATGAAAATAAGTAAAGTCCTAAACAACAAGATCTTTCACTAAGATCCAAGCAGACTATGTTAGAAAAGGACCTTACCTTTACCTTTCTTAGTCAACTTTTAGAAAATTTTTCAAAAAGCATTGGAAAACAAATGTGAGAACCCGAAAATTGTAAATTTGTTTTATAATATGAGATAATATATTTTGTGGCAAATTTTATTTTAGGTTATCTTATCTTTGCATGAAGTCTAATTCTTTTGGATGTGATTGATAAATTCATATATTTTCAAAAAGAATTTAGTAATAATGTGATATCTATGATGTTAAGATTAAATCCTTGAGAAGGTATTAAAGGGGATTAGCAAATCCCATATAAGATTATTTGATCTACAAGGAGGAGAATGAAAGGATTATGTAGCTTTATCACTACGTGTATGATTTAGATGGCAAGTTTGTGCATGAAGGACAGCAGCTGCTTATACATACTTAGCTGCTAAGGAATCATGATGAGCAGCCGTACTTACCGTCCAAATCAACCAATTATCTTATTTCAAGCTTAATCGTAGCTTACTGCTTTTTAACTCTATAAATACCCCATCCGAAGTAATATTCTAACTCTTTACCAAATTTCTCTCCTAAGAGTTTCATCAAAATTGTTATCTCTGAAAACTTCCGAGTTCTTCTTCGGAGAATTTTCCCAGAAAAGCTTTGATTCCACCCTGAAAACGAAGAGGTAAGAACTTAGTGTTCTATTCAGTTTTCTTTCGTACATAATATTAAAGATTTATGCTAAGATTAATATTCTTTGCGTCATCATGAGACATCATAGTCTGAGATGTTCATGTTAAAGTCTTTCAATATAGCGGAAACAGGCTCTGCAGTTAATCTTGGATGAGATATTGTTAATCTTTGATGAGATATTGCTAATCTCTGATGAGATATTCGTATTCCCCGATGAGATAATCTATTAATCCCCGATAGGTTATCTATTCCCCGATTAATCCCCGATGGGTTATTTATTCCCCGATGGGTTATTTATTCCCCGATAGGTTATTTA